>CM038045.1:57131830-57564330 GCA_021397845.1 Areca catechu
CGGGAACCTTCGTTGTCCCGGTGCAGGGAGAAACAGTCCAAGGATGTCCATTCCCCACTGAGCAAAGGGCCAAGGGGATGAGAGCTGGGAGATCGGTGCCGCCGGTTGGCGCTGTATATGGGCATGGCGCTGGCACTTGTCACACCTCTTGACGAAGTCGGCGGTATCCTCCCTCATGGTCTCCCAGAAGTACCCCTGGAGAAGAGCTTTGTATGCCAGCATTCTCCCTCCCACATGGTTCCTACAGAGGCCTTCGTGTATCTCCTGGAGTACGAAGGCCGCCTCTATGGGCCTGAGACACTTCAGGAGCGGGTAGGAGTGAGATCGACGGTAGAGCTGGTTTTTCATCAAAATGAACCGGGAGGCCTTCTTCTTGATGAGGCTGGCTTCCATGCGGTCCTCTAGCAAGGTGCCATCAGTGATGTACTTGACATACCTGTCCATCCAGCTCAGCTCCGGGATGACTTGTTGCACCTCCTCTGGGCCTTCGTAGCTTGGATTCTCGAGATACTCGATGTAGGCACGCCCCAGTGATGAATCCGACAGGGTCGCGAGCCTCGACAGTGCATCTGCACATGCATTCTCCTCCCGAGGGATGTGGAAAATGCTAAAGCGCCAGAAGCCTGTCGTGCTTGAGCGGACTCGTTTTAGGTACTTCATCATCTGGGGATCTCTGGCCTCATATTCTCCAGAGACTTGCCCGGTGACCAGTTGGGAGTCAGTAAAGACTTTCAAGCTTTGCATGCCCAGCTTGCGGGAGACTTTCAGACCCGCGAGGAGTGCCTCGTACTCTGCCTAGTTGTTTGTTGTGGCGAACTTGAAGCGTAGAGCACATTCTATCACCACCCCATCGCTGTTGGCGAGGATGAGGCCTGCTCCGCTCCCGCCAGAATTGGATGCGCCATCCACATGGAGGATCCAAGGCTCTTCCTTTGGTCCGAGCTCTTCTTGGTGCTCCATCATTGTCTGCTCTGGCTCCTCGGCGAGCCCTGTGCATTCAACCATGAGGTCGGCTAGGACTTGGGCCTTCTGCGAAGACCTCGATCGATATGTTATGTTGAACTCGCTTAGCAATAGTGACCACTTGGCCAGTCTCCCGGAGGTCTCGGGGCGACTAAGCATGGTCCTCAGCGGCTGGTCCATCATGACCACGATGGGGTGTGCTTGGAAATAGGGCCTGAGGTACTTAGCAGACATTATTAGTGCAAAAATGAGTTCCTTGGAGCGAATATACATGATCTTCACATCGCGGAGGATTTTGTTGATGTAGTACACCAGCTTCTGGGACCCGTCCTCGTCTGCGTGGACGAGGATCGAGCTGACTTCTCCGAGTGTGACCGCTAGATAGAGCAGGAGCTCCTCCCCTTCCTCCGGTCTGGAGAGCAGCGGAGGAGTGGTCAGGAACTCCATCAATTCTTCGAAGGTCATTTTACACTCCTCCGTCCAAGTGAAGTCATGCACCTTGCACAGTGCCTTGAAGAAAAGGAGGCAGCGATCGGCCGACCTTGAGATGAACCAGCTCAGCGCTACGATCCGCCCTGTCAAGCGCTGGACCTGCTTCTTGGATGTTGGGTGCTTCATGTCAATGATCGCCTGGACCTTCTCCGAGTTGGCTTCAATGCCCCTCTGAGTAACCATGAAGCCAAGGAACTTTCCCGCCGCTACTCCAAAGGTGCACTCCGCCGAGTTCAGCTTTCTCTGGTGCTTTCAGAGGTTGTGGAAGGCTTCTTTGAGGTCGGTGACATGGTCCGAGCTCGACTTACTCATGACAAGCATGTCATCTACATACACCTGCATGTTCCGGTCAATCTGATCTTTGAAGGCCCTATTGACCAGAAGCTGGTATGTGGTCCCAGCATTCTTCAGACTAAAGGGCATCATCCTGTAGCAATATATTTCTTGGTCGGTGATGAAGGTGGTGTACTCTTTGTCCTCTGGGTGCATCCGAATCTGATTGTATCCGGAGAATGCATTCATGAAGGAGAGGAGCCTATGCCCTGAGGTTGTGTTCACCAACTGATCGATCTTCGACAAGGGGAAGCTGTCTTTTGGGCACGCCTTGTTGAGGTTGATGTAGTCCACACATATCCTCCATTTGCCATTGCTCTTCTTTACCATCACCATATTTGCTAGCCAGCTCGGATATTGCACCTCCCGAACGAAACCAGTGACGAGGAGTTTGTCTACTTCCTCATTGATGGCCACCTGCCTCTCCGGAGCGAAGCTTCTCTTCTTTTGCTGAACTGCCCGGTGCTTTGGATCAATGCTCAGCTTGTGGGTGATGATGTCAGGGGGGATACCTGGCATGTCCGTCGCTGTCCAGGAGAACATATCTGTATTCGTCCGCAGGAACTCCAAAAGGTGGGCCCTCTCCTCATCCTGTAGCTGGGCCTTGATTTGCACCATTTTCGTAGGATCGTCTCCGAGTGGATAGGAGAGTAGGCGTTCGACCGGGCCTCCCTTGGGATCCTGAGCCCTTTGGCCGAGATTGTCCGCCCTGGGATCACCCTCGGGGTCCTTGGCCCCAGGAAGGGTTTGGAAATAGTGCTGCACCGGCTAGGGTGCTCCCCTCATCTCCTCGATGCCGTAAGGAGTTGGGAACTGCACAAGTAGTCTCCTGGTGGAGACGACAGCGTCGAGCAGGTTGAGCCCGGGTTGGCCAAGGATCATGTTGTAGGCTGAAGGGAGCCTGACAACCGTGAAGGTCATCATGATGGTGCTCTGCCGAGGTGGGGTCCCGGCAGTTACTGGAAGAGTAATCTCTCCTTCAACCCTCACAGAATCACCTGTGAAATCGACAAGGGGAGTGTGCACAGGTCTGAGTTGAGTAGGAAAAAGGTTCATTCTGGAGAAAGCATCGTAGAAAAGGACATTCGTGAAGCTTCCACTATCAACTATGATGTGTTTTATAGGATGCTTCGCGATTGTCATCTCGACGACCATGGCATCGTTATTTACATTTTCCCCTGTCTCCCCCCTCCCTCATAAAGGAGAGTACATTTTCAGAATGCCCTGCCCTCCGGGCTTTCTTGGTTGCGCGCCCGACTCCCCAGCATATCATCCCAACCGGCTTCTCGGTAGGGTGGTTGTCGACCGCTGGAGCTGGCGAGAGAGCAACGAGCGCTTGAGGTTCTGCTTGAGGTTTGCCTCCCACAAACCTTTTGAGGTAGCCCTTCTTGATGAGTTCTTCAATCTCCCACTTGAGGTTACGGCATTCCTCGGTGTCATGGCCGTGGTCACGGTTGAAGCGATAATACTTCATTTTGTCACGGCAAGCGGACAGCTTCATCGGAGGTGGGCGCTTCAGGTAGGGCTCACCTTCGATCTCCATGAGGATATTCGTCCTTGGGGCGAGGAGGGGGGTGTAACTCCCCTCGGGAACGGGAGCGCTTATCGTCCTTGGTCCCTGCCGAAAGCTCAGAGCTGGAGGTCCCGGCTTCTGTGTCCCGGACGCCTCAGTGGGGGTTTGTTTCTTCAGCGGCTTCCTGTCGAGCTCCCACCTTGTACGATCCGCCTCCTCGACACGAATGTACTTCTGAGCTCGGAGTAGCTCTTCGGGGGCTTCTTATTGAGAGAGTAAGTCATGCGGGAGGTCCTGAGTCATTGCTTCAGAGCCAACATGGCAACTGGATCCTCGAGATTGTAGATCTCCAACACGGTAGCCTTGAAACGGGCCATGTAGTCCTGCAGGGGCTCGCGGTCCTGCTGCCTGATGGAGAAGAGATTGTCTGCCTCTCGCGACATCTTCCGACAGGCATCAAAGTGGGCCACAAACTTCTGTTCTAGCTGGACGAAGGAGTTGATGCTCTCTGACTCCAGACGGGTGAACCACATCCGGGCTACCTTCCGGAGAGTAGCAGAAAAGGTGACGCAGAGGAGGGCGTCGGTGGCCCCTTGGACCCTCATGAGGGCCCTGTAGCTTTCCAGGTAGTCAGGTGGTCGGTGGTCCCATCGTAAGGGTCCACCTGTGGCATACGGAACCGATCTGGGATCGGCTCCTCTTGGACTTCTCGGGAGAAAGGGGGATGGGCGTTGTAGCCCGCTGGCTCGCTAGTGGAGTCCGATAGATTGGCAAACCGGCGGGATAATTTTGCCAGCTTACGGTCATGCTTCTCCAGGCGCTTCTCCGCTATGCGCCTGATGGCTTCGTCAATGGACCCCTCCACCGAAGGAGACGGAGAAGGTGACATGGGTGCATGGCGCCTATGGCGGGGGGTCTTGCTTTTTCTGCCTTGGCAAGGTTTGGACACCACCTGCTCAAGGTTTGGTGAGCGGCTCTCCCTGTCGGCATATCCAGCTCGTTGTCTTTTCGTCGGAATTTGGTGGCTACCCCGATTGTCAGTGATGGCCCGTGGCTGCGAAGGCCTTCCTTCGAAGGAACGCAGGCTATCGTGGGATGCTGCGGCATGGGCCACGAGAGTTCCTGACTGCTGATGAGTAGCCAAGGACCGGTGCTGGTGCTGAAGCTGGCGCATTGCCGTGGCAAGGATCTGCATCTGCTGGGTGAGTGCAGCCAGCTGAGATTCTGTCAAAGGCGATTGAGCTAGAGCGGGTGGCTCCACCTCTGGGTTGTGCGGGTTCCCCCGGGAAGGGGAGTCTCCTGCACGACTGGTGGAGACCTCTTTCGCCCATATCGTCACCATCCTTCTGTCGAACTGCTTGTAAAGGGGGCTCAAGCTGGATCAAAAATTGCTCCTCCCCCTTCCTGGTGTGCCAATCTGTTGCCGCCAAGATCATCGTGGCTTGTAGCTGCTGTCGAGGTCGGATCACCTGGTGGGGACACCTGAGGCACCAGAATAAGACAGAGGCTTTTTCAACCCTCTGTAAATTGATCAATAATTTATGAATCTATCTGTAATAAGGGCTTAGATCATCTGAGTCCATTTTAGTTGTTATTTCAGTTCTGTACTAGTCAGCTCATGTTGAGCTAGTTCAGTCCAATGCTAGTTAGCTCATGTTGAGCTAATTTTATTTTTTTTGAGTCCTGTCCAAGCATACTGAAGACTCAAGACTATATTATACAAGTGAAGACCAAGTCCAACCAGATTGAAGACATGGAAGTTTAGCCCAAGTCCAACCCAGCTTGAAGATTTGAAGACCCCAGGAGAAAAATCAGAAACCCTGATTCCTTGCAGATGCCCTCCAGATGCCCAGATTCCCTTCCAGATGCCAAAGTATATTCATAAATAAGGGCATCCATGATTCCAGAGGTCCATCTGCATCCTAGCCCAATGAAATCAAGCCCAGGTGCCAAGCCCAAGCCCCTAAGAAGCAAGATACCAGGGAATATTCCTGCTACCTGGCTACCAGGCCACCCCAGCTTCCAGAGGCCCAAACCCATGCACCCGGGCCCCTTTGGGCCGGCCTTTTGCTGCTCCTAGAAGCCCAACACGCCCCCCTAGGCGTCCTTGGAGTCTTGACCAAGTCAAGAAAAATTTTAGGGATTTTTCTACCTAATATTTCCTTATTTTCTAGCTAGGGTTTGAGAGGGAAAAGGATTCTTATGTAAAGACTTATGTACCCTTACTTGGAGCCCAAGGTTAAGGGTCTATTTAAGGGACCCTAGCCTCTTGTATGAGGGGAATTTTTGATGAATGAAAACCTTGAGTTCTTCTATTGAATGGTGTGATACCCTGCTGTGTGCATAAAGGGGTTTGTGAGAGTTCTTCTTCCCGGTGATTGCAATCATCTTCCTGCTGCCAACAAACCCTCCAGATCCCTGGACGCCCACTCCAAAAGAAGCCTTCCCTTGCTGTTTTTCCTTTGTTTTCTTGTTCCTTTGTGAGTTTTCTAACCCCTGACAGGTCGTTTGCAGGTCCCCGAGTTCCTACGAATCCAACGACTCCAGCCAAGCCTCAATCGGATCACCGAGCAGAAAGCCGGGTATCCGCGGGTCTTTGGCTCGATTTTCCAGGCCGCATCCATCGAGGAATGAGAGACCCTTTTGCTGCGATCTTCACAGACGTTGTCAGGTACACCCCTCTACCTCCAGTAGTTTTATTGTAGGAGAACTTGCCCTAACCGAGGCTTCTCAGCCCCGGCGATCCTTCTTTTCTACTTTTCTAGGTCCTAATCTGCATGCTGATCTTCTAAAATTCATATAAAATTCCCTACAACTTATTTTAATCTAAAATTCGGGAATTAATCACCCAACCCCACATATAAAACATATAAAAAAAATTGCATGCATATTAGTTCCGCATCATTTGGTATCAGAGCTTAGATTAGGGCTTGTTTTCTGCAATTTTTCAGTCCGTATATACTCTATTATTTTAATTATTTCTCCCTGTTAAAAACTCAAAAAATTATGAAATTTATTTTCCTGGATTTATCATAATTCACAGTAATTTTAAATTTTTTTTCATATTTTATTATGGCCTGTGAATTTTCTGCGAGCCGAAATAGGGCCTGCAAATTTTCGGCTCTGTTTTTTTTAGCAAGACAAGTTTGGAAGTTTTAGGGTTTTGTTTAGGAGTTTTTGCATATTTCTTAATTTTAGTATATTTCCAGTATATTAGGCCATGATTTGCAAGTTTTCTTCTATTTAAAAAAATACCAAAAAAAAAAAATATACATATTTTCCAAAAATACCAAAAAAAAAAAATACCTAAACCCTAATTTGCATCCTCATCTGCCTGCCATCATTGCATAATTTACTTTTAAGGGCACTCTTGCTATATCAGATGGGGGGAGGATTTGATCACCTCTCCTTAGCCCAAAACCACATCCCTTGCATTCAGTCCCAAGCCTTAACCTAAAATTAATTAGACTTAATTTGCCTTAGTGGGCTAGGGACACCAACTGGTCGGGTCCGGGCTAGTGTTAGATCACTGTGTCAAGTTAACCTGTGTGTGCCTTGTGCTTAGTGTCTAGAACGGTGGTTTATGGATTCAATCCCGAAGGGCTTGTGTGCTGGTCCGCCTACCTGGCCAATCTCTGATTGGTGTCTAGGTTTGGCAATCAGGGACCTAACACTCCCCTTACACCTGCCTGGCTGAGTACAGGGTTACTATAGGCTAGTTTGCCACCCTGATTGAGCATCTAGTTTGGACTTTAGGTCTAGTCAGCTATAGTCGGTCTGATCGAGTCTTGCATGAGCACTAGATCAGGAGTTTCATATCACCCACCTCCTTCATAAATGTCTGAACCCATGGAAAATTTACAAGCCCAAATAAAAGCCCTAGCTGATCAAATTGCCCAGACAACTATCCAGATGACCCAGTTAACTCAGTCTCGTATTCAAACCAATGATAGAATTGACCATCGTGCCAATAGGTTTGATCAGTTAAAAGTCCGGGTAGGGACCCCAAGAAAAACCCATGGGTCACAGTCTGAGCCAGATCCTGACTCCCCTCAACCTAGGAGGACCCCAAACCCTGATCTATACCATGAGGTCGAACCTAGGAGAGCCCCTTATCCTGACCCGTACTACAATCCTCAACCTAGGAGGACCCCAAACCCTGATCCATACCTTGAGGCTGAACCTAGGAGAACCTATCGTCATGACCCAATCCCTAAGGTTAGTCCTAGAAGACTCAATCAGGATTTTATAGACCAGGAAGATAGATCCTATTTACCCTCTCCCTACAAGCCTAGTATACCTACAACCTATAGATCTTATGACTCCAGATCCTATGACTCTAGATCCCATGATCATAGATCCTATGCACCCACACCCTATGAGCCTAGTAGACCCAACACCCAATATTCTGACCCATATAGGGAGTCCAACCCTAGGAGGACCCAATATTCTGACCTATATAGGGAGTCCAACCCTAGGAGAACCCAGTATTCTGACCCATATAGGGAGTCCAATCCTAGGAGGACCCAATATCCTGACCCATATAGAGAGCCCAACCTTAGGAGGACCCCATACCTTGATCCATCCTTAGAACCTGATCATAAAGCTGACCCAAAATCATATGACCCCAGATCCTATAATCCCATGACCCATAGATCTGCACCCTTGTCCTATGAGCCTAGAGAACCCATAACCCCTAAGTATCAACCTAGTACTAGTCATGCTTCCCCTAGTCAACTTGAATCCCATAGGATTAGTATCCCTAAATATGAACCCAGTAGTGAGCCACTACCCCTTATACAACCTGAACCTACTAGGAGTAGTACCCATAATCAGAGACCAGAACCTAACCAATTTCTTGCTAGCCGACCTTCTCCAACCATTCCTGAGATTCACAAGGCTTACATTAACGCGAAAGTGTATGAAGCTGATGTGAGCCTAGTGGATGAGTATGAGGGAGAAGAGGAGACACCTTTAGTAGACCTAGAATTAGCTGACCCAGTAGATGCCCAGGTAGAAACCAACCCAGAGCTAGTTGACCTTGACCATATCCAACCTAAAGCTATAATGGAAGAACAAATAGAGGAAGAGAACCTAGGTACTGCTACTAGAGCCTTACCTGAGAAAACCATAGAGGAGAGCCAAATTATAGAGTCTAGTCCTAAAATACAAGAACCAGAAGAATTTATTAAGGACCTGATCTCTTTGAATCAATACCTTCAAGATGAGTCCCCTCCTATAGTTCCCATTAAGGACCTCTTCCCCGAAATTAGTGACCCATCCTTCCATTATGCAAATCCTGTAGATATAGCTCAACCTCATAAGGTTAACCTCATTAGTATAGGATTAGTTCCTGACACCCCGTCTTTTATCCTACTTTATCCAACTAACCATGAACCTTTTTCTCTACCTTACCAAACTAATTCTGAACCCACTTCCTATTTTCTGCCCTTTCCTGACACCTCCAGCATTTCTAGGATCATTAGATTGCATTTAGCTGAGATTAGCATACTGCATGCATTCATCACGCATGTTAGGTTTGCATCTTACTTCTGGCATACTCTTTGGAATTTGCTAGGAGTTCACTGTAAATCTTCATGTGCATGTCAAGCTAGGATCAAACCTAGAGAACCTATAATCTATTAGGTTTAGATCCAAAGAGTTCAATAAAATTTCCTTCGATAGGAATGCATAGTCGAGTCTGTTAGGTATCAGTATGAGTCCTTTGCATCATTTGTCTGCATGTGCCTAGCATGTTCACCACCTGCACTAATCTTAAAACAACTGGCTAATTCTCGAAGAAGGGTCAAAGAATTTGATGTAGTGGATTTTATCTTGGTTAGGCTTAGGCCTAAAAGAAGCTTCATGCTCGCAGAGCCGGACCTTTTAAAGTGATAGAGAAGGTTGGATCAAATGCCTAGGTGTTAGACTTGCCTTCGGATTTGGGCATTAGTTCTACCTTCAATATTACAGACCTGGTTGAGTATAGGGAACCGGCAGCGCTACCTAGTGAGGCCTTTGGACCTATTCCTTTTCATTGTGAGTGACCCTAACCTAGAGTGTCCACAAACAAATTTGGCCTGAGAGAGGAGAATGGATCGAGCGTATCCTGGACAATCAAGCCATCACGACCCAGGGCCATGACTATCAATGCTTCCTGGTCCGATGGCAAGGCTGGCCAGAGTCGGACGATTCGTGGATTTCTCGAGAGGACTTGCAACTCCTCAACCCAGACCTTCTCGAGAGATATGTGAGCCAGTCTAACCTTCACTCGACAGGGTCGAGTTCCTCCCACCCCGGGAGAATTGGTGGGGACACCTGAGGCACCAGAATAAGACAGAGGCTTTTTCAACCCTCTGTAAATTGATCAATAATTTATGAATCTATCTGTAATAAGGGCTTAGATCATCTGAGTCCATTTTAGTTGTTATTTCAGTTCTGTACTAGTCAGCTCATGTTGAGCTAGTTCAGTCCAATGCTAGTTAGCTCATGTTGAGCTAATTTTATTTTTTTTGAGTCCTGTCCAAGCATACTGAAGACTCAAGACTATATTATACAAGTGAAGACCAAGTCCAACCAGATTGAAGACATGGAAGTTTAGCCCAAGTCCAACCCAGCTTGAAGATTTGAAGACCCCAGGAGAAAAATCAGAAACCCTGATTCCTTGCAGATGCCCTCCAGATGCCCAGATTCCCTTCCAGATGCCAAAGTATATTCATAAATAAGGGCATCCATGATTCCAGAGGTCCATCTGCATCCTAGCCCAATGAAATCAAGCCCAGGTGCCAAGCCCAAGCCCCTAAGAAGCAAGATACCAGGGAATATTCCTGCTACCTGGCTACCAGGCCACCCCAGCTTCCAGAGGCCCAAACCCATGCACCCGGGCCCCTTTGGGCCGGCCTTTTGCTGCTCCTAGAAGCCCAACACGCCCCCCTAGGCGTCCTTGGAGTCTTGACCAAGTCAAGAAAAATTTTAGGGATTTTTCTACCTAATATTTCCTTATTTTCTAGCTAGGGTTTGAGAGGGAAAAGGATTCTTATGTAAAGACTTATGTACCCTTACTTGGAGCCCAAGGTTAAGGGTCTATTTAAGGGACCCTAGCCTCTTGTATGAGGGAAATTTTTGATGAATGAAAACCTTGAGTTCTTCTATTGAATGGTGTGATACCCTGCTGTGTGCATAAAGGGGTTTGTGAGAGTTCTTCTTCCCGGTGATTGCAATCATCTTCCTGCTGCCAACAAACCCTCCAGATCCCTGGACGCCCACTCCAAAAGAAGCCTTCCCTTGCTGTTTTTCCTTTGTTTTCTTGTTCCTTTGTGAGTTTTCTAACCCCTGACAGGTCGTTTGCAGGTCCCCGAGTTCCTACGAATCCAACGACTCCAGCCAAGCCTCAATCGGATCACCGAGCAGAAAGCCGGGTATCCGCGGGTCTTTGGCTCGATTTTCCAGGCCGCATCCGTCGAGGAATGAGAGACCCTTTTGCTGCGATCTTCACAGACGTTGTCAGGTACACCCCTCTACCTCCAGTAGTTTTATTGTAGGAGAACTTGCCCTAACCGAGGCTTCTCAGCCCCGGCGATCCTTCTTTTCTACTTTTCTAGGTCCTAATCTGCATGCTGATCTTCTAAAATTCATATAAAATTCCCTACAACTTATTTTAATCTAAAATTCGGGAATTAATCACCCAACCCCACATATAAAACATATAAAAAAATTGCATGCATATTAGTTCCGCATCATCACCCCTCTTATGCTCTTGGGATGTCTTGCTCCTTTGAACCTGCAAAAACGGGGTTAATGACCCGGGTTGGGAATTCTGGCGGGGGCACTCCGACGGTCAAGTCAGTGACGATCCAGGGGAACATATCCTCCTGGTCGAGCCCCTCTTGATGGACTCTATGTTAGGAGGAGTGAGTAGTGTGAGAGTGGGGTGCAAGTGTGTCGGGAGGATGGTGGCCGAGCTAGAGGGATACTCTATGTGGCCTTTTTCCCTTGACTTCTTGAGTTTGGTGGTGAGATAGTGATGTTACCTCCCCACTGGTGGTGAGATAGTGGTGTTACCTCTCCACTGGGGGTGCTGATGGTTCTTTTAAGCCCTGGTGGTTGTTGGGCACCTACCTCGGGATCTCTCCCGTGTCAGCAAGCGCGTGCAGTGGTGTCCCGTGCCGTGAACGGGACGCCTTTCCCAGTTCGTGATAGGAGAACCTGCCATGTGCTCTAACATTCCTTCCGATCGCTCCGTTCCGGGAAACTTGGCAGTGCCTCGATCGGGGAGTCGTCGCTCCTCGGGATTCGAATCTCATGGTTGACTTCCTTTTTCGGGTGGTTCAGGTGGTTGGTGAAGAGCATGGTGCCTCGATCACAGGGCTTCTCCCTTTTCTGGTATAAGTGGTGGCCGCGGAGAATTATTACGGCCAGGTGGGTGCCTTTTCGCGACCCTCGGGGTGGCTCACCGGCCTCTTGGGATGACAGTGCCGCCTCCCCGCTTGCTGGTGTCTTCGCCTGAGCTGGAGGCTGAGCTGGAGAGGCAGGGCTCGACTCTGAGGGGCTCGGCCTCGACGCGGCTCCACTTGGCGGAGGAGGGCTGAGCTTGACTCTGGACCAATGGAGCCTGACTTCGGGCGAGCTCGACCTGACGGAGGAGGGCAGAGCACGACTCCGGCCCAGAGGACTCATCCTCGGAGGGGCTCCACGTGGCAGAGGAGGGATGAGCTCGACTTCATACCACGGGGCTCAACCTCGAGGGGCTTGCTCTGGGGGATGCCGCTTGGCTCCGACCTAAGCATCCCGAGCTCACGGGCTTGACTTGACGGAGGGCGAAGCTCGGCTTCGGCAAGTAGCTCCGTTGTTCTGAGGGAGCTTAGCCCGACGAAGGAGTCCGGGTAGAGTATTTAAAGTGGTGGCCTTCTTTGACGCGGCGTCTGATAGCTACTCCACGTCAGCAATCCAGCCACATCACTAATCACAACAACAACAATAATAATAATAACAACAACAATAGCAGCAATAATAATATTAGTAATAATAATAATAATAGTAATAATAATAGTAGTAATAAAAACAATAATAATTATTACTACTACTACTATTATTATTATTACATATTTTTATGAGTTGTGAAAGAATAATGCTTAATTAATTTATAGAGTAATTATAATATACTAATGTGTAAAGTTATTTATGGTATTTTATACATTATCACTATTGATGTGGCGGGATCGCTGACGTGGAGCCCCTGTTAGATGCAGTCAGATGCCACATGAATAGAAGTTGCCATGTCAGACTCTCTTTTCGAGCTCCTTTGCCAGGTGGCTCTCCCGAGGTCGAGTCCACCTCGGCCGAGTCGAGCTCCTGCTCTCTTCTCGAGCTCCTGCTCTCTTCTCGAGCTCCTTCGCCATGTGGCTCCCTCGAGGTCGAGCCCACTTCGGTCGAAGTCGAGCTCCTGCTCCCTTCGAGCTCCTTCGCTAGGTGGCTCCCTCGAGGTCGAGCCCATCTCAGTCGAAGTCGAGCTCCTTCGCTAGGTGGCCCCCTCGAGGTTGAGCCCATCTCGGCCGAAGTCGAGCTCCTGCTCTCTTCGAGCTCCTTTGCCAGGTGGCTTCCTCGAGGTCGAGCCCAGCTCACTCAACGTTGAGCTCCTGCTCTCTTCGAGCTCTTTAGCCAGGTGGCTCCCTCGAGATTGAGTCCATCTCGATCGAAGTCGAGTTCTTACTCTTCTCAGGCTAAGCTCTCTTCAAGCAAGAGGTTTAGCAGCTGGTGTGGTGTATTTTCATTGCTTTGAATTTTTGAATAATACTAATATCCACTGATATAAAATTATAACCAAAATTACTTCACTTTTGTTACATTTAAGATAATAGATACTTTTAATATTTTTGACCTTAAGTTTTCAGATTTTTTTGAGATATCTCATTTATTTGAAATTAAACACCGATAAGAATAAATGCTATATGTCTTTACGATGGAGAGCAACATATAATGGTGGCAGAGAGAATCATCACCTGCTTGAGTCACTATTTTATTTGTTTTAAAAAAATTCTAAGAAGCATAGATATTTAAATTTATAGAAATATTTTTTTTATTCAAATGATTTAAATTTATCCAATCTCACGAAGATTCCAAAAAAAAAAAAAAACCAACACTTGAACCAAAGCACTGAACCGGAGTCGACCGGCTTCGGCTCAATCTCCAATTTGCTCTCGGTCGGCATTGGTTGGCGGTGGACGCACACCCGTCAAAAACGAGGACGGAAGCTCCACGAGTCCAATCTGACTGCCTCCCTCTCTCTCGGCCCATGGCGGCCTCCCCGAGAGCTCTCCTGCTCTCCCGTTTCCGCTACCTCTCCACCGCCTCCTCCTACCCACCAACTCCAAATTCCCTTCTTCTTTCCTCACGCCATCTCCCCCATGTTCGCCGGTCCCGGGAATTTCACCTCCTTTCCTCCGCCGTCACCCTTCCTCCCGCTGTCGTCGGCTGCCTCTTCTCCGGATTTGACGGCGGCGGCGTCGCCGACGACTTCGTCTCCACCCGGCGGTCCGGCCACCACGAGTTCTCGGCCCTGGCCAACGTGCTCCGCCGCATCGAACCCCTCGACACGGCCGTCATCGGGAAGGGCGTCTCCGCCTCCGCCAAGGACTCCATGAAGCGGACCATCTCCACCATGCTCGGATTGCTCCCATCCGACCAGTTCGACGTCTCGATTAGGGTTTCCAAGCAGCCCCTTCACCACCTCCTCCTCTCTTCCATCATCACCGGGTACTATCTTTGTTTCCCAGGATGAATTTCCGGGGAAATTGAGCCCAATTTGGATCTAATTTTTCTTTCTTTTTGCTCTGTGAAGGTATACGTTGTGGAATGCAGAGTATCGGGTGTCGTTGATGAGGAATTTCGACAGTTCTCCAGGGAGTAGGGAACTGCTGGTGGCTTCCCGTGGTGCGTTTGAGGTATTGGGGGAGGGCAGCAAAGAAAGTGAAGGCATGGATGTGGATGAGGATGATCTGCGAGGAATTGATGGTGGCAGCGAGAGAATTGCTCCCGAGAGTCTTGAGAATTTGTCTTCTGCCGTCTTGCTCTACATACAAGGGCTGGAGTCAGAATTGGCAACTGCTCAGAAGGTGAAAATCTCATTTCCTTTTGCTTGTTTAGTGGTGCAATATCCTAATTTTTTATCTATATTCTTGAATTTTGCATGCTAACGCTTATGTATTTCTGGATGTGCAAGGAAATTTTGCCTCTCTTCATCTACTATAGAGAATATCTTGAACTTGCAACCGTACGCGGCGTTTTTTTTGGTCCTTTATTAGCAAGTTTCATTTTCATGATATACTGTAGTTAATTTCCTCGCGGCAAATGATATAGGCCTTCAATGAATCAACAAAAATATGGATTTTCGAATACACCCTGCTCTTATTTGAAGGGACTAACACTTCGCACCATGTTTCAGTCTATCCATCTCATATGACTATGGATAAGGATCCGGCAGCTACATATCTGTTGGAATCCCGGTAGTCTCGTCTAATGCAATTCATCAGGGTTGTTTGATCCTTATCCAATGGGGAACGAAATAAACAGACTGTGACTTCCAGTCTGCTTGAGGGTATGGGATCATTT
The DNA here is from genome assembly GCA_021397845.1 of Areca catechu. Taxonomy (NCBI): domain Eukaryota; kingdom Viridiplantae; phylum Streptophyta; class Magnoliopsida; order Arecales; family Arecaceae; genus Areca; species Areca catechu. Next base: position 57,146,739 of record CM038045.1, read on the forward strand.
CTCTTTTGTATCATTTCCGTTTAAGCATATAGCGTGGTTGTCTGAACTTGTTATTTGTTTTAGTAAAAATCAAAGAATGAGTTGAGCTTGCTATGCACCTTATTAGGCGGTGAAGAATACACTGCCAACTTCAATTCCTACCATCCAAGGCACATATGTCCCCATTCACAAAAATAATCATACATATACCCAAAATTATATTGATATCATATTTGACAATAAGTCTAATCATAGTCATAGCACCATCCATATCTCTGTATGTATATTTCTAACCATACTCAACACCAGCAAGCTCAAGTAGTATTGTGAAATTTATACACGTGCACCTAGATCTTGAAACAGATTGCAAGAAACAAAGAGGTGATAAGATGTAAAGCTGAAGGTTGCTTTGATGTGACTATATGGATGGGACACTAGAAAATTATGAAGATACAATAGATAAAGTGGAGAAGTTAGCTCTCTATGGACGAGCATCAAACATGCTTTCATTTACATGGTGTTTGAGTAAAAGTCAGTAAAATAACCTACAAAATTGTGTGCATTAAACTGCACACATGCTTGTTTCCTTTTTGCATTTTTCAGTTCTTATAGGAGTCTATATGTGGAACTGTATGTTTTGCATTATAGCGTGTACATGTTTGTTATGAGTGCATATGGTAGTATGTTGTCTGCTCTGTGAGGTGCAAGTTTTATATGAGCACGTATGTATGTGCAATTAGGAATATCATTCACTCCAGCATGTACTCCATCAAAAATGGTGTTAGAGTTCCATTGCAAGAACTGAAAATCCTAGTATGTTAGATTGACTTGTTATTTGAAATGATCACTCTTTTTTTGAGTTGATGCTTTTGCCTACTAAAGTATTTGTTATTTGTCAATCTTGTCAGCTTGATCACCCTGCTTAGAGCTTTTTGCATCTGGATCATTACCTGCAGCTTAATATTTGTTAATATCACATATTATTCTGTGAAATATGCGGGCGTCTTCCAGGTCACATGCTTTCCATTCATGCATTATGATGCAACAACATTCATCAATTTTTTGAAGTTCCCAAATTTCAATAAAAGCTTAATAGTTGTTCATTTAGTTTCTGCCATTGATTTGGTGTTTAATTGTATCCTCTGATTCTATTAATGCAAGGTGGGCACATGCTTGTTTCTACCACTTTGATATTTGTATGGTTAAAAGCTGTCTGTAGCATTGTGCAATATGTTTATTTCTGCTTGAATCCAAATGGTTATAACATTATTTCTTGCAGAAGAATTGATTGCAATTTAAGATATTATATTTGTTCATTGTTATTGTATATCATAACAGTTCATGAGTGTTATATCTTATCTCAGGAATTGGATGCAGTAAAGCAGGATAAACTTTACCTGGAGCACAGCAAAGAAAACAACAATGACCTTTTAAATTACCTGAGGTCCTTAGAACCAGCTATAGTAAGCTTTTGAGTCTGGAGAAAAATCTCTAAATTATTTTACTTTTCTTCTCTAAACCTCTGTTGCTGACCAAAATTCCTCTGGCAGGTGTGCGAATTATCTCAACCATCATCATTGGAGGTGGAAGAAATCATTAAACAGCTTGTTCAGAACATATATATCAGAATTTTAAATGGAAACACTCCTAGCTTGTTGGAAGATTCATCAGAGACAATATCTGGTGCTCACCCTAACAATGATGCCAATCAGTGCGAGACTATTACTACCCGGGATTATCTAGCAAAGTTACTCTTTTGGTGCATATCTTTTCTTGAATCTGAAATTCATTATATTCATTAACTTACTGGCATGTAGCTATTGTCCTAGTTTCCCCATGAACCAAATTGGATGTGCAATTTAGGTAGGAATCTATATGAATTGCTAGTTTGTGTAATCCAACTCTTGGTGAATATTTAATATTGGATAAAAACTTTTAGAGTTTTTTGCATGCATTTCCTCTTAAATTTTCAAATTTGCATGAATACCTTTTCAAAATTGATATTTTTATATATATCCTCTTAAAATACTTGTTTTGCATGTATATTCTTTTTTTTCTTGTTTTTTGCATATACATCCATATCATCTAACTTCGTTAAAAAAATTAAAAGTTTAAAATTAAAATGACTAAAATACCCTTATGGACAGATATGAAAAGAAAATATGAGAGTACATGTACAAATAGTAATGTGATGAGGGTATTCATGTAAATTTGAATGTTTAGAAGGGTATAAATGCAAAAAACTCAAAAAAATTCTAATTAAATTTTTATAATTTTTTTATATATATATATATCATTTTAAATATTCAAATTTGCCTGAATATCCTTTCAAAATTAATGTTACATGGATATCCTCATAAAACTTTATTTTTACATAAATATGCTCTACATAATTGTACTTTAATGCCGTTAGCTAAAACCTAATTTTAATTTTAAAAATTAATAAGAATCATAAATTTTTTTCTTTATATCTAAAAATGGTTAATGGGTTAACATGTCTTGGTAGGACCCATCTAACTTGTTATCTTCCACTTGGTTCGCAAATTGTGTATTGTTCCTCTTATGATCATTGACATACCTAATTGTTTGAAAAACTTAATCCCTCTTAGCTAAGAAGGGGTTGTTGGACGGTGTGATTAAGGCTTAGTAGTGGTATCTATGAAGCTAGCTCTCTTTGAAAATTGTTGAAAGCTTTATAGGAAAAAATTATGTTGTCTATTAATCTCTATTAATCCCTTTATTGTTAGTAGCATAGTTTTAGTTTACAATAGTTTTTATGATTCTTTTGTGTGTTCACTTCCTCTCTCTCATTTCTTTGAGCGATTTCTTGTACTTTTTTATTGAATGAACGAAGTTCTAATGAGTCATCCCATTTTTGTTCTAAAATAAAATGCAATATAGTATTATAATATTCTAATATATAATATATTATATAATATCATTGTTATGTTGTTATATTATGTAATATGTTATTATATTATAGAGTAAGAGAGTTCGAATCCATTTAAATGAAATAGATAAAAATTAGACTTTTTGCATGTATATCCTTTCAAATTTTTAAATTTGCATGAATATTCTCGTAAAATTTCTATTTGCATATATATCCTCATAAATTTTTCTTTTTGCATGCATATCTATTTGTAAGGATATTTCAGTCATTTTAATTTTAAATCATTATTTTTTTTTACAGTATTAGATGATATGGGTACACATGCAAAAAGCAAAAAAAAATAAGGGTATATATGCAAAACAAGTATTTTGTATGGGTATACATGCAAATATCATTTTTGAAAGGGTATTTATGCAAATTTGAATATTTAAGAGGGTGTACATGCAAAAAAATCCAATTTTTTTTATAAGCGGCAAAGAAAACCAGATCATATCTAAAAAAAAGGAAAAAGTTTAAGTGGCAGTCCATAAGAGCAAATATACATACGTAGATTTGATTGTTTGCCACGGACTGCACAATCTCATAGGTAAAAAAGAAAATGATTTTGTTAGTCCAATGGGGCATAAAGGAATAAACTATCTGCTTGCATGCATAAGATGCTTATGGATGGAAAAATCTTTAGGATAGGGGCTGATTTATTTGAAATCTCAATTTTAGTGAAGAGCTGACTTCACTGTGATGGTTAAAGAAAAAGAGAGCAGCAAAAGAACAAAATGTTGCCTGGGTTTCATTTAACAAAATGAGTAAAAAAGGAGAATCAGTGCTAAGGCCTAAGAGGGAGGAAGATGATAGATAATTAACCAAAGGGGTCGTGCATTTACAAATCTTCTCAACTTTACAGATGAGAGGGTCAGAAGATGCCGTAGAAGAGTATAATACAGAAGTAGACCCTTACAGCTTTGTTGCAGATAGTGTATCTTGTCGTTAACCTCTCTAAGACTTCAGTTTGACCTCATTAATATAATGAACCGAACCAGTGAGAGGACCTTCATATGTGAAGGAAAGAAGTGGATCTGCTAAATGTGTTTGAGATGGCCATAGATGGTCTTAAGGTAGATTTGCAGTCTGTCTGTGTATGGAACTACTGTATGTAAGTTCATCTTATGGTAGGACCATGTCCTATGTGATGATTTCTTACTTGCTGAACAACTTCCCATATATATGTCTGTCTGTCTTGATGTATAATTGATTATTTTGTTTTGTTTTCTTGGTTGGATATGCATTCTTGATCTTGAACTCAAGCATATTACAGAACTTTTCTTCTGCATGCAGCTCAGAAACCTGTTGTCCTTTACAAAGTATGCTGTAAATATAGACAACCTCCCCGTAAAAGAACTTAGCTACCTAATAGCTAAATTTTGGTTCAGTGATAGGGTAAAACTTTCAATCTTGCTATAAGTGATTATATGTAAAATTTTGGCCTTCTGAGTAGTTGCAGGCAACCTAAGCAGAGCCTGCATGGACCATATTTCAAACAGTTTATATTCAGGAGTTGCCTTTAAATGGTTGGCAGGTTTCACAAGGTGCCAAGTAATGAAACAATTTCTGATGCAACTTGGCCAGAAATTTTCCTTCACAAGTGTAAAAATTTGGTTGAATTAGCATGTAAATCAAAATTATGCATTTAATGGGTGAGTTTCTCATGTTAATATTCTTTAGTGTTCCCTTTGAAACAAAATTCCTGTTTGAATAATAAAGTTATCAATTGCTTGTTCTGTATTGGTTTTCCAAGAAAATAATTTCTATACAGGACTTTTGCATAGGCTATGGAAAGGAAACAAGGAAGCAAAAGCAGCCTTTTAAGCCCCTGAACCACCTCTAGCTTTCCAATCTAATGAAAGACCCTATTTTGAGAAATGACACCATGCTAATAAGATGGCTAAGATAAAAAAGACTCTGTCAGAAACTGTGAGCTTACTCTTGGAGAATTCAGTACTGCGAAGTTGTCAGAGAGCATCCATTTAGAGGCCCATACGATCATCTGGGATAATCCAAGAAGTTGTCTTATCTCGTACTTGAAAATTCCTTAATACTAGGGTTTTTTAGACGGGAAATATTGGAGAAAGCATCCTTCAGATGTTTTCAATAGCAAAGTTTGGGATCAATTTTTGGTGATGAGCCACAAAATATTGAAAAGCTTGAGTTGGATAACTCAAAAGGTCTGAGAGAGTTAGCACGAGGCAAGGGTTTGTGTGTGTGTGTGTGTTGGGGGGCCGGGGAGCATTACACAGTATCTAGTGCTTCCTCTGTTATGTTTTTTTCATGGTACACTAGTTGAAAGGGTCCTGCTATTCCCCTATTCCCCTAATTTATTGGTTCGTGAGGTTTGTTTGTTTTGTGGGAGTATTTGCGGAGGTGGGGGCATTACACAGTATCTAACGCTTCCTCTGTTATGTTTTTTTTCATGGTACACCCATTGGTCCTGCTATTCCCCTAATTTATTGGTTTTGGAAGTCAAAGCATGTCCTGTCTGCTTTGAAGTCTAAACTGGATTCACCATAATACATATTCAACATTGCCTCTGAAAAATGATTCATGTAATGAGAGATTGCCACCTTAACAGACAAACGTACCCTTCTTATGTTCTCTTGAAAAAATTGGAAGCCGTTCCTAGTAGAGTTTTGTAACTGACGTAGCTAGCAATATAATGAATTCCATTCTTGTTCCACACAATGCAACAAAGTAGGAGCAGAATTGGGTTTTTACATGTAATTTGCCAGATATCAACTTTCTTCTGGAAAGAAGCAATTAGAATCATAACACTAGAAATGCGTAAGCAATGGTGTTTGTTATTTGTTCTTGAACTAATTACCATAACCCTCCTGTTTGTGCAAGTCTAACCCTTTGAGTAGGGTATGTTACATAGTCAAGCTTATTGTTGCTGATTTTGAGCGGTAACTTTAGTTTGTCTTTTATTGTTCTTTGAGTCACCCTGGAATTGATTTACAATCTAAACTTGTTGATATGATGCCCTCTTCTTTTTTCCCTTCTGCCAATTGCAGGTGTATGCTGTTGGGTCATCACTTGAGAGGCTTGGAGTACAGGTTGCACCTGAGCTGTGCTGTTGGGTCAATATAAGAAGGAATGAAGTTAAAGAAGCGAACATCAACATTGCTGATCATGTTTGTATTTTTTTTTTTGCTTGTCTGGAACCACCCTCCTTCCTTTGACAGCTTTCCCCCTCTAGATGTATAATTGACATGTGGCTTACATTTTTAAAATAATGCAATAATTTTCCTTTCCCCTCTTTAAATCTGGAATGTATAATTCACTGAATTCCTTAGCTGATGTTCAAAGAATGCAGCTTAACACTACATGGTTCCAACCCGTGCTTAGCATTGGTATGTATCCTTAAACTTTGCCAATAAGTTTTGATAGTGATACCTTTCTCACTGAACGTTATAAAATGTGTTCATTATTATTGTGCTTCAACTCAATTATTTTTATTGGAGATGTCTTTATGTACATTTCTTTATCTTGAGCATAGACTTGGTAGATGGATCTGAAGTTGGGAAATCAATTCATCAAGAGGACCTTGAGTTCTAATTTGTATGCATGCTGGAAAACAGACCTTTGCTTATTTTATTTTGGGAAATTTTACTTGGCACGGATTCTTATTGGTAAATAACTGGAAAAGGATGCAAAAAATGATTTAGAAACAAATAGAATTCCATCAATAGGGGATAGGCTGCATCTGGAAAGGAAGTTATTCATATATGGAGCACAACTTTCTTTCTTATTTAATTGTTTCTGCAAGGGGCACTGAAGAAAATCACTGATATTTGATCCAGCCAGGCAGGATAATACATTTTGATCCTTTTAAAATCTGTTGTTAATTGCATTTGAGGCTTAACTGTTTGAGATATAAGTAATGGCGCAAGCTCATATCTTTATGCCATAACTCAGACTCAGCTTGTTACAAAATTTTGATTCTGACACTATAATGGGCAACTGGGTTGATTAAAAGACTGGTTGCAACTGTTTGTTTTTTTGTGATTGCCACCCAATGATCCTGGTCTGTGTTTCCTTACCTGCAAACTCATTAGATAATTCGTTCTATTGCCTTGCCCTTAAGTAACTTCCAATTTTAGAAGATATCAGGTGTACAGTTTGAAATGAGCCAATGCATAAATTGTTTTCAGGCGAGTTTTAATTTTCATTTTATTGTCAAAGCTGGTAAGCCCCGGAGTTGTCAGAAATAAACGATTATTTGGGAGCCAGTGATTGATGCTGGCCTTGCGTTTTCCAAAACATTCGAATTTTCAAGTGCATGTTCTGGATTAGGAGAGCTATCCGGTGTAGAGTATACCCAGGGAATTGAGACCTTTCCCGTGCCAAAAAATAGAACCTTTTAATAGACGCACAGCAGATTTGAAATACAGATTCACGATCATCAGTGGAACCATTCATGAATTAAAGATGGCTCAAAAGATGATTGCTGTTCCTTTTTCCGGTTACCGGTGTAAGATAAGGTGATCGTTTTGGAATGATATTAATGTAACAAAGGGGTGATTCCGGTTTGATGCAAAAATGGGGAAGACTTCAGTGCTCCGGATTCACTACGGTAATGATCAGAAGCTCAACTTTCTCAAGAAAAATGTAGAATCTTACGTCGCAGATCTTAAGAAAAATATGATTTAGAAATAAAAGCTAAGAAAACCAAGACAGGAGCCATGAGTCTTCTCAGGTTTCAAAATGTAGAATCTGTGAGAATGACAAATGGTGATTTTTGATTGTTATCAAGAGCCTAGAAAAAGATGGTGATCTATGATGGTTAGCATCTGAATCTTATGGTTTCCAACCAGAGTTTTTTCAGACATTGGAAGGGCTCAAACTTCATCAAGATTTGGTGTGTGTCAGTGGATAAATGTACTAGGAAATTGTGATATTTTACTCTTATTTTAAATGTAAGTTAGAAATTTATAATAGAGATTTATATTGTGCAATGAAACTTCATCAAATTAAGTCCATGGCATCAAATTGAAAATTTCAACATGAATCTGTAATTTTTTATTTTGATGTTGTCACGCCCCGAATCCAGATTTAAGATCAGCTACGTGACTGGCCACACAATCCTAAGTATCATCTTAGAGATCATGCCAGGCCTAACCTTCAATTTTATATCCAAACAGTGGTAAATAATAAATTTCACTAAATTATTTATTATTTATAGAGTTTTTCATAAAGCTTAACACATAAATAAAATACAAATAAAATATAAATTCAAGATTTAATACCTAAATCCTAGCTCCTCACTGACTGGTCCCAAAGCCCAATTGATTTTTCGGATCTGCAACAAAAACACAGAAAAACAGGGGTTGAGCTAAACAGGCTCAATAAATTATCATTACCTCCAATATATATATACAAATATATCAATAACAACCAGTAATATATACAACTCATACATACAAGATAATCATCTCAAAATAATATACCAGCAATACTATGCAAATGTGCACAATTAAATGCAACCGACACAGACACGACATGACTATGGATGGCCAACCATATACTTAACTCTCTTAGTCCCTCTGACTATGGCCACGATCGGCCCGTGGCTCGTCCCGAAAGAGACTAGATCCTGTGTCACATACCGCTCAACAGTCATATGCCAGCGATAGCCTCGCTGAAGGTCCAAAAGGAAAACTAGCTCTGAGTATCACACGAGAAACATGCATCCTTTGCATGTGCCTGTCATGCATGGCTAAAATAATGTAACTAGCTCCTGTGTCACATACCGCTCAACGGTCATGTACAAACGATAGCCCCGCTGGAGGTCCAAAAGGAGACTAGATTCTCGTATGATCATAGTCGGACTAGAGAGCACCCATACCGACACAATGCACTCATACCAACACAATGTACCCATACCAACACGATGCACCCACACCAACACGATGCATGCAATCAAATGTAGATATATTACATATATTTATTATTTCATAAATATATACATATTGGCATACAGTATCAGAGGTCAAGATAACTTACCAAAGAGCATCCACCAACTACTTGTAATCCAGCACTAGACCTGATCTTCCAAGGACAACAACAATCCTGTACCATAAATCCTTTTATTTATTAATCATCCTATTAATTTTTATGCATATCTAAATAAGAACTAAGAAGAAAACTAAGTTCCCCGAAACACCCTCGAATCCCAGTTCTATCTTTCACTTTCCCCCTTTCCTTTCTTTCTCTAAAATTTGCTTTCACCGAACAGCCCATCCCAGAAAACCGAGTCAACACATCCCATAGACCCAATTCTGTTGACCGAGTCAACTCACCCCTGCAAGCTGAGTTAACTCGATTCTGTTGACCGAGTCAACCCAGCCTGCTAACCGAGTTGACTCAGGCAAGCTGAGCTAACTCGATTCTGTTGACCGAGTCAACCTAGCCTGCCAACCGAGTTGGCTCACCCTGCTATCCGAGTCAACTCGATTTTCTTCTTTCACTCGACTCTGTCCCCTTCCTTCTCTCAACCCGTCGCCATCTCCTCTACCAAGCCAATCCCTCTTAGCCAACGGAAGACCGGAGGGGGGAGAGAGACCGGCAACGACCCTGACGGCCGTCCGGCCACCAGCCGGAAACCCAAAGCAAAGAAAACCTCTCTCCCTGCTGCTCCTCTCTCGGCTTGATCGAGCCGATCTACCCACGGCTGCCGGTGGCTGTCATAGGAGACGGCCACCAAGAAGGGGGCCCGGTTGACAGGAGCGAACGGCAGCACGATCACCGGCGGCCGTCCGAACACCCACCTAAATCCTAAAAAGAAAAATAAAATGGGTCCCCCTGTCCGGTCGTCCATACTCAAGCCTGTGCTCGAGAGGAGACGGGCTCCCGACGGTCACCTCCAATTATGCCTACGCTCAAAAGGAAGCAGGGGGAAAGGGCACTTACCGACGAGGTCAATGTCCACCGGAGGAAGACGCATTCCGAAAAAGAGCTGAGACGCGCGAGGGAATCGTCGGCGTCCACCGGAGAAAGAGAAGGGTCCGGCAGGAGTAGAGGCACGCGAGGAGCCTTTAAACCCTAAGGAAAAGCCTTATCCTCCCCCCGTGCATCGATCAGCTTCTCTGTAGTCTCCGCCGAACGTTATAAAATCCGGTGCCAAACAAAATTCAAATCGAAATCGACAAGGACCACCGATTTCAGTCCAAAAATGAACCAATAACAATGGACCTCACAGTTGTATTCTCTCCCTCTTTATTTATTTATTTTGAGTGCCGGGGTTCCAAGACACTTGCTCTAATCAAACACTTAATAATCTTTCCTGTTCAAAGCACATCCCTGATTAAAAAATAGTCACAATTTTAAATTCAAAAACTTCTTGACGCTGAGCATTTTAGTATATCAGAAATAGCATTTGCTCTGTCTCTCTGTCCCGAGAATAGCTCATTTACAAGTATTCCAGATCAGAAACCCAATCCGTCTTTCTAGTTCGAGAAAAAAACTCAAAAAGGTTTGAATGCAGAAGAAGAAAAAAAAAAAAGAAAAAGGGATAAATGTACGTGATAAAAATTCATGGAGATTTCGTTTAGCGAGAATAGCAGCTGTAATGAAATTTTGTTTAGCCAGATATTCCTTTTCTAACCTCCGAGTTGATGCAGTGACAGCTGGGATGCACTAAAGCATCACCAAAATGCCATCATCCATCCTCGTTGGTCGCACCGCGTATGGCGACATTTCCGCTCCACTTTCTTATCGAATCTGGCAGAGCATTGGCTGAGTCCAGTTCGGACAAACAGAGCTGCTTAGCTTAGCGCGTCAGGCATCTCTGGAATCCAAAGAGAACTTTCCAGAATTTTTTTTTAACAAAAAAAAAAGGGAAAAGAATCTGAGATACGTGGAAAGAAATAATCCACCAAAACACGATGCGATCCAACTCCGATCCATCATCAAGATTATTCAAATGTAACAAAATAATATAGAATTCTTCTAAAAGAATTAAGGAAACTCTCGAAATTTCTATAAATCGATGGAATCAATCCCTCGAAGGAAGAGGGGCAAAAAAAATGAATGGAATGTCGAGCAATGTCTACAGAGATCCAAATCAAAAAGAATTCCGTAATCGAACGAACAAGATCAATGCCCGCCCGCCTCCGCATCTATCCGAATAGACTACTCCAATGCGGTTCTCTCTCTGCTGTACAGCGCCGGCGGCGGTGACGGGATCAGCCAATAAATAAAAGGAACATTATCCATCCATAACCATAATCTACGAAGAAACGATAGTGGCGGCGGAGAATTCGGAGTCGGAGGCGGAGGACGAGGGCAGCGGAAGGTAGAGATCGTAGGGCTCCCAGAGGTGATCGAGAGGGCAGGGCTTGCCGGCGTCGAGGCGGGCCCAGGGCTTGCCCTTGCCGCTCCAGTGCATCAGGCTCACCGGTCCCGGGTGGAGCGGCCGGCAGTTCCCGGACAAGTTGTCGCCGCCGAGGCCGTGCTGGTTCCAGCGATGGTCCACCCCCTCCACCTCGCCGGCGAATACCAGCAGGAATGGCGGCAGCGATCCCAACTCGTAGATCCGTCTCATCCGCTGTACCTTCATCCAGTGCTCGATCTTCTGGCGGTACTCCCCAGCCCGCCACCGCGCCAGGTCCATCACCATCACCCCGGTATTAAAGTAGCACGGCGGCCGGCGCCGCCCGTAGAAAACTCTCTTCCCGTCCCAGCTCTCCCAGAACTCCTCCGTGAAGTAGCGGGTGAAGTTGGCGTGGCAGTACTCCGGCGCGGCGATCACCGCCGTCTCCGGGAGGCGCGTCTCCCAGAGGCGGCGAATGTCGTCGACGACGATGACATCGGAGTCGAGGTAGATGACCCGCTCGACGCAGGGCTCGAGGAGTTCGGCGAGGTAGTTGCGGGCGTAGTTGAGGGGGTTCTCCAGGGCCTCCCGGATAGAGGCAGAGATGAGGCCGCGGACCAATTTCTCCTGGAATGGATAGACCTTGAAGCGGAGAGAAGGGAAGACGGAGCGGACGATGCGGTGGAGGTCGGAGGAGGAGGGGCCGGCGGAGGGGACGAAGTGGAAGAAGAGAGATTCGGGGCAGGAGGTGTGCTTGAGGATGGAGAAGACGGCAGCGACAGAGCCGCGGAGGTAGTGGGAATCAAGGGTCATTGCGATGTGAACGTGGGTGGAGTCGCAGGTGGTGGCGCCACCGTGGTAGCGAGAGGCCGGGCAGGCATCGCCGTTCCGGAACTGGGGCGCCTCCGCGAACCGCCCGACTCTGGCGGGAAAGGAGCGGACCGCGTCGGAGGGAGAGAGGAAGAGGAGGGCGAGGAGGAGCGCCGAGGCCACGTTTTCTTGGAGAAAAGAAAAAGGCATGGGCATCGCGGCGAAGAGGAAACGACGAATCTTCGTGTTCGTTATTTATTTATTTATTTATTTTTTTTTTGTGTGTCCGATGGAGAGAGGACAGAGATAGAAGACGGGAGGGTTTAAAAGGGGGGAATGGAAAGAGTCCGCGAGAGGACGGGGGACTGGGAGGGGATGGGACGCGTTCCGAATCCTTGCCCTTGGCTTCTTCAAGAACGCAACGATAATACGCGTTTAAGATTGATGCAGACTCGGAACCGTCGCCCACCCGAGCTGGAGAGATCGAGCCTATGGGGGATAGGATTGATGTGATCTCATGTTACATAGGTTTTCTCTGTCCGACTTGGCCTCTTTCACACTGATATGTTTTTTTTTTTTTTTTTTTTTTTTTTTTAATTTATAAAAAAAGAAATAGGAGAGGAAAAATTTTGTTGTAGCTGTCTTCACTACTGGATTTCATCCTATCAGGTCATGTTTCATTGGGATCGTAATTTTTGTAAATATCATCTTCATTGGAAGATGAGTATACCAGTTTGATTTTGCTAAGCTATTAAAATGGAGAGCTCTTCCTGGATTGGAGCCTCGAATCCGTGATTCAGAGAATGGAAGCAAAGTTTTCATCAACCGTGGTGATTTTAAAATTTCTTTCCAGTGAAAAGGCACCGGGCTGTAGTCATGGTAGGTTGATATTTTATTGGTTATATATCGTGTTGCAGTATTATGTTACGCAACCGGATGATCGGTGGCCAACTGGATTAGCGGCTGTGGCAGCCAATTATTTGACTGATAGAGATGGTTGATGGAAAGTGATCGAGGACCACCGGGTTCCGACGATGAGCAAGGATAGCCCTTAAGAATGGCATGATTTTAAAAATGGGATGTAATAAACTCTTTTTTATTAGAAAATAAAAATATAAAATTTGAATACTTTCCCTCATAGTTTTTTTTTAAAAATAAAATAATAATTTTTTTATTTCATGAACATCTTACAGTATCCTGTATAAACAAACAGTATAAACAGATTTAAAATAGAAAATGGGGCACCTTGCAGCCAAACCATTTTGTTGCTGACCCATTAAGTAATTTAGTTAGCATGCGAGCACCCTTATTCCTATCCCTCTTAACATGCGAATTTTTTAAATTTTTATATAGTAACTTTGATATTCTTTACCATTACTCTCATATTAGAACAGTTAGTTTCATCATTCGTAATTACAAAAAAGAAAATTCTTTTTTTAAAGTCTGCTTTTAATATGATATCAAAAACTTCAACACTTGTACAAAAAATGATTCAAAATTTCTTACCATGCATAATTTACATCATATAATATCGTGCAGCACCCAATGACCGTCATCAAGAGATAGACAGCTATCCAAAGCAGTGCACTATGTATATCATGTAAGGCATCTTATTTGATAACCATGCAATCCTTGATGGTTGCCATTGGACACTGCATGGCACTTTGCATACCTCTATTATTCAACTTTATTTCAATGAAGAAAACCAAAAGTAGGATCTTAATTTGCTCTTGATTAGATCGATGAAAGCTTTAACTGACCAGGATTTTCCAAGCCCTTGACGTACAGTTCCAACTGAGAAACTTCATGATGTTTACTAGGACTGATTTGGACCAATCATCGCTGCTTGTAGAGTTTCCATTAAGAACTTTTTGCACTTTCACCCTTTGCCTCTCCCAATTACCGGTAGCTGTTATACGGTCTTTCTTTAGACCAATTGCATTCTATCATGTTCCTCTTCCCACAAAATTTAGTGAAATCTGAATTCTAAAGTATTTTAACTGCCAATCTTTGCTCTCTCAAGATTTTTTTTGGTTATTTCATTTTCATTAGATGTTTCCGAGATTTTTCCCTTACAGATTTCAATGCATAATATTTTGTCACGCACAAAGATGTGCAAGTTGTTAGTGATCACAAAGTTTAGACAAAGGTTTACAAAAACATGATATTCAACTTGGAAATTAAATGTAATTAATTATTCTGCTCGAGATTTTGCATTACCAAAGCACTTATCTTTGGATATTCAACTTGTATGTCATTGTCCAATCATTTTCCATTTCATCCTACAGGGTCTCCACTCCACGTTTCAAATATTCACTCTATATCTTCCTACCAAGGATCCTGAAAGAGATGAAGAAAAAGGCAGCAAGCCAATTTCCAGCCTAAGAAGTCAAAATCAACATCACATTGCTCGGTAAGGACAAGAGCATAACATCCATTTCCCTGTTGACATCCTCAAATCATGCTTGGTATCTTCCTGCTTTATTGTTCTATACTTTTTCATCATAGAAAACACATAGCAGAGAGGAGACAAAGTGGATCATGAGCGAGGGACAAACGAATCCCACTTATGTTAGCAATTGTCTACAATAGATTAACCATCCATACACATGATATTTTCTCAAAAAAATAAGGTTTTATCTTTTACAGAGTGATCGATAATCCAAAAGAGAAAGATTTCACATAATATATATTGAAACTTCATACCCAGCAGCATCCAAATTTTTCCCAAAATGCAGTACTTGTAAACAGGCATTGCTAAAGCTTGACAGTACTGGCAATACATTACGCTCATCACTATTATTAATTAGTTATGAGCTAAATGTATGGGTTTTACGGTCACATATCCATTATGATGCGGCACTTTCTTTTAGGCTAATATTTCATTATACATAATAACAACAATAACTATTATATTACAATTTTTCTACTTCAAAGCTTCCATATTAATTTTTCCATTTTTAAGTTCCTAAAATAATACTATATATGTATCAATTACACATAAAATATTACAAGTATCGATCTTATAAGATTAATTCCCCTTCCACTTCCACTGCTGCTACCATGCATGATCCTATATTCTCTATTGTAGTGGTAGAAATTAACAAAGCAGCTTCATAGACTAGTTGTTCGGATTTGTACGTACAAGATAAGTCAGGTAACGTACGTTCTATTCTGGTGTAATACAATAGCTAATTAACACCAATTCTAGTTTATACAATCACAAAGAAAGACATCGTTCATTGACCTCAACAGTCATAATAACGGTATTGTTGGGATCTTAATTAATTAGTTGTCATGAGAAAATAGTCAATGACTAGTCGTGCAACCATAACATGCATTAACGTACGGGGCCACAAAAACCTGATGGCATGCATGCAAGTGATGGTCGATGCAATGGTTTCAGCAACCACGCGTTTTTTCCTGGTCAAAACTGATCAACGGGGGGGGGGCGGTAGAGAAATGGAGGCTAGAATAAGAGCGGCGTAACAATATGTAGTTAATATATGCACTCTATAGAATCTTTTGTTTCCATGCATTGCTGTTGACCGGTTTTACATAAAAGAGGCGAGATTGTTACCCAAGAAAACCGATCATCACCTCCCTATTTGCCTTCTTCACGGCAATGTGGTGGTGACGATATACCATGACTTCATAAACTAGCTAGCTCTTCGAGTTTCTTAGTTAGATAACAGCCGACTGCAATGCTATAGCTAACGGCAGTTCCAAATTAGACATTCATTACAGCATTAGTTTCTAGATCTCAACGAACGTACATATGGTATGTTATCTCGGCCCCGTCGAAGTATCAAAAGGACCGATCCCAAAGAAAAATACCGTCATGTTATATATGTTCCACGTCAAGTTCCCAAGTCTAATTCTAAATTTATTCGAGTTGGCTGCAGCATCATTCATTGAACCTTTAACATGTGAATGCAGAATCAAAATCCCATTCCATCTTAACTATCACCTTAATTAGTGGTATGTACAGCATCATTCAAATTATGATTGTTACAAGAAAATGATCCATAATTGTTTTGAATTATAACTTGTCGCAGCTGACGGTGTCAATAAAACCATCAGGCATTTGATGTCCTGGATTTAGCGAAGAACTTCCCCTCTTTGTGTTGTTGTTGCTGTTGTTAAGTTGAACGAAGCAATGGAGAACAGGACGAGTCCTTTGTCTCGGTGCATGGCGGTTTGACTGGTATTACGTAAAAGAATTTGGATAGTTACTTATCAAAAACGAACGTCGATCTCTTTTAATTCTTCGCAGCGAGATGTAGTCCTCGAAGCTCCGTTGGCGGGGGAGGATTCGTGAGCAAGTTGACATGTTTCGCTTATAAAGTTATAATGCTCTTGGTGGCAGGTATGCGTTCCACATGGATGGTTCGGGCTGCCCAAACCAGTAAATATGGAGTTTGCTTTAATTGACCGACCACGTGCGACCATGCAGCCCTCCGAAGAATCTTTTTGCTTTGTTTATTAGCATTGGTTATCACGATCTCTAAATTTTTTTTTTTTTTTTTTGATAAACAATAGGGATGGGAAAAAAAAATTCCTGCCGTTGGTGTCCCCACCGGTCCTCGTCTTGCCAAGCCATATTCGATTCGGGTAGCTATTTTTTCGCAATATCCTTCCCAACCGAAGGCCTCCCCGTCCCGCCAAGCCATGTTTGATTCGAATGATTATTTTTTTGCAATATCATTTCTATCCGAAGATGAGTACGTCAATCAGATTTCACTAAGCTGTCATAATAGAATACTTCATTTCATCCCCGATCATGTGTCCAAAAAAAATTTCTGAATTTAATCGAGTCACCATATGAATCAAACTTTTTGATCTACCTCGAACCCGTGATCAAAAAGTTGTATACATAAACATTCATCAACTGCACTATCACCTTAGTGGTTTACAATCTCTAATATTATAAAGCTTATAAATTGCTCTAGTTTGTAGCTAAAGTAACACCACTGGCTACAATCAAGGTGCTCTTTTTTTTTTTTTGGTTTCCTCCCTTTGAACCATGGGCATATAAAATGACATATAAATATTGAAAATGAGTTACGAACATATCTGACAGTATCCTTACGGAAAAAATATATATTTATATTTAGCAGCATAAAAATAATTAATGAAGGTTCTGTGCAGCATGCTCGCTATACCAGCCGTACCCTGATTGGCACTGTAATTGTCTGATATCTTAGTATCAACGCTTTATACTAAATACAAAGCATTTGGACACACTGATAGGGTTTTACAGGGCATTAATATGTCTACCTAATCATGACCATTGATGTAAAGTAATACTTGAATTCAAAATTTGTTCCTAGTTTTTTATTTCTTGTTGTCTATTTGAGGGTGGAGGAGGACTCCAGCCACCGACACTCTCATTTTGTTTTTAATTCATTACAATATTGAGTAATGCTCACGACAAATTATAGCAATCATGGATCGGTTATTGTTAATTGCAAACAATTACCTTGTGAGCTAATCAACCATGCTTGAAAGTTAGACCTTCAGGCTACGAGAGCGTATTCCATTATACTACAGTGAATCTGAGCTTTACCGACACTTTTTTTGATATTTTTCGACGCTTTTAAGCGTCGCTAAATAATCTCCCGACGTTTTGTAAAGCGTCGTTAAAACGTCGCCTATGCAAGCATTGGGATGCAACCTGCCGATGCTTGAAAAAAGTGTCGGCATTTAGCGACACTTTAAAGCGTTGCTAGACTTGGACCTCGGTGCCGAAAACAAGGTTGAAGGGCATCTTGTCGGTTGCCATTCTGGGTGTTGTGTGGTAGGCCCACAGGATGCTTGGGAGTTCTTCCGCCCACCTGCCCTTAGTTTGGTCCAGCCTAGTTCTGAGTCCTTGAAGGATGGTTTGATTAGTCACCTCGGCTTTCCCGTTTATTTGAGGGTGAGCTATCGAGGTGAACCGATGTTGGACACCGTGTTCAGTGCAGAACCCTTTGAACTCTTGATTGTCGAATTGTCGTCCGTTGTTAGTAATGATATAACGGGGGAGTCCAAAGCGGCAAATAGCTGACTTCCAGAAGAATTGGCGGACATTGCATTTCGCGATCCGAGCTAGTGGCTCTGCCTCGACCCACTTGGTGAAGTAGTCGATCGCCACCAGCAGGAATCTTTGCTACCTTGGTGTGGGGGAAACGGCCCCAAGATGTCCATCCCCCACTGGGCAAAAGGCCAAGGGGCTGAGAGCTGGGAGATCGGCGCCACCGGCTGGCGCTGTATGTGAGCGTGGCGCTGGCATTTGTCGTACCTTTTAACGAAGTCAGCGGCGTCTTCCCTCATGGTCTCCCAGAAGTATCCCTGGCGAAGGGCTTTATAAGCCAGCGTTCTCCCTCCCACATAGTTCCTGCAGAGGCCTTCATGGATCTCCTGGAGCACGAAGGTTTCCTCTGCGGGCCTGAGGCACTTCAGGAGCGGGTAGGAGTAAGATCAGCGGTAGAGCTGGCCCTCCATCAAAACGAACCTGGAAGCCTTCTTTTTGACGAGGGTTGCTTCTATGCAGTCCTCGGGTAGGGAGCCGTCGATACCTGACATACTTGTCCATCCAGCTCGGCTCGGGGGTGACTTGATGTACTTTCTCTAGACCTTCATAGCTTGGATTTTCGAGGTACTCAATTTAGACACATCCTAGTGATGAGTCCGGCAGGGTCGTGAGCCTAGATAGTGCATCCGCATGTGCATTCTCCCCACGGGGGATGTAAAAGATGCTGAAGCACTGGAAGCCTGTCATGCTCGAGCGGACTTGCTCCAGGTACTTCATCATCTGGGGGCCCCTAGCTTTATACTCTCCGAAGACTTGCCCGACAATCAGTTGGGAGTCGGTGAAGACTTTCAGATTCTGCACACCCAACTCACGAGAGACTCTTAGACCCACAAGGAGTGCCTCGTACTCCACCTGGTTGTTTGTTGTGGTGAATTTGAAGCGGAGGGCGCATTCTGTCACAACCCCATCGCTGTTGGTGAGGATGAGGCCTACTCCGCTCCCGCCGGAATTGGACACGTCGTCCACGTGGAGGATCCAAGGCTCCTCCCCTGGTCCGGGCTCCGTTATTGTCTGCTCTGTCTCCTCGACAAACCCGGTGCACTCGACTACGAAGTCAGCTAGGACTTGGGCCTTCTGCGAGGACTTCGGTCGGTACACTATGTCGAACTCGCTGAGCAGCAAGGACCACTTGGCCAATCTCCCGGAAGTCTCGGGGTGGCTGAGTATGGTCCTCAGTGGTTGGTCCGTCACGACCACTATCGGGTGCGCTTGGAAGTAGGGCCTGAGGCGCTTAGCAGATATTATTAGCGCAAAAATGAGTTTCTCATAGTGAGTATACCTGATCTCCGCATTGCGAAGGATTTTGCTGGTGTAGTATACCGGCTTTTGAGATTTGTCCTCGTCTGCGTGGATGAGAACCGAGCTGACAGGTCCCGGTGTAACCGCCAGATAGAGCAGGAGCTCCTTCCCCTCTTCTGGCCTGGAGAGCAATGGGGGAGAGGCGAGAAATCTCTTCAGCTCCTCGAAGGCTATCATGCACTCCTCCATCCAGGTAAAGTCATGCATCTTGCATAGCGCCTTGAAGAATGGAGGCAACGGTAGGCCGACCTCGAGATGAATCGGCTTAGGGCGGCAATACGTCCCGTTAGGCGCTAGACTTGCTTCTTGGAGGTCGGGTGCTTCATGTCGATGATTGCCTGGACCTTCTCTGGATTTGCTTCGATGCCTCTCTGGGTGACCAAGAAGCCGAGGAACTTCCCTGCCTCCACTCCGAAGACGCACTTCGCTGGATTCAGCTTCATCTGATGCTACCGCAGTTTATGGAAGGATTCGACGCGGTCAGCAATATGGCTCGAGCTCGCTTGCTCATGACGAGCATGTCATCCACATACACTTACATGTTCTGACCAATTTGGTCCTTAAAGACCTTATTGACTAGATGCTGGTACGTGGCTCCTGCATTCTTCAAACTGAAAGGCATCATCCTGTAGCAGTATGTCCCTTGGTCGGTGATGAAGGCGGTGTGCTCCTCGTCCTCCGGGTGCATACGGATCTAGTTATATCCGAAAAATGCATCCATGAAAGAGAGCAGCCTGTGGCCAGAGGTGGCGTCCACCAGCTGGTCAATCTTTGATAGAGGGAAGCTGTCCTTCGGGCATGCTTTGTTAAGGTCGGTGTAGTCTACACAAATCCTCCACTTGCCATTGTTCTTCCTTACCATCACCACGTTCACCAGCGAGCTTGGATATTGGACCTCCCGGACGAAACCGGCAGCTAGGAGTTTGTCCACTTCCTCCTTGATGGCTGTCTGCCTCTCCGGGGAGAAGCTTCTCTTCTTTTGCCGAACTGGTCTGTGCTTTGGGTCAACACTTAATTTATGAGTAATGATGTCAGGAGGGATACCTGGCATGTCTGCCGCTGTCTAGGCGAATACATCCATGCTTGCCCGCAGGAACTCCAGTAGTTGATCCCTCTCTTCCTCGGGTAGCTGGGCTCCAATCTGCACCGTCTTTATGGGGTCATCCCCGAGCGGATATGAGAGCAGGCGCTCGACCGGACCTCCCCTGGGGTCTTGGGCCCTTTGGTCGAGATCATCTGCCTTATGATCATCCTCGGGGACCTTGGTCGCAGGGAGGGTTTGGAAGCAGTGTTGCACCGGCTGGGATGCTCCCCTCATTTCCCCGACACAGTAGCGAGTGGGGAACTGTACAAGTAGCCTCTTGGTGGAGACAATGGCGTCGAGCAAGTTGAGCCCGGGTCGGCCCAGGATCACGTTGTAGACGGAAGGAAGCCTGACAACCGTGAAAGTCATCATAATGGTGCTCTGTCGAGGTGGGGTCCCGGCATTGACCGGGAGAGTGATCTCTCCCTCCACCTTTACAGAATCACCTTTGAAACCAACAAGGGGAGTATGCACAGGTTTGAGTTGATCGGGAGAAAGGTTCATCCTGGAGAAAGCATCGTAAAAAAACATATCTGTGGAGCTTCCACTATCAACCATGATGCATTTTATAGGATGCTTTGCGATCGTCATCTCGACGACCACGGTATCGTTATTTACATTTTTTCTCCTGTCTTTCCCTTCCCTTATAAAGGGGAGTACATTCTCAGGATCCCTTGTCCCCTGGGCCTTCTTGGGTGCCCGCGCAGCTCCCCAGGAAATCATACCCACCGACTTCCCGGTAGGACGATTGTCGATTGCTGGAGCTGTCGGAAGAGCGACGAGCGCCTGGGATTCCACCTGAGGTCTGCCCACCATAAACCTTTTGAGGTAGCCCCTCTTGATGAGTTCTTCGATTTCCCACTTGAGGTTGCGGCATTCCTCGGTGTCGTGGCCGTGGTCACGGTGAAAGCGACAGTACTTCGTTTTATCATAGCCAGTGAAGGGCTTCATCGAAGGCGGGCATCTCAGGTAGTCCTCACCTTCGATCTCCATGAGGATCTTCATCCTCGGGGCGAGGAGGGGGGTGTAACTCTCCTCGGAAATGGGAGCACCTTTCGGTCTTGGTCCCCTCCAGGAGTTCAGAACCTGAGGTCCTAGCTTTTGGGTTTCGGGGGTCTCGACAGGGGTCGACTTCTTCGGTGGCTTCCCGTCGAGCTCCTGCCTCGTACGATCCGCTTCCTCGGCATGGATGTACTTTTGGACTCGGAGGAGGAGCTCGGAATAAGTCTTGGGGGACTTCTTGTCGAGCGAGTAGGTCAGGCGGGAGGTCCTGAGCTCTCGCATTAGTGCCAGCATGGCAACTGGCTCATCAAGGTTGTAGATCTCCAACGCAGCAGCCTTGAAGCGGGCCATGTAGTCCCACAGCGATTCGCGGTCCTGCTGCTGGATGGAGAAGAGGCTATCTGCCTCTCGTGGCAACTTTCGACAGGCGTCGAAGTGGGCCACGAACTTCTGTCCTAACTGGATGAAAGAGTTGATGCTCTTCGGCTCCAGCGGGTGAACCACACCCGGGCTGCCTTCCGGAGAGTAGCAGGAAAAGCAACACAGATGAGGGCGTCGGTGGCCCCCTGGACCCTTATGAGGGCCCGGTAGCTTTCCAGGTGGTCTAGGGGGTCGGTGGTCCCATCGTAAGGACCCACCTACGGCATCCGGAACCGACTCGGAATCGGTTTCCCTTGGATTTCTTGGGAGAAAGGGGGACGGGCATCGTAGCCCGCTGGCTCGCTAGCTGAGCCTGGCAGGTTGGCAAATCGGTGGGATAACTCTGCCAACTTGCGGTCATGCTCCTCCAGGCGCTTCTCTGCCACGCGCCTGATGGCTTTGTTAATAGATCCCTTCGCCGAAGGAGACGAAGAAGGTGACATGAGTGCATGGCACCCGTAGCTGGGGGTCTTGCTTTTCCTACCTCGGTGGGGCTTGGATGCTGCTTGCCCGAGGTTTGGTGAGCGGCTCTCCCTGTCGGCAGACCTCGCTCGTTGTCTTTTAAACAGAGTTTGATGGCTACCCCGGTTGTTAATAATGGCTCGTGGCTGCGAAGGCCTTCCTTGGAAGGAACGTAGGCTGTCGCGGGAGGCCGCGGCATGGGCCGCGGGAGTCCCTGGCTGCTGGTGGGTAGCCAAAGACCGGTGCTGGTACTGAAGCTGGCGCACTGCTGTGGCAAGAATCTACATTTGCTGGGCGAGTGCAGCCAGCTGAGACTCCGTCGGAGGTGGTTGAATTGGAGCAGATGGCCCCGCCTCTGGGTTGTGCGAGTTCCCCTGGAAGGGGGAGTCCCCTGCACAACTGGTGGAGGCCTCTCGTGCCCGTGTCATCACCATCCTTCCATGGAACTTGCTTGTAGAAGAGAGAGGGGCTTGAACTAGATCAAGGACTGTTCACGGGAACGTCCCCCTACTTGGCGTGCCAATCTGTTGCCGCCAAGATTGTCATGGCCCGTAGCTGCTGTCGATGCCGGAGTGCGCTCCCTTTGCCGTCTGGCCATCCGTACCTGCAAAACAAGGGTTAGTGACCTGGGCCGAGATTTCCGGCGGGGGCACTTCGATGGTCAAGTCAGTGACGATCCAGGGGAACAGATCCTCCTGGTCAAGCCCCTCTTGATGGACTCCATGCTAGGAGGAGTGAGTAGTGTGAGAGTGGGATGCAAGTGTGTCGGGGGAAGAGTGGCCTGGCTAGAGGGATTCTCTGTGTGGCCTTTCCGCCCGTCCTTGCTTGAATTTGCTTGTGGTGCTGTGCTCTCTGGTTGAGCTTGCACTTGTGTTTGAGTGGTATTGCATGTGTTACCTCCTTTGTCTTGCTTCCATCGAGCTTTGTAGTCTAGGTTACCATTGGGTGCTCGTCTTGGGATCTTCGCCGGGCTGTCAGGCACGTGCGACAGTGTCCCGAGGTGCCTTTCCCGATTCATGATAAGGAAAGCTGTCGTGTGTTCTGATATTCCCTCTTGTCGCCTCATTCCGAGAAACCTGGCAATACCTCAATTGGTGGGCCGCCACCCCTGGGATTCGAATCTCCTGGTTGACTTCCTCTTCCAGGTGGTTCAGGTGGTTGGTGAGGAGCATGGCACCTTGATCAGTGGGCCTCTCCCCTTTCTGGTATAACCGATGGTCGTAGGTGGTCACTGTGGTCTGGCAGATGTCTCAGCGCAATCCTCGGGCGGCTCGCTGGTGTCCTGAGATGGCGATGCTGTCCCTTGGTTCGTCGGTGCTTATGTCTGATGCGGGGGCTGAGCTGAGAAGGTCGGGCTAAACTCCAACCTGAGTACCCCGAGCTCGCGGGATCGCCTTAGCGGAGGAGGGCAGAGTGCGGGCCCATCCAGAGGGCTAAACCTCGGAGAGGCTCCACGTGGCGGAGGAGGGTTGAGCTCAACTCCGACCATGGGGCTCGATCTCCGAAGGGCTTGCTCAGGAGGGTGGAGTGCAGAACCGGTCCAAAGGGCTCAACCTCGAAGAGGCTCCACGTAGCGGAGGAGGGCTGAGCTCGACTCCGACCACGGGGCTCGATCTCCGAGGGGCTCGCTCAGAAGGGTGGAGTGCGGGCTTGGTCCAGAGGGCTCGAGCTCGAAGCAGCTCCACGTGGCGAAGGAGGGCTGAGCTCGACTCCGACCATGGGGCTCGATCTCTGAGGGGCTCGCTCAGGAGGGTGGAGTGCGGGCCCGGTCCAGAGGGCTCGAGCTCGAAGAGGCTCCACGTGACGGAGGAGGGCTAAGCTCGACTCCGACCATGGGGCTCGATCCCCGAGGGGCTTGCTCAGGAGGGCAGAGCGCGAGTCCGGACCAGATGGCTCGACCTCGAAGAGGGGCTCGATCTGGAGGGCGCCGCTCGGCTTCGGCCTAGGCATCCCGGGCTCGCGGATCCGACCTGGCGGAGGACGGAGCTCAGCTTCGATGGGCGGTCCCGTTGTCCTGGGGGAGCTCAGCCTGGCAAAGGAGTCCGAGCAGGGGAATTGACGCGGCGTCTAGCACGGCGGCTTTCCTTGACATGGCATCTGACAGTTACTCCACGTCAGCGGTCTTGCCACATGAACAATAAATTCTACTTTTAAAGCAGGCCAACCAAAAAAAAAGTCGAAGATAGTGGGTACATCACAGTCTGATGAATCAAATTTGAATCTACAAATTGAAGATGATGAAAATTTGATCAAAACCCTTTTGAAAGAAAGGATCAACTCGTAAGTGATATCAATTTTTTCTATTATATATGCTACTTTATGGTCCAAAATATATAATATTTTTTATATTTATTAATTTTAGAGAGGTCATCTACACTAATAAATTTTGAGGCAGTATCACAAAGAAAAATATTTCGATCTCCTTAACAATGACATGATAGTTGATAATGTAAGTAATAGAATATTACTTTATTTTGTTGTTAATCTTTATGTATATTATGATATATTTTTTAATAATTCTTATATTGATTTTTAGAATTGTATGAAATCATGTTATTTTTTATTAATCAATTTATATTGCATTGCTAGATAATTGATGCCGGGTAGGAGTTTTTTAGAAATAACTAGATAAAGCATCCGGATAGATATCATAAGTGCATCATTACACCTGTAATGACCTTCAGCATGTATCTGACATCAATATCACCATTTTAAGAACTTATTGGAACTGCCGGGAGTATGATATTTGAAGGAGTTAGTGATCAAGATAATTTTGGTTCTGTTCATGATCATCAACTTAGATAATCTGCACGCTACTTGGTTGCGGTTGACATGCAAAGAAAGGTATTGATGCATCTGAATTTCATAAAACGTAATTCCAGGTACAAAGCGAATGCAAGGAAGTGGCAAAATATACTCAGGCCAATGTTTCATATATACTGTGACAATGGAGAGGTAAAGAATTGGTCCATGCTGGAGATTGCTGAATGCCCTTCTCAACCTACCGGATCACTAGATTGTAGATTGTATTATTTGAAATATATAAAATTTCTTGCTCACAGGGATAAACTTGATCATTGGGATTTCACAGAAAAAGATATCAGTGTCTACCGGCGATAGTTAGTAGCAAAATTATTGAGAGAGAGCCTCAATCAGAAAATAGATAGTGCTATTAAAATTTAGCATATAAAAGCCAACTTTTTTTAATGTACTTATTCTCTTCAATTCATGCACTTGTATAATATGTTTAAAAAATTTGTAACTCAATTGATGTTATATTTTAAGCATCATTCCAAAAAGAAATTGTGTAATTCATTCAAATAATAATATTATAAATGTCATTTTTTTTATTACATTAAGTTTTTGTATATCAGATGTTATGTTTACTTCCAGAATGTCAAATTTTTTAATTGATGTAATGATTTTATAAAGGAATATTATGTTTCTTGACAGGGTATCAGCTTTTCAATTGGAATGTTATAAGTATAGAACTAGGGTGTCATAATCATATTTCAATATTTACTTAAAATTTATTTTTAAGAGGTCTATCATGATATTCTAAGAATTTTAATTCAGACTACAGGTAACATGTATTACAGGTAGAAGAAGTTAGAAACTTTGATTTTATATTTTTTGTAAGGATATCGTTGTTTGTTAACTAGGGTATTATAGTTTTTAAACTAGGATGTCATAATACTATTTCGGGCTATTGGATTAATCTTATAGTTTTCATGATATTTTTTAACACTTTGGGAGTCATTAACCAAGCCACGGATGACATGTATTAAAGGTAGAAGGGATTAAAAATTTTGATTTTACATTTTCTGCATGGATGTCATAGTCTCTTAATTAGGGTGTCGTAGTTTTTAAACTGCGGTGCCGTAATACTATTTCAGCCTATTTAAGTAATCTTCTAGCATCTGTGAAATTTTTTGATACTCTAAAAGTTATAAACCAAACTACGGATGACATGATTACAGGTAAAAGGGATTAAAAATTTTTATTTTATATTTTCTGCATGGGTATCGTAGTTTTTTTAACAGGGTATCATAGTTTTTAAACTAGGATGCCGTAATACTGTTTCGGACTATTTGATTAATCTTATAGCATCCGTGGTATTTTTTGATACTTTGGAAGTCATAAATCAAGCCACGGATGATATGTATTATAGGTAGAAGGGGTTATAAACTTTTATTTTACATTTTCTACATGGGTGTCATAGTTTTTTTAACTAGGATGTCGTAATTTTTAAACTGGGATGTCATAATACTATTTCGACCTATTTGAGTAATTTTCTAGCATCTGTGATATTTTTTTGATACTCTGAGAGTCATAAACCTAGTCATGAATGACATGTATTACAAGTAAAAGGGATTAGAAACTTTGATTTTACATTTTCTGCATGGGTGCGTAGTTTCTTAATTAGGATATTGTAATTTTTAAACTAGGATATTGTAATACTGTTTTGATCTATTTGAGTAATCTTCTAATATTCATGATATTTTTTGATACTCTGGGAATCATAAACCAAGCTATGGATAACATATATTATAAGTAGAAGGGTTTAGAATTCTTGATTTTATATTTTCTACATGGATGTCATAGTTTTTTAACTAGGATGTCGTAGTTTTTTAACTAGGATGTCGTAGTTTTTTAACTAGGATATCATAGTTTTTAAACTGGGATGTCGTAATACTGTTTCGACCTATTTGAGTAATCTTCTATAATCCATGACATTTTTGATAATCTGTGAGTCATTATTCAGAACATAGATGATGGGAAGTCATGTTAGGAGTAGTTATTTTTTTTAGTTTCTTGTTACATGCTGCGATATTCTAATTTTGTAATTAGATGTTATCCATTATATCAAGGGGTGTCATAAATTTATTATCTCTGTTTTAGTCTTTGGGCACAAAAAGTAGTCCTAAAATTCATATTTTAAATAAATATATTCAATCACATGTCTAATACATCATATTTTAATTTTTTCTGGATAATATAAATATATACAAGACTATAGGGTAGTTCAGCATTTTATATCCTTTTTTGTGTTAGTTGACTGCATGCATAAGCATCAAATTCATCTAAAAAAGGATCGAAAGATGGTATAGTTGTTTCAATTACTTGTTCGGGTACTTCCACTACATTATAGAAAATCTGTCTTTTGCTTGTACTAGCTCTTTTTTTATTTTGCACAAGAGTATCAACGGAAGCCTTATCCATATTTTTCTTTGATCTCTTTGACTTTTTCTCGACTCCACTCTTAATTATATTCTCTCTTGGATGATTTTTTGTAGTAACTTGGTCAGGATCTTGGATTAGAAATTATGTACTTTGCTTAGCTATTCAGTTAGCATCTATAGCTCTCTTGAATAATGGTATAAGATCTTCCATCACTAAATTAAATGCCTTTTCAAACATGGAGACTATCTCTGTAAGCTTTATCATCCGATGACTCATCAAAGCATATCTACGATCAATAACATATAACATTTGTATCAGGATTTCATGACATATTTTAGGTTTATGTAAATATAAAATAAGACTTCTGAATTAAATAATTCATGACTGCGTATCGTGATTTTCATGTGCTTTTATCATAAAATTGATTATTACATTCAAAATCATCAAATTGATATTTTATGTCCTTGCACCACCTATTTAAGAAGTACTTATCTAAGAATTCCTTGAATGTAGTCTTCAAGTGTATAAACCCGTTAAAGAAGTGATTGATGCTCTCACTCATTTGAGAAGTTAATATCCCTGTACATAATTATGAAAAAAAGAAGCATTACATATACAAAGTTTATTAGAAATTTACAAACATGAACATTAATCAATCATAATGACTTACAAACCTGCGAAAAATGTATCTTTAAGGTAAACTGGAACTCATTTATCCTGACATTGATAAATGTCATTTAACCAATCTACAGCTTTGCATTCTTCATATTTCTCAATGAAATGTGCCTTTCTCGAAAGACAGTATGGTAACTAAATCATATATCGTCTCTTCAAACTCAACCATTAATTTGGGATTTGTAGTGCATATATGACAAGTCTTTTCTTGAATCTTCTTCAATATATGCCAAAGACAAAATCTATATCATGCATTGAAAAAAACTTTCCTAACAATGGCCTCGATTACCTTATCTTGGTCAGTTATGATGGCATTAGATAGTTGACTACCATTTGTATCCAGCTATGATTGGAATATCCATTTAAATATCTCAATCCTCTCATAAGATAATAATACACAACCAAGTAATGTGGACTGTCCATGATGGTTGACTCCGATAAATGGACAAAAAGATATTTGATATGTATTTATCAAATAGGTTGAGTCAAAGGTTAATACATTACTAAAGTAAGTGCTTACCAATCTTGACCTAGGATGGATCCAAAAGATAGACCTGAGCTATCCATTATTGTTCAGGTCCAAAGTATAAAAAATATTATATTTTTTACTTGCATTTGTATGAAATGGATTACCATTGATTGTGCATCTCCTTCTTTTAGCTGACTCTGATGTTCTCGACAGATGAAATAATGAGCATCCTTATTTGTGAAATCTAATTATCTTCTACCCCTTTTCCTTCTAGTCATGACAGAGTATATTTAAGTTATGAAAATATTCATAACATGTAAATTGTTGATCTCTGCCTTTTTGGTATGATGATCCTTCTATGGGATCGTAGATAACCAGCTTGATGATATAGACAGCTCATGGTTATATTCTAGAAAAACATCTTCCAATATCTACTTACTATTTTTAAAATTTAGTCTTGCTTTAATCGAAGTCTTACAATCAATTTTGCTAGTATCTCTAGGATTCATGGAGTTATAGATTTTTCTAAATTTTTCTTGCCTTCAACATGCCAGGTGTTTGAAGCATATTTCTTTGTTATTGTTGGACCTACTATACACTATTGTGATTCTAAAACCTACTCTCCCTGCATATCCATTATAGAACTTGTATACATCATTTGCAGAATTGAACTCCATTCCAATTTAAGGATCAACAGACTCGTTTTCTACATTCAAGGTGATAGGAGGTGTATTCTTGTGAACAATACCAGCAACCTCATCCAAGTGATCATATTCAATTTTTCCCAGATCTATAATTTCAATGCCATATATAAAAATATCTGTAAAAAAATTATAAACATTGATATTCATAGTTTTAGATGACATTTTATCTAGAGCATAATAATTATTGTATTATGCATTGGATAGAACATGACACGACAGTGTGATAATATGGGCATGGAATCAAATATTTCTAAAAAAAGATATTTGAACTTATGACACCGTAATTTAGAAATTATAACATCATAGTTAAAAAATTATGACACCCGATCATAAAACATAAAACTAAATATATTAACCCCTCCTACCATGAATATCTATCACTTGTAGACTGCATTATGACTTCCAGAATGTCATAGCATGCCACGGATGCTAAAGAATCACAAATATATATCGGAATATGATTATGACATCCTAATTTAAAACTTATGATATCCTAATTAAAAAACTATGACATCCCTGCATAAAATTATAAACTAGATGTTCTGATCCTTCGTACCAAAAGTATTTACGTATGCATTGCTGAAATATGACACTCACATTGTAATAATATACTTCTGAGAAAATTTCAGTATCAAAAACTTAAAAATATAAATAACTTAATACAAAACAGAAAATGAAGGCTTTTATCCTCCGTCATAAGACTTTCAACCATGCATTGCCTTGACTAAAATTGTCAGATGTGATAAAAAGATCATGAGAAAATAAAATTTCTAAAAAAAGATATTTGAACTTATAACATCCTACTTCAGAAATTATGATATCCTAGTTAAAAGATTGTGACACCCGATCATAAAACATAAAACTAAATATATTAACCCTTCATACCAGGAATACCTATGACTTGTGGACTGAGTTATAACTCCCAGAATGTCATAACATGCCATGGATGCTAAATGATCACAAATATATGCCGCAACAGGATTATGACATCCTAGTTTAAAAATTATGATACCCTAGTTAAAAAACTACAACATCTCTGTATAAAATCATAAACCGGATGTTTTGATCCTGTGTACCAGAAGTATTCAAATATGCATTGCTAAAATATGGCACCCACATTGTAATAATATGCTTCTGAGAAAACTTCAGTATCAAAAACTTCGAAATATGAATATCTCAGTACAACACAGAAAATAAAGACTTTGGTCCTCTTTTCAAGCGTGCATTGATTTGACTAAGATTGTCAGAGTGTGATAAAAAGACCAGGAGAAAACAAAATTTTTAAATATTTGAACTTATGATATCCTAGTTTAGAAATTATGACACTTTAGTTAAAAGATTATGACATCCCTGCAGAAAATATGAAACTAAAGGTATTGACCCCTCTCAAGAGAAATACCTATCACTTATGAACTGAATTATGATTCTTAGAATGTCATAACATACCACAGATGTTAAAGAATTACAACCACATGCAAAAACTGAATAATAACATCCTAGTTCAGAAATTATGACTTTCTAGTTAAAAGATTATGACATCCCTGCAAAAAACATGAAACTAACTTTATGAACCCCTCCTACCAGGAATATCTATTGCTTATGGACTGAGTTATAACTTCCAGAATGTCTTAACATGCCATGGATGCTAAAAAAGTATTATATAGTTTCCTAATGTATTAACTTTTTTTAATTACCAAAATAGTAGGTGTAATAAAATAATTATAAAAAGAAAACTAAACAAAATTCTTGAAGGATTTTTTATTTTTTATTGGAGATGATATTTTATCTTAAAGTTCTTAGGTAGCTTATTCCAATCTTGGATCAAAAGTTTTTCCTTATGCCCGTAACTCAAAATACTTTTCAGGCCCAGGAAGAATCTTTTTCATCCTCGAACACTACCTGATACCTTAGACTGGAGACACAAAACACTTTTTCAGAGCGAGGAATAAGCATATATTAGCATTCAAAAATTGATTCCTTCGATCGTACTCTGAGAGCATATTTCAAAGCAAGGAAGATTCTTCCTTCAACCTTTGACTGGTTTTTTAGATCCTAAAGTCAGAGCATATTTTAAAAAACTGAAACATTTAGCTATAAGTATCAAGAAGAATGTTTTAGAATCAGCAAATTTTTTTAAAATCAGAAAAATCCAAGCAAGATGATGGAGAAAAGCAGGCCGGAGAGATAATATTTTGGTCTGTATAAAAAATTCAGAAAAAAAACTGAATGAGTATTAATAAATGTCATGCTCAATATTTAATCGGCTATCCCTGAAAGTGATATGGACCGTCATTCCATCTCGTCAAGCGGTGCACAAAGACTTATATCGCCACTGAGGGTCCTCTCGGAATAATCTGCCCGAGCATTCCAATACGAAACGCTAAGGTATTTTGCTGTCGAACCGATGCTGAGAGCTGAGGCCTGGCCATGGTTGCATGTTTTAGCGACCAAAATCTGCAAGGATTTATATTAAAATACACTGATAATTACCACCTCCCTTGCGTGGCGGTGGTGAAAATGTTATCAGGTGGCACCACGGCCCAGATTGCTAAATGGCACCACCTGAGCACAGAGGGGAAATGGAACACACTACACACAATACTGTAGTTTCCCAGATATCAAACACCATGCTCGCAGCAAGCAAAGCTAATCATACATCTATTACCTATTTATTAATACTAAAAGCGGGAAAGGCCCGATTACTCATGCTCAGCACCAGATTTTTGGAAGAAAAAAATTATATATTATATATAATAATATTACAAAACATATAGCAGTTAACTTCGCTTATTGTATTATAACTTATTAAGAGACTTGTAGATCCATTACAGTAGTTATTATTCTGAACTTCTCATACATTCCAAATGCAGTGGCCTTGGGTAACAACATATTAAGAGGCTTCTTGAACCATTATTTTAGACTCACCAAAAACAGAGACTTAATGGAATGAATATGATACCATCATAACTTTTTTAATGAATTTAATATATATATATTATTTTTTATTTTTATCTTTCTTGATAATTAATTTAAAGAGTGAATATAGATTAGTAATTTCATAAGCTCATTTAATTTTTATTGATATCAGATATTAGCATGGTGCATATTCAAAGTAGTATGACAATCATGATTCTCCCAATCCAATAAAATTATATTCTATTATTTTATTAAATGCATATCCAATGTAAACAAAATTATAAAAAATGATTGTATTTATGAAGATGTGTTTCACAAGTTGACAGACATATCTAATGTCATAAGAACGCTTATTGAATTAAATCATGCTTATTTCCATTCACTGCATTCTTTACATTTACTTGGTTTCATAAATTATTTAAAAATATTGATTCTTTCAAGAATCAAAGATATATAAAATAAATTTCTTTACAAATCATTATTTTTATATTTGATAGTAGATTATTATTTTAATAAGTAACTATTTTTATGTTTTAGACATGCCATGCACATGTCTCCATGCTAGTTTATACTACAAATAAATAAGATAGGACTGATATCAGTGAAGTTCTTCAGAAACATCTCCAAAAGCATGGATCAGTCTGCCGAATAAAACTCAGGCATGACATGAAAATGTAACAATTACACAATGGTGCCAATTTTATTACCATAAATAGTGATGGCCTATAACAAACAAAATTTAGAGTGTTTATTGATATATATATATAACAGAGCTGCCACATTTAAAAAGGAGTTTTTCTATAGAAATTTGAATGGTGGAGAACACAGATTTAACAAATTTTAATCATCCACCTTTATTTTTTTTCTTTCTGAACATCAGTGAGTCATTTCCTTGCTGAAGTACAAGGTGTTCAACGAATGTTTTACAGTGCTTCATGGAAGAACAGCTCTCACCTCCTTCCTATCTGCACCAAACGCCTGAAACAAAACAAGTTCAGTTTAATCATAATGTACCAATAGTTCTTTGCATAACACACAAATCAACGTTCCTCCTAACCCACTACCTCACACTTCTTCAGCCCAGGAGGAAAACCTCCAGGCTGCCAATCATACTGACCGCATAACAAGCTTGGTGTAGGAAGTCAACTTGCAGGAAAAGGCTCGCACTAGTTCATCTATGTTCTAATACAATCTGTGAAGACCACAAGCGGATGGTCTAAAATCTCGCACAAGGAAGAACCATATATCTTATACTGGGGTCTTCCACGAAGCTGTCAGACTGCCTAGGCAGCCCAAGACAGGGAGCCGCTTAACAGACTAGGCAGCTAGGTAGTTGATTGGACACATCCATTCTTAGCAAGACTAAACATATATACAAGGACATGAGATCTAAGCTATTAGTACAAGTGGCCCACTATTCTTCTAATATACTCAGCACAAATTCAGGCCAACATGACAAACATGAAGGCTTGAAAATCATCATGATTTAACAGCCTAGGCAGCTATTAGTACATGGATGCACAGATTCATTCTTAGCAATATCATATATATATACATAAACTATTAGTATGTTTGACCCACAATTCTTGTAATATACTTCAGAACAAATTCAAGCCTCCATGACAAACATGAAGGCTTGAGATCATCGTGACAGTATTAAGGAGTTGAAATGTTTCAAGAGGTCATACTCTCTTGCAAATAAAAAAAAACAGGTCTAGACTATAATAGTAACAACACAGAGATGAGAGAGAGAGAGAGGAATTATCAAATACTACTTCAAAAGATTTTCTTTTTAAGGGAAAAAGTCGAAAAAGTCGAGAATGAATACAGAATTAAAAGATTTTCTTTTAAGGGAAAAAGTAGAAAAAGATAAACAGTGAATTTGTAGAAATTCATTTACCTCAACACCAAAACCTTTTACGTAAACATTTGTAAAGAGCTCAGATGTATCAGGCATCGGGCTTTCCTGCAAATGGTGAATGAGAAAACTTGTGACAAACATAGAATGCTGAGCTTAAACATGACCAGCTTAAAGAATAAGACATGAATTTGAAAATAAAAAATCCCAGTGCATAATTAACCTTCGCTTGCACGATGGCTTCTTCTACTTCTTTTCTGATTTTTTTCTCCATGTCCTACAGATAACAAAACGGTCAGAGAAAATGTCTAAAAGAAACTCCCATGTCACAATAGTGCAGATAATTTCAGTGCTAGGTTATCCTTCAGTGAAAGATGCAGTTTTAATTGATTTTGGAACTTCATGGAGCTAATTCTATTGACTTATTATAATACCTTAAGTTCAGAGGCAGATGCTATCTCATAGGTTAAAATCAACTTTCTGACCCTTTCAATTGGATCGCGCTCCTGTCAATTTGTATGACATACCACTATTAGACTTATTAAAAGTGAATTTCTATGAATTTAACAATTACCAGTTACTGCTCACAATCAACCAACCTGTCTTATGCCACTGATCTCATCACGCGTGCGGTAGGTGCTCCCAGGATCAGACATAGAATGCCCATGGTACCTGTACGTATCCATTTCAAGAATCTGAAAAACACTCATTAGAAAAAAAAAAAGGAGATATATCAGAGTGCTAATTGATTTCCTCATCTGAAGAAAAACTGAGAGCAACTTAAGCAGTACTTCTAGAAAACAAGAAATCAAATATGCAACTCTTTTGAATACCCAACAATAGTGATCATTTAATTTTTTTAACCAAAATAAAAAGAGAAGTTCCAAAGAAACTGAACAAAACCAAGCATGTAAGAAATGTCAAAATAAAAAGAGAAGTTCCAAAGAAACTGAACAAAACCAAGCATGTAAGAAATGTGAGAACAATTGATAGAAATCTATCTAGAAAGCAAAGTATTGATATTGATAAGAGGACTATAAAACAAATCAATTGACATCACTGAGACAAGATATTTGACAATTAATAAAGTGTAGCAGGTTAAATAATTCTATTCCCCACGTAAAGAGGT
Source organism: Areca catechu (assembly GCA_021397845.1). Taxonomy (NCBI): domain Eukaryota; kingdom Viridiplantae; phylum Streptophyta; class Magnoliopsida; order Arecales; family Arecaceae; genus Areca; species Areca catechu. The sequence goes on from CM038045.1 coordinate 57,182,058, forward strand.
CAGCAAAAGGAATCTGTCAAAAACTACCAAGTATTTTGTTGGCCCTACTATCTGTGTTTCAGCAGGTGACATCAAAAAATTATCAAAGTGATATTCTTAGCAAGATATGCAAATTTGATAACATTATAAATGGCTTGAGTATCAGAACTGTGATCATTAAGTAGTTTTTAAAAAAATAATAGTTGGCATCCTATCAATTCACAAATTTTATATTATCTCTCATTTTCACAATATCTATATCATCATTTTTATGCTTCCATTCTTTTCTTTTCATTTTTTCAAGTGTCACAAGCAAAACTTAAGTTTCCTCAAGAAACAAGTAAACTCAAGTTTACATTAAAAGGCTATAACCTAATACATGGATATCATATTGTTAAAACTAAATGTCACCTCTTCAAGATAATCGATATTATGTTCAACCATTTAAAATAAAAAACTAAAAAACTAAATTAGCAAATCAGTTGATGCATCTTAACAAGCTGGAACAAATCTGATCCAGATTCAAGTGAAAGGTGTCCTACTTATGCATCAAAGATCTTCATGGATGCTAACCATTTTTGTGGTAGTCCTTTTTTTCTGGATGACTTTAATTTGTGGTAGACAACTCCTTATTTTGGGCATACAATATCTCAGCCCAAAATCAAGTATTCTAGTAACTAATACTTTAGAATAATAGGAGCACATGCAACATTCAAGTTGTTATTCCACAAATAAATGAGCAGCGATGCAAACAGAAGGTAAAAATGAAGCATGAATAAACCTATAGTCTGCTTAGACACTCACAATGGGCCCATTCTTCAGAGCATGTTCCTTAGCAAATTTGCAAGCCTGCTTCACAGCGAGAACATCCATTCCATCAACCTGTTTTAGAAAAAAAGAATCATGATGAACGTCACTAACAAGTAATTGACAATTAAGAATCACTTTTTACAATGTTTTCATAGCTAATCTGTACTCTTCTAGGAAAAAATACTTAGCAATAATTAAATCACTATATCATTAATAGACACCTTAATTTGCCACACAAAAGAAGAAATCAAAAGCACTATCAGATTCATACAACATAACAGGCATTTGTTGCAATGAAACATTTCAGGAAGAAAAACATGATTCACACAATATACTTCCCTATTTGCTTGTAAGCATGTTTATTTCCTATGAAGCAATAACAGCTGTTGTTTCAATTTACACATGTTGATGACTGTCAGACAATATTGAATTGAACATAGAATTCCGCCAATATCCAAATGTATGAAAAAAATTAACAGGCAACAAAAAAGAGGCTATCTTTAAAGCTTTACGAATATGATGGTCAAAAGCTGAAAATTGATTTAATCTAATTGCATGGCCACTAATTTATGATTTCTGGAATGTTAGGAAACTCCACAGAATGGTTGATACATGATAATTCTATTCAAGATGGATACCGTTGTAAAGCCTTGAAGGAAAACTACCTTTGAGAAACTAGAGGAAATGAAGTAGAACTTTTCAGAAATGATGTTGTTGCATTTAGGTAACCATCCAAAAATTAGGCAACCTGGTTAGCTGAAATAGTTGATATTTCTATTCAAGAACACATACTGATGTACAGCTTTTAAGGAAAACAATGTTTGTACCTAAAAGAGAGTCCTTGATGTCAAGACTACCATTCACAGAAATACAGTTTGAAGGGAAACGTTTATCATATTTGACAAATAACCTTGACATCAGTCCTCCCATCCTTCGAGCAGAGGAATACAATAAGCACTATGTTCAATAGTAGGCTAGACAATATACAGGTATATGAACATGTATTGTGCATTGCAGCAAAAGTGTCTGGAACAGATCTACCATCCATGGCTAAAGGCTGAAAGTCGATATATGTTAATACATGACCCTTTCATATTTGATGCAATACACAATATACATGACTATCAGAGTATATACACACACATAGTTGACTTTCAATGAATCTTACAGCTCCTTCAAACTCATGACAACTGATTAACCAAGAGTTTTTGCAGTACAGAGTAAAACAGCATAGCCGGACAAATACTCACTGATAAGTTTGTGAGATTACTAGTAGATATGTACAACGAAACAGTTGTATATGTCAATAAAATGTCAAATGGAATGGTTGTCGGTCTGGATGATATCAATCCTCATTAGTAAAAGGCATTTTTATTCACTTCAATAATCAGCGAAGAGATTATAGTATGAGTGATTGCAACAGCCAAGCAGGAGAAAAATCATAGCCAGAGAACATCTAAACCAGTATGGATCATAGCTGAACCCACATCCTCAACACCAAAGCAGGAGAAAAGTCAAAGCTAGAAAATAGCCAAACTAGTATGGACAGTAGCTTGACAGCTGAGCTTGATGCTACAGCAAGTGAGAATTTCTACCACGCCTCAACCGCAGACTACAACAAATTTTTACCACATGGCAAGCCAGCTCTCAGTATGTAACCTTTTTTTTCTTTGATAGGACGGTGTATTCATTGAACAAGGCTAGGGTGAACACAGCCAAAAAAGTCAGACAGTATAATATCCCAAAGCTGTACAGGAGAAGACCACCAATCAGACTATAACACAGAAACAGAATGACGGGCAATATAAGAGGCGATCCAATCTGCAGCTGAGTTAGCCTCCCTAAAGATATGGCGAATAATAATCGAAGCGCATCCCTATAGAAGGAGCCCAATGTCTCGAATAACAGGATGAGTCGAAGGAAGCAATAGGGACTGTCGGATCCACAAGATGACCATCAGAGAATCTCCCTCGATGATGAGATGATCTAAGTGGAGAACTTGACGAGCATATCTGATGCCAACCCATGCAGCATGCAGTTCCATCGCAGGGATGGAAGGGTTGACAAGAGGGACCCCACCAGTAGCACGGAAACCCAAGGCGGAGTCCCTGATGACGAAGGCAGCACCTCCGGATCTGCGACGAAGACTGCCGTCAAAACTGACTGTGGAGAAGGACGGAGGAAGGGGTTCCCAAAAGATGAAAACTCGACGGGGCGCTCGAAGAGTGAGGTGGGAACCCCAGAGATCCATCATTCTCCCAGTCGATCTGTGGAAGTCAATAGCATAAGCCGTGGCACACGCCTAGCCCGGGAACAGAAGAACAAGGTATGATCCTGGGTCTTCGGAGCAGCCTCACAAAAGGGATAGACATGGAAAATGTGCATGCCCCTAGTAGCCAAGAGGGCTCTGGTAGGAAGGCAGTGACGGGCCACCTTCCATAAGAATAGAGAGACCCTCGGGTGTACCGGAATAGACCAGATCCAACCCAACGGGATATGGGTGACAGCCTCAGGTGAGAAGATGGCAAGAAGGTCAGACATGGGCACCCTGGGGGCGGCTGAGTACCTCCAAACTCTGACATCCGGGCCCGGGATGGTAGGCAGGATAATCGAGTAGACCCGGAGGCCGAGAATATTCCCAAAAATGGATCTGACTATATCCTGGTCCCACAGATGCCGACCAGGAAGGTAGAGGTCCGTAATGGAAATGGAGTCAGGAATATCAACAGATATAAAGATAGGCCATCTACAGAGAGGCATCTCAGAAATCCAAGGATCCTGCAAAAAACGAATAGACCTGCCATCCCCAATGACCCAGGAAAGATGAGGAGAGATAAGAGGAGCTCTTGTAAGCATGTCCCTCCATATTGCAGAGGAATATCTGGTAGGTCGGATAGTACCATCAATGATGGCCGGATAGTCAGCATACCGGGCTCGCATCATGGTGGACCAAATACTATCCGAACAGAGAAAGAATCTGACAACCAGCCTTCCTAGAAGCGCCTCTCTCCAGGTAATGAGAGAATGAATCCCCAATCCGCCTTGCTGAATCGGTTGACAAACAGCTTGCCAACCGACCAGATGGATCCTCCGCCTAGAAGGAAAGGAGTCCCATAAGAAAGCCCTGATCATCTGCTCCAATCTGAGAATAATAGTCCTAGGAATAATGGTATTCGAGAGCAGATAGACCGAAAGGGAGGTGAGAACCGAGCGGATAAGAGTGATTCTGTCCATAGAGGAGAGAGATCTGCCCTGCCAATCGTCGATCCTCTCACGAATAGACTGAATCATCAGGGAGCAATCCACCCTGGACAGCCTGGATCCAGATATAGGGACACCCAAATATATGAGGGGGCCACTGCGCTCCGCAACTCCAAGAATATCCACAATCCTGTGCCGTATTCGGGTCGGGATCTTGGGGCTGAAATAAATCCCGGATTTATGGAGGTTGATCCTCTGACTCGACGCGAGGCAATAATCCTCAAGAATCTCCCGGAACCCCTGGGCCGAGGAAACCGAAGCCCTCCCCAGGAGTAAGCAATCATCAGCAAATAAGAGATGGAAAACGGGAGGAGCACCAAGAGCAGGAGAGAATGGTTGGACAACCGACTCCTGCACAGCAACACGAAGGGCCCTCGAAAGATAGTCAGCGCATATGATAAATAAGGAAGGGGAGAGGGGACAACCTTGGCGAAGGCCGACAGTCGAGATAAAATAATCCATGGAAGATCCATTGATCAGGAGAGAGAAAAACGATCTGGACACAGGCAAAAATCCTGAAGATCCAAGTCGGGTGGAAGCGGAAGTGATGTAGGGCTCTGAGAAGAAAATCCCATCTGACTCTGTCGTAGGCTCTCTCTCCATGTCGAGTTTGATGGCCATAAAGCTGCGACGAGGAGAAGCACGACGCAGGTCAGCCATAAACTCATGAGCAATCAGAACATTATCAGAAATAGAGCGCCTGCCAACAAAAGCTCCCTGCTCCGGGCTAATCAACCGAGGAAGAATAGGTTTCATCCTAGTAACCATCAGTTTAGCACAAACTTTATAGACAGTATTGCACAAACTGATGAGACGGAAGTGGGCCGGCTCGGAGGCGTCAGGATGCTTAGAAATAAGAGTAATGAAGGTCCGCTTCCAAGAGCTAGGCATGGAACCTGAAACAAAGAATAACTGGATAGCCGCAGTGAAGTCCATAGATATAATATCCCAGAATCTTCGAAAGAAGGGGGTAACCATCAGGACCAGGACTTTATCTTCCCTCAAGGACCACAGAGCCAAACGGACCTCCTCCTCGGAAATGGGAGCCAAAAGAAAGGAATTATGCAAGGCGGAGACCGTAGTCATCAGAGGGAAGGAATAGTGAGGAGCAGTGGGGGTGGCCTCCGTCCAACGGGAGGCGAAGAACATATAAATCTCCCGCCTGATAGCCTGATCATCCTCGAGCCAGTGGCCGTCAAAATCCCTCAAAGAATGAATAGAGTTCTTATGCCTGCGAATAATGGTAGCCAGGTGAAAGAAACGAGTAATCTATCACCAGCCTGCAGCCACAGAACTCTGGACTCTGATGCCATATCACCTCCGGGTTCTGGAGCAGAGAGTGATGCAAGGAGAGCTGAGCACGAAAAGTGTCCATGTCCAACTGCGACAAGGATCCCATCCTATTTTCTCCTACAAATCAGAAATAGTAGCTTCAACAGTGCTGAGCTTGGTCATCACATTCCCAAGCTCGACCCTGTTCCACCTGAGAAGGCATCTCCTAAGCAACTCCAACCGACGAGAAAGCCGATAGGAAGCATCACCCCGAACTAGAATCGTCCACACTTCTCTGACAAGGTCTCTGGCTTTGGGATAAGAGAGCCAGAACTTCTCATATATGAAAAGAGTGAACTCCGGGCAAAGACATCCAAAGACAAGAGGAGAGGGCTGTGGTCAGAGGCAATCCTACTGAGGTGGCGCACACTATGGACTAGGTAAAGAGAGAGCCAAGAGGGGATAGCATAGCATATGTCAAGTCTCTCATAGACTCTCGCTGCACTGGAGCGGTTATTGCACCAAGTGAAACAAGGGCCCACAAAGCCTAAGTCAACCAGACCGGTCCCCTGAATGAAATCGGTGAAGTCAGAGGAGGCCGTGTCTTCGACAAAGAGTCAACCCCCCTTTTGTCCTCAGCCCGATCAATAACATTGAAATCCCCAACCACAGTGGAAACACCCTGACCAATCAACGCCGAAGCCTCCGCCCAAACGATCCTCCTTTTCCTATATGACGTACTAGCATATACACCGCATAAGAGCCAGGAGGGACGATTCAGTTCGGTGATGACAATAGCCACCAGTTGGGAAGAGCGGTGGAAAACATCAATTTTAGCCACCTCCTGATCCCACATGACAATGATACCTCCTGGCAGGCCCTGAGACTGAATAGAGTATAATCCCCACTTCCTCAGAAAGCGGTGGTGCACTTAATCCAAACTGAGGCCCGACAGTCTAGTTTCTAAAAGAATACATAACTGAGAGTTATAAAGCTGTAAAAATCTACCATAAGTAGACGGGAAAGCAGATTTCCCCGCCCCCCGCACATTCCATACAAGAGTCTTCATAGAAATTAACAAGAGCTGGATGGTCCAGATCCCTGTCTAGAGACATCCACAGCAGCATCAGAAGTAGAAACAGAAGCCCCTTGAGGCACCACCACGCCCTGGGCTTCACCCTGAGCAGCATTAACAAGGGATAATCCCATCGAACCCAGGACACCCTTCAATTTCAGAGAGAGAGCCTCATGGGTTTCACCCTAACCATCAGCAGGTAAAGAGGAGGTAGCCATTAACAAAGTAGGGTCAACGGTCCTCGGAGAGCCCTGAAAAACCAAACCCTGAGTTGAAGGATTACCCGCCATGACAACAGAGGCCCCAGAAGTCGGACTCCCGTCAGTCGAGCCCAGAGGAGGGCTCACAGCCAATGAACTCCCTTCAGCCAAACCCAGAGAAGACGGGCACATAGCCAAGGTAGAAGACCTCGATACCCCGGAGCGAAGCCGACCCCTGGGACCCCGATTGCCAGCCTTAGAGTTCCCAGTACCCCCCAGTGAAACATTTGAATGAGCCGACCCCAAAGTACTAACACCCAGCAACATCACCGGTCCACCCTCCGGGACCAGACACATCCACCCCACCATGCTCAACCCTGTCACCCACAACGCCCGCCCTCACCTTAAGACTAAACTTTTCCCCATCCCCAAAAGTTATAGACAAACCACCCGAAAGAGCAATCTCAGGAGCCTGGGGTGGCCGTCGGAAGGAGGCATGCAAGGCACAGTGGTACTAACCTGAGTTGGAGGATCAGAGGCAGCCTTAGAAGATGAAGCTACCTCTGGAGAGCGAGGGGTAGGGGTCTTGGGTGGGCTCCGACCATGCTTGAGAGAGAGAGCCCTACAGTCAGGCATGCAGTGATCCATCGGGCTAGCAGCAGGCAGAACTACCTCTATACAATCCATGAGCGGCCCAAAAGCACCTTTAGATCCGCTACCACCATCAAAGATGTCCGACAGACCAGCCTCTGGTGAGCGACGACACGCCACCTTGGATGGCTTCTACCAACCATCCGAGTCCGGTGGTGAGAGCAGAGCTGTGGACAGGGGAGTAGCAGAAGATCGGGATGGGGAAGACGAGGCGGGTCAGAGGAAGAAGCCGGGGTCTTACCAGAAACAGGGTCACTGACAGGCATCTGGGAGGCAGCAGCATGTCTAGGTTAACGAACTCGAGATGTCACCAACCAAGGACCAAAATTCAGACGAGCAGGACTCACAGGCACAAGAGCAGAGGAGGGGGACCCGGTGACCCCAAGTGAGCCCGGGTACCGACCCTCCTCAACCGCCACATCCACCAGATTTCCCGGTCCCAAAGGTTGCTTACCGGTGGCCCCCCGTTCCGGCTGACCAAGATGGCCACAAGCCTCGACATAATGCCCGATCCTGGCACAGTTAAAATAGACTGGAGGTAAATTTTCGTACACAAACTGCTGCCAGAAAACCTTGCTCTGGACATTGGGCAGAAGCGGTTTGGTGGCGTCCAACTCCATCCGAACACACGCATAGCCAATCTTCTTTAGCTGATCAGTGAAATTATCAATGGACAGAGGATACCCCACCTCACCTGCAACCGCCGTGATAGCCAATGGAAGCCAATACTCGAGAGGGAGATCAGGGAGTCCAGACAACAGTCTTGGTGACAGGTTGACGAGCCGGCAAGAAGTCGGGAACCCACTTATCCAGTGCCAATAGCTGGCCGCTGACAAATCACGGCCCTTCCTCCTTCACCCTGGCACAATCCATCACCGAGGTCAACCGAACAACAAAATGATCATCACCCACAGGGAAAACCTCCAGCTCATAGCTCAGCTTGAGCTTCAGCCGGACCTCCTTGGACAAACCCGACGGCGAGATCCGGCGACCCAAACTCCGGAAGATCACCGCGAAGCCCTCCCACTGCCTACGGGAGTCGGCAAGAAGCTCCCCCGGCAGCTTGAGCACCTTCGAGAAGACTTGCTGCAGGTGGTCGATTTCCTTCTCAGAGATCCGGTACGACGACCATGCCGAGGGTCGAGATGCCCCCTGCACAACATTGGCCCAAGATCGCTCTCCATCGGCCCGCTCTGCATTAACAGAGGCCTAGAGCTGTCAACGGGTCGGGTTCGGACCCAAGACTCGCGGGTTTGGACCCAACGGGTCCGGGTCTGGATCCTAATCTGGACCCATTTACCTGGACTCGAACCCGATTAGTCATAGTTAAATGGATCCGGGTCTGGATATTACATATCCAGACCCGACGGACCCGAGACCCGATTAAATAAAATAATATTATATATATTTATATATTTAAATATATTTATATAAATGTGGGATGTTAGATCATAATCGGACGGTTAACAATCAATCAAGCTTTTACTATAAAATGCTCAAACAAATCGTGCCCTAACCCTCCCCTTTTAACCCTTCTCCCTTCCAGCCGCCCAGCCGCAGCGAAATCGAATCCCCGTTCCCCTCCGGGGCTCCGCCTCCATGCCGTGGCCCACAACCGACGCCTCCACCCCGACGACCGACGTCGCCTTCGGCCTTCCCCCCTCCCGACGGCTTCCTCAGCTTCGAGCCTCGCCAGCCGACGCCTCCCCCCCTCGACGGCCAACGCCTCCCCCCGCTCGATGGCAGATCCCCCTCCAGTCGATGCCTCCTTTGACGCCTTCCTCAGCTCCGAGCCCCGCCGGCCGACGCCTCCCCCCCTCGATGGCCAACGCCTCCCCCCGCTCGACGGCCGACGCCTCCCTCGACGGCAGATCCCTTTCCAATCGACACCTTCCTCAGCTCCGAGCCCCGCCAGTCAATGCCTCCCCCCCTCGACGGCCAACGCCCCTCCCCCCCGCTCGACGGCCGACCCTCGACGGCCGACGCCTCCCTCGATGGCAGATCCCCCTCCAGTCGACGCCTCCCTCAACGCCTTCCTCAGCTCCGAGCCCCACCGGTCGACGCCTCCCCCCCTCGACGACCGATGCCTCTCCCTGATCGTCCCCCGCCGGCTGCCCCTGTCCCAATGTCGTTCCCATTTTGGCTTCGTCTTCCTCGGATCGAGCCCCTGCTACAGTGCCACGATAAGTTTTTTTTTTTTAGGTAATGCTCGTTCTTGTTCGGGTCCGGGTTCGGGTCTGGATACCCGGGATCCATTCGGGTCCGGATCTGATACTTTAAAATTAGACCCGTCAGAGATTCGGATCCAGGTCTGGATCTAGTAACTAAGATCGGGTCCGGGTCTGGATATCTGGGTTCCGACCCGAACCCGACCAGTTGACAGCTCTACAGATGCCTCCGGCACTTTAGCCTTGCCATTGGTCGCCATAGCCGAACAGGAACACCACCGGCGAGGAGATCACAGTCCACAAGCGGGCGACACGCCCGACGGAGAAGCCATACCTCAATACCAAGAAGAAGCAGAAGACCGAAGGACAAGCCCACGGGAGAAAGAGGGAACCAAGGGAAAAGCACAGCATACTTGGAACCGAGGAAGGCACAAACACAGGAGAAATTGAAGGGAAAGAAGCTCAAACCATCGAACCCACAGACGAACGGAGGAGAAGACACTGGGCACACTTCCCAAGTCACAGCACTCAGCGACATGCTAGCAAAGTTCAGGTATTAGCAACTAGAGTAAATGCAATCACCTTGCATAACCACTTGCCCATCTCCATCAACCATTCTTTTCTACTCTATCATTTCATTCCTGATCATTTTCAAAGTTCTAGCAACTGTCAATTTTGAATTGATAGCCCTTGTAAACAAGATTATGCTCCGCTTATTTCATCCTTATTGTTATTCTCCATGGTCAACCCCCAATTTGCAGCAGGAACTCACAATGACCCCTCTTTGATTATATGTCCTAGAAGATAGTGAAAACAACAGAAAGCTTCGGCAGAAGCACCAAAATGACTCGTCACCTGCCATAGCAACTTGAACAAGATTTTCCGGTGGCCAACACGTAACACATTTAGATAGAAACGAATTATGGATATGCGAATAAAATCCAAGAAACTACTAAAAGAATAAGATCTAGCATGATGAGGGTAGAAAACTGGAACAGATAACAATAACCTGTCCTGAAAACCAAATAAACATTAGATGAAATAGCTTTCGGATGGAAATAGGAGAACGAAAAAATCTTAAATTTTCCTTTCTAACCTTCAGACCAGGAACATAGTCACCACGCTTGTAGTACGCAGGGCTCTTAGCCGCCCTCCATTCGGCAGTCCCCATTCCATCTGGAGAAGGTAGCAAACACAATCAGAAGCCAATGGGCACCGCAGCTGACAAAAGACTAACTCGAAGTCTCGAATACATGATCTATTTGTCTGTACCACTCACAGTGATTGTTCTCGCACACCAAGATAACCGGCAAATCCCACAGCGCTGAGATGTTGAGGGCCTCGAAGAGCTGCCCCTGGTTTGCAGCCCCATCGCCATAGAGGGCAAAGGTCACGGTCTCGTCCTTGGAGTACTTCTGGGCAAAGGCCAGGCCGCAGCCGAGAGGAACCTGGGCGCCGACGATGCCGTGGCCACCATAGAAGCCGGCGCCCTTCTTGTAGAAGTGCATGGAGCCTCCCTTGCCCTTGGAGCAGCCGGAGCGGCGGCCCATGAGCTCGGAGAAGGCCTCGACGAGGGTGCCACCGCGGCCGAGGAAGGTGCAGTGGTCCCGGTATGCGGTGATGATGGAGTCGCGCTTGGTGATGGCGGCCTCCATGCCGATGGCGACGGCCTCCTGGCCATCGTAGAGGTGGCAGAAGCCGCGGATGAGCTTGGCCTTGTAAAGCGAGTCGGCGGCGATCTCCATGCGGCGCATCACGGACATGTCGCGGAAGAACGAGAAGAGCTCCTTCCGGGTGGTGTCGACGGAGCGGGACGGGGGATCGATCCTGTGGCCGGTGAAGGGGACGCTCGTCTCGATGGTGACGACGGTCTGGTCGTCGTTGGAGGCGGCGGCGGAGAAGGGGCGGGAGAAGGGCCGGGCGGAGAGTGGGCGGAGGATGAGCTTGGAGAGGGAAGACGAGGAGGAGGCGAGGCGGCTGACGGCCATGATTACTACGGTGCGAGAGTAGGGAGAACCGAGAAGAGGAGGGTAGATAAAAGAGAGGGTAAGGCAGGGAACTAGCATGGCTATCAAATGGTGGTAATAATAATAATTTTTTGATAAGTAAAAAAAAAAAAGGGGGGGGGGGGGGGGGGGGGGGGGGGGGAGGCGCTGGGTTACGAGAGTCTAATTTTGCTAGAAATTATTTTGTTACTGTCAAGATCGTCATGGCCTGTAACTGAGATCAAAATCGGCACATGCTCATATCGCTCGGGAACCTGCTCGGACGCTCGATCCTACAAAACAGAGTTAGTGACCCGGACCGAAGATTCCGGCGAGGCACTTCGACGGCCAGTCAAATCCAGGAAAATAGATCCTCCTGGTCGACACCAAAGGTGAACTCCACGCTAGGAGAAGAATATGTGATGTGAGAGAGTGCGAATGGGCCAAGCATAGATTGTGGGAGTTGCAGCAGAGGAGAACTCGAGCTGGGTAGCTGTGTCCATCCAGACCCCTCCTGGGGATTTCGCGGTAGCCTCGAGCATTGTCTTCCTATGCGCTGCCCCCTTCTTGTTCGTTGGATCTCCTCGACTAAGTCTCAGCTTAAGTAAAAACTTGAAAAACTCACATCGCTTAAATCTGAGAGACTCCTTTTAGCTGGGGCGTTGCGCGCCGCTTACCTCGGGGTCTTCCCCATGCTCATGGGCACGTGCGGCGATGTTTCGTGCCGTGGACGGGTTGTCTTTCCATTTTGGTGGTATGGAAGCTACCGTTTCCTCTGACATTCTTTCTGGTCGCTCCCTTTTGAGTAACTTAGCAGGGCCTCGATTGACGGGCCGCCGCCTCTGGGATCCGGACATACTGGTTGACTTCCAATTTTGGAGGGTGCGGCCAGTTGGTGGAGAATGCAGAGCCTCGATCGGAGGATTCCTTCCATTTTAGTATAAGTGGCAGCTAGGATCATCATCGTGGCCTGGCAGGTATCTTTTCGCAGTCCTCGGGCATTGGGCCATCATCCAAGGGGAGCGGCGACTTCCTTCGGCTGCAGATCTCTTCGTCCGAGGTGGAGTCGATCTGGAGAGGCGGAGCTCGACTTCGGCCTCGGTGTCTCGACCCGGAGGGAGCGCGGCCGGGCGAAGGAGAGGCGAAGCTTGACTTCGGCCTCAGCGTCTCGACCCGGATGGAGCACGGCCAGGCGAAGGAGTCCAGGCAGAGACGTCCCACATGGCAGCTTTGTCCGACATGGCGTCTGATAGGGATTCCACGTCAGCGATCTCGCCACATCATATTTGATATAAGATGACAACAAAGATGATTTAGTTTTTTTTCGTCCAGCACTATATTATCCTAGTTCTAACTAAGTATCAGAAGACTATTCGAATCTAGAAAGCTCCTAGCCAATCCCACGTAACCATATTTAGACCTTAAAAATCAATCTAAAATTTATTCAAGTTTATCATGCCTTAAACTTGGGATGTATGGACAAGAACAGCCCACACTAACTTTTCCGAGAAAGGCCAAAAAAATATAAAAATAAAAAATATTAAAAAACCAATAAATTATTTTTCTAGTTTTGTAATATTAATAAAAAATACTAAAAATATTAATTAGTTTCTAGTGTTTTTTTATAACCACTATTTGAATCAAATTCAAAGAAGATCCTTGTTTGTTGTGAAAGTAATAGATTTCTATATACTTAGATGCTTGTTTTTATTATACTCAAAATATCTGTAAATTATCTTTTCTGATCTAATAAAATTAGACAAAGTGTCTCAACATGTACATGTACATGTATGTACATGTACATGTACATGTACATGTATATATATATATATATATATATATGTAAATTATCTTTTCTGATCTAATAAAATTAGACAAAGTGTCTCACTTTCTAAGATCTTCAACGATATTTTTCTAAGATTCCTGGAGTTTCCTGAGTCCATGATGGAGGAATCCCGATGTCTATGGGAGAAGGTGACGATCTTTTTTTTTTTTATATAAGGAAAAAAAAAAAGGTGACGATCTTTACCCGGAGTCTGGGTCGGAAAGTTTCGATGGATTGGGTGGCCAGGGAGGTGAGGGCCAAGGATCAAGCTCGACTATAATTCTGAGGCATTTTTCTTAGCTGAAGACCATCAAATCCTCCGATTCTGGTCGGAGGCCAACTGCACAGCGGCTCTCAAGGACGGTCCCTGGTTTATAGTTGGTCAGTTGATGGCGATGGAGCCCTGGAAGCCAGATTTTGTTCCTGAGACGATGGTGATCTGCAGAGCCAAGGTTTGGCTGAGACTCTCGAGACTTTCCATGGCATTCCGGATGTCCTCCACCATCCTAGCTATTGCGGCAGAGGCTGGCAGACTGCTAGCGACGGATGATTTCACCAACCTACTTTGAAAGACGAGATACGCTCGAGTCCGGGTGGAGCTTGACTCAGGGAAACCTCTAAAGCCCGGTGCCTTGGTGAGGGGAAAGAAGGGAGTATTTTGGCAACCCTTTGTGCACGAGAGCCTCCCCTCCAACTGTTACCATTGTGGTCGGTTGGGTCATTCCGATGATGGGTGCCACTTTTCCCATGTCGATCCTTCTTCGGACATCAGCGACTGCCCACTCCAATCAAAGAATTTTGTGGCAGATGGTGGTGATGGCCGGTGCCCCGGTTCTTCATCACCAATGGTTGTAGAAGGTCATGGATACCACCTAGGGGGATGCGGCTGGTGGCTAGCCGAGGCTGCCACAACCAATGGATAATACATGCCTGAGATGCTGCCAACAATTTAAAGCAAAGGGGAATTCAACTAGTGTATGTGCAATATCCTCTGGAAGGGGTGAGAATTTCTCTACTTATTAGAAGATGTTTGCAATGCAATTTGTTCCATTGAACATAAACTCAAAAAGAAAATTGTTCCATTGAACCTTCCATAAAAAGAATTTGACCCTCATTGGCACATCAAATTCTACATCCATTTGAATGATTTTTGGGACATGATTTGTTGTGTGGGCCTAATAAAATTATAAAATTCTTTTTTTTAATAAAGAAAAAGAAGAGGGGAGATAAATCCCGACGTAGCTACTCTTATTGGACCCCAATCCCGCCAGGCTATGTTTAATTCGGGCCACAATTTTTTCACGTATTCTCTCATTACCGGTGAGTACGTCAGCTTGATACCACTAAGACGCCCATTATCGGTGAGTACCGGTAAGTACGTCAGCCTGATATCACTAAGATGCCGGAGTAGTGTGTTCTCTCGCCACCCCGATCAGCTTGATACCACTAAGACGCCCATTACCGATTACCGGTGAGTACGTCAGCTTGATACCACTAAGACGCCCATTATCGGTGAGTACCGGTAAGTACGTCAGCTTGATACCACTAAGACGCCCATTATCGATGAGTACCGGTAAGTACGTCAGCCTGATATCACTAAGATGCCGGAGTAGTGCGTTCTCTCGCCACCCCGATCAGCTTGATACCACTAAGACGCCCATTACCGGTGAGTACCAGTGAGTACGTGCTCTAAGAAAATTCCTAGATTTAATCGAGTACGCCGGTTCTCTTGCCACCCCGATCACGTGCCCTAGAAAAATTTCTAGATTTAATCGAGTCACCCGCAAGGATCGTGTCTCGAACCCGTGACTGGTTGGAGGTGAGGCTAAGTTTCTACCAACCAGGCTACCATCTTAGCAGTTATAAAATTCTTTGATAGGGATATGCTTTGACATGTTTGGTCCCCAAGTCAGCTAATCAGACCAAGAGTCATGCATGACAAGCACACTATGTAATTGGTTCATCATATCAATTGTGAGAAGGTTGCCAATAGTGTGCATATTCCACCCCCATTCAGGAGACGAAACATCGCTGACCTGAAGATCAGCTAGGCGATCCACGTTGACAAAGTTGGCCAAGGCTGAGAGAGGTACATTGGACAACGAGGGATCTCTGAGAACATTGATGGAGCATCCGTCTCCTATGTGCCAGAGAAACTGGTATTGAATGAGGGAGCCATACTGATAAAATCTTTGCTCATATTTGAGAACATTGTCGAGGCTTTGATTAGCAGTGCCAGGTACCAGCAAGATGATATTTAGCTGAGCAAACTCTTGTTCATAGAGAATTTGGGCGAAGAATAATTTGAGTAGTAACTTTGTATTGGAAAGCTTTCTTTCTGTCATGAAGAGACATGATGCCCAGATCACCTTGATTTCATGGCATGCAGACATTGTCCCAAGTAAGTAAATGCACTCTTATGATTTGTTGCATGCCCCCACAGGAAAGCATGATACTCTTTCTCAAGCTTGCTTAAAGTTTCTAGTGGCACATGAATGCAAGACATGCCATAGGTGGGAATGGAGTTTAAAACAAACTTAAGCAAAGTTGCTCGACCAGCTAGAGATAATACCTTTCATTGCTAGTTAGCAATTCTCTTGGATAGTTTTTCATTGAGATAATTAAGATCCGTACCTCTTGGCATTGACCACAGAGGGGAACTCCTAGATATTGCCAACCTCCTTTTGTCTCAGGTATTGAAATAATACTTGGGTTTGGGCTTTGATCTCCGTCGATGTAGAAGGACTAATTTTTATTTGGGACTTTGACAAGTTGATTGATTTGCCTGATAAACAGCAATGGGCACCAAAAATGGCTTTTAAGCAAACAACTCTTTTAACGGTGGCTTTAGTAACTATTAGACAATCATTTGCAAAGAGAATGTAGGTCATATTATATCCCCCTCTTGGTAATTTGTAACCTTTCAGAATTTTGCTCTTCACTGCATAATGTAAAAATCTGGTTAGGACATCAGAGCACATGATGAAAAGGTAGGGCAAGAGTGGGCAGCCCTACCCAAGCCCTCAGGAGGGCTGAAAACAAGATGTGGCTAAACCATTTACAAGCAATATGAAGTGAGGTTTCTCTAGCCATGCTTTCAACCATGCAATGAATTTAGGATGAAAGCCTATTTGCTAAGACTTGGAATAAAAAAAGCCAATGAATCGAATCAAAACTTTCTCCATGGCTAGCTTCACCATAACTAACTAATCCTTGGAAAAAGGGGCTCCTTCAGGAGCATGCATAATCTCTTGAGCTAAGAGAATGTTATCAAATATATTCCAGCCTGGCACAAAAATTCCTTATTCAACAGAAATAATGGTGGGAATGAGAGGCTTTAGTCTATTGGCAAGGATTTTGCTACTATTTTATAAATGGTATTACAAAAGCTGATTGGGTGATAGTTAGCAGCTGAGGTAAGGTTGCTTTTCTTAGGTAGAAGAGAAATATAGGTTCTTTTCCAGAGGTCTGGCATCATAAAGTGGGCAAAGAAATATTAAAAGGCCAGAATGACATCATGTTTAATAAGGCTCCAAAAATGTTTGAAGAAATATGCAGAATAGCCATCAGGGCCAAGAGTTTTATCATTGTGAAGAGTATGGATGACTTCCTGAATTTCCTCTACCATGACTATTTTGGTTAGCCATGAATTTTGTTCCTCAGATAACATAAAAGATTTCACTGGAATGCTCATATCCTCTACATCTTGTTGAAGGGTCCACCTTTGCTTACAATGATTAAAAAGAATGTCACAATTAGTTTCATCTTGATTATCAATTTGATCTCCACTTGTTATTTGTAGGGAGGAAATTGCATTCCCTCATCTTTTTAGGATGGTAGAATGGTGGAAGAAAGCAATATTGGCATCTCCATCCTTCATCCAAGCGATACAGGATTTTTGCTTCCACAATACCTGTTCTAAATGAAGGCTTTTGTAATAGGCTTATAAAAGCTGGAGTAGACGAAGATACCGCATCTCGGAGAGTACATTGTGGTGCGGGCACCAGACTCAGAAGAAGACTTCAGAGCTCCATTTGGATCTCTGATTGACATTGCCCGAGAAATTAGGGTTTGTAATAAAGGTTGACCTGGTCAACCAGTTTATTTATTTTATTTATTTCTTGAGTCACCATTTAAATTTTGTTGAGTCATGTTGACTCGGTGCAAGTCCCAATGTGGTTTCAATTTGGTCCAAAATGGTGCCACATTTCTCTTCCAATCAAATCAAGGTTCAAGCAAGTGGAGGCCACACTCCAAGCCACACGCCCAGCCACACTCCGAGCACACGCCAGAGTCCAGGAGGCGCCATAGAGGCATCCCAGTGTCATGGTCCCCACATCCAAAGAAAAAAAAATCAAATTGGAGGCTAAATTAAAGGAGGCGCCCACACCTGCCTAATTTACCTAAGCAAAGAAGGAAGAAAACTTCTCTTGGAGAAGAAATCAAAGAAGGACATCCAACCTACTCCTAATTGAAGTTCAAATCAAAATCAAAGAGCTTAACTTGGAGTGGAAGAAAAGAAGAAATACCATAAGAAGAAGAGGACTCCAAATCCAAATCCAACTCCAAAGGAGGTGCCATAAAAATTCCAAAACAATTCCTTTATGGCCGTCCCAATTTTTTTGGACTCTTGGTCGGCCAAGGGAGAGGATTTTCTACCTAATCTAGGGGTTGGAAGAGTTTAGTCCCACATGGAAATTTGTACAAGCTAGGAGAAAATTTTAGGTCTATATAATAGACCTCTCTTTGTAACTTTAGAAAATCAATGAAGAAAAATTATTTTTGCTATTCTCTTGTGTTGAGCAACTTAGGTTTCTCTTCTTCCGCACTATTCTAAGTGTTGAGCTCCGTGAGGGGGTAATCCGGGTTCCATTGGAGCCTTGAGGAGGTGAGAGATCTCCATCTTTATCCAAAACCCTAGGTTAGCCACTTGAAATTCCAAAACCCTAGCCACCCTTCATTATTTTCCATCCACCAAACCCTAGATCCATCCATCTCCCACGGCCTCTCTCTCTCTACAAGTCCAGGCCGTCCACCTTCATCCAGATCCAGTCCGGCTACTTCAGATCCAGAGCAAGTTCCAAGGAAAATCACATCAGCATCCAGGAGAATCCAGTTTTCAGCAATTTCGATCTTCAAGTTCATCACCCTGGTAAATCTTTTCCTTGACTCTCTGATTCCATCAATTGTCTTTCTTCTCTTCCAGATCTTGAGTTCAGGAGAAGCCAACCCGCCAAAGGACCAGTATTGGAGGATCCATTACGAAGATATCCGACTCCGAGGATCCAACAATCTGCTAGGAAGAGTTCTTCCACCAAAATCTGTGAAGATCATTGTCTGGTTAGATAACCCTTCCCTTCTCTTTATTTCTGTTCTGTTGAAAGCTTGGAGTGAAACCCTAGGTCTGGGAGTTTCTCAACCCCCAGCGATCCGTTGCTTCTGAATTACTCTGATAATTTAGTTTCCTTAAAATTGTGCTTTCAATTATCATATTAGTATCTTTCAATGTTAGGTTAACTTTTCTTTGATTTGAAGCCAACTTCTACAAACATATAAAAACCACAAAAAAATTAGTTAATCTTAATTTACTTCCGCATCGCATCCCTTAATTTGTTCTGCATCATTTTTGGTATCAGAGCCCAGTCTAGGGTTTTTGATTTGCTTGCTTGCTTTGATTGATCTCTTTTTATTTTGTCTTCTCGAAGTAGACTCCCCAGGACGTCCGGTCCTAGGAACTAAGCGAGGCGCAAGCCTCCTCCTCCCATTCCACGGGGTGTTCCTAGGGCGTGTAGGGGATCCATTGGGTTATAACTTCGTAGCAGGGATTATAAACGGGGAAGACAATCTAGTTGCAGCCCGTAATTGCCCTGTTGTCTGAATTATTTCTCCCTACATAAAACTCCGAATTGCATGATTTTTGCTTCGTTGAAACCAGTATAATTGAACCTATTTTTCATAATTTTTCTGCGATTTATTGGTTTCGGTGAAAATTCTGAGAATTAAAATACAGCAACTCTGTTTTTTGTGTTCTGCAATTCAATTCTTTTTGGAGTGATCATCTCATAATTTACTTAAGGGCAATTGAGCATCTAAGATAAGGGGAGGAGTTGATTACCTCTCCTTAGCCCAAAACCACCATCCAATCATTCGAACCTAGACCTAATTTAAAATCAGTTAGACCTAATTTGCCCTAGTGGGCTAGGGACACCAATTGGTCGGGTCTAGGCTAGTGTTGAGTCAGTTTGCTGAGTTATTCTGTGTGTGCTTAGCACTCAGTGTCTAGAACGGTGGTTCAGGGACTACGTCCCGAAGGGCTTGTGTGCTGGTCCGCCTACCTGGCCAATCACTGATTGGTGTCTAGGATTGGCAATCAGGGACCTAACACTCCCCTTACACCTGCCTGGCTGAGTCCTGAGTTACTACAAGCTAGCTTGCCACTCTGATTGGGCATCTAGTTTGGACTCTAGGTCTAGTGATCCAGTAGTCGATTTAGTCTAGTCTCATTTTGTGTGCTTGCTTGAATCATCATGTCTACCAGAAACGGAGTGCCATATCAACCTGGTCAAACCCAACCTGATTTAGAGGCCATGATCAGAAGTCTTACTGAAAGTATGGCTAAAATGAATCAGGATATGACAAACACTGTGGCCCAGTTTAGCGCACAAATTCATGAGGATCTTACCCAACTTAGGGACCGAGTCCAAGTACTTGAAGAACCTAGACATCGGAATTGGACTCCTGACCCCGATTTTAATGTGCCTCAACCTCACCCACATCAGGAGCCTAGAAGGCCTTTATATAGAGATCCTGAACCTAATCATAGGAGGCCTGACCCAGAGCCTAAAGATAGAGATGATAGGTTCATCAGGAACATCAAATTAGATGCACCCACTTTTGATGGTAGTCTGAACCCTAAGGTGTATTCTGATTGGGAGGGTGAGATGGATCAATACTTTGAGTGGTATGCTATGTCTGAGGAGAGGAAATACAAGTTTGCCAAGATGAAATTAGTGCGTCAAGCTAGGTTATACTGGGGGAACATTGAGCTAACCACTAGGAGACGGAATGTTGAGCCCATAACCACTTGGCAGGGTATGAAAGAAAAATTGAGAGATAAATACCTACCCATTTCATACCAGCAAAACCTGTTAGACCAATGGCAAAACCTGAAACAAGGAAACCGATCTGTCTCAGACTACATAGCTACTTTTGATGAATACCTAATGAGATGTGATGTGAGTGAAGCCCACGAAGTCACTTTGTCTAGATTTAGGGCTGGACTGAGGGAAGATATCAAGAGAGAACTATTTTTGAGAGAGGTTACTGATCTAGACCAAGCCTACCAGATTGCACTGAACACTGAGAAATTTCAGAGAGGACCTATACCTTCTAGGGTTAGTGCCCCAATCCCAAGGAATGGACCTAGCCAAGTTATCCCTAGTAAACCTTTTCAGGGTACTTCTACCCCTAGGCCCATGGACAAAGGTAAGGCACCTGACACCCAGAGAACCCCTAGTGCAAATATCACCTGTTTTAAGTGTCAGAAACCAGGTCACATTTCCAGTCAGTGTACTGCCATAGCCTGTTTCAAGTGTCATAAGGTAGGTCATGTTGCTAGCCAGTGCCCACGGAGATCCCTTTACATAGAAGAGGGAGAGAATGATAATTCCGAGCCCAGTGAGGAATTTGAAGAAGAAGTTTATGAGGCCGGAATGAATTTGGTTGAGGAGTATGAAGGAGAGGAGGAACCCAATGAATCTGACCAATTAGGAGTTGTAAGATGCATCCTATCCCAAAATCTAGTTCAAGAGGATTGGCGTAGGACTAACATCCTACAAACTTTTCTTAAATTAGGGGATAAGGTATGTAAGATCATCATAGATAGTGGGAGCTGTGTAAATGCCATCTCTACTAGCACTGTCAAGATGTTAGGCTTAATCCCAGTTCCCCATCCCAACCCCTATAAGGTTTCTTGGGTAGATTCTACCTCCATACCCATCCAATCTAGATGTCAAGTCCAAATCCAAATGCAATCTTATCACGAAAAGATTTGGTGCGATGTCTTACCCATGGGGGTGAGCAGTATAATTCTCGGAAGACCTTGGTTGTATGATCATGATGCCACCCTCTTAGGAAAATCCAATACCTGTGTCTTTAATTTCAAAGGGAAGAAGATTACGATCCATTCCGTTCCCCCTAAGGACAAGGTAACTAAAGGAGCTGGTAAGGTTAAGGAGATGAAAACTGGAGTGAACCTAATCAGTGCTAAGGATCTAGAACAAGAAATTCATAGTGGTTCACCCATCTGGATGTTGACTGCTAAGGAGCTTAGAACTTCGGAACCCTCAGAGCCTCCTCAAGAAGTTAAACCTGTGTTAAAAGAATTTGAGGATGTCTTTCCCGAGGATTTGCCAGACCACCTTCCACCTCTTAGGGATATCCAGCATGCCATAGATCTAATCCTAGGAGCGACTTTGCCCAACTTGCCCCATTACAGGATGAATCCATCTGAGCATGAAGAACTGCAAAAGCAGGTTGGAGAATTATTGAGGAAGGGGTTTATTAGAGAAAGCCTTAGCCCTTGTGCAGTCCCAGCCTTACTGACCCCAAAGAAAGATGGCACGTGGAGGATGTGTGTTGACAGTCGTGCCATCAATAAAATTATCGTCAAATATAGGTTTCCCATCCCTAGACTAGATGACATGCTTGATATGATGGCTGGTGCAATGGTTTTTTCTAAGATTGATCTCAAAAGCGGCTATCATCAGGTTAGGATTAGACCCGGGGATGAATGGAAAACTGCTTTCAAAACTAAGGATGGTCTTTATGAATGGGTTGTTATGCCTTTTGGGTTGTCCAATGCCCCTAGTACTTTCATGAGAATTATGACCCAGGTACTTAGAGCTTTCATAGGAAAATTTGTGGTGGTCTATTTTGATGACATCCTGATCTATAATAAGACCCCAACAGATCACCTAGACCACCTTAGAGCAGTCTGCCAAGTTTTGAGGAATGAGAGACTCTACGGTAATCTTAAGAAGTGTGAATTCATGACTAGTAGAGTTATCTTTCTTGGTTTTGTAGTAACCCCTGACGGCGTGGCGGCCGATCCTGAGAAGATTAAGTCCATAGTAGACTGGCCAGAGCCAACCAATGTGCATGAAGTTAGAAGTTTCCATGGCTTGGCTACCTTCTATAGGCGATTCATCAAGGGGTTTAGTACTTTAGCTGCTCCAATCACTGATTGTATTAGGAAGGGAGAATTTCATTGGACTAAGTCAGCCCATAAAGCCTTCCTAGATCTTAAGGATAAAATGACCCAGGCACCCATTCTGAGATTACCCGATTTTTCTAAAGTATTTGAGGTTGCCTGTGATGCTTCAGGTGTAGGAATAGGTGGAGTCCTAAGCCAAGAGAATCATCCCATAGCATTCTTTAGTGAAAAACTTAATGATGCTAAGCTTAGGTATTCTACCTATGATAAGGAATTTTATGCGGTGGTGCAAGCTTTGCGTTACTGGAGACATTATTTGCTACCGCAGGAATTTGTACTATTTTCGGACCATGAGGCTCTTAGATTTCTGAACTCCCAAAAGAAGCTTAACCCTAGGCATGCTAAGTGGGTAGAATATATCCAGTCCTATACTTTTGTCCTGAAACATAAGGCTGGAGTTGAGAATAAGGTAGCTGATGCCCTTAGTCGCCGATCTCTGTTATTAACTTCTGTTAGAACTGAGGTCATAGGGTTTGAGCAAATCAAAGAGGAATATGAGTCTTGTCCGGATTTCATAACTGTGTATCAGGATCTAGTTCAAGGACCGTCTAGTAATCACCAGGATTATACCCTTGTAGATGGTTTTTTGTTCTTCAAAAATAGGCTTTGCATCCCTAGAACTTCTCTTAGGAAATTTTTGATTTGGGAAATCCATGCTGGAGGTTTAGCTGGCCATTTTGGAAAAGACAAGACCATTCTAGCTATTGAAGACCACTTTTTCTGGCCTAGCTTGAAAAGGGATGTAGCTAATATTGTAGCTAGATGTCGAACCTGCGCTGTTGCCAAACAGCGAAAACAAAACACTGGCCTTTATACCCCACTCCCTGTCCCAGATCGTCCTTGGCAAGATGTGAGTATGGATTTTGTGTTAGGTTTACCTAAGACCCAGAGAAGACATGATTCTATCTGTGTCGTAGTCGACCGATTCTCTAAAATGGCCCACTTCTTGCCTTGTTCCCAAACTTTTGATGCGTCTAAGGTAGCCACACTTTTCTTCAATGAGATAGTTAGACTCCATGGCCTACCTAAGACAATCGTTTCAGATAGGGATGTCCGGTTCACCAGTTACTTTTGGAAGACCCTTTGGCATAAGTTAGGGACAAAACTTAAGTTTTCAACTGCCTATCATCCCCAAACTGATGGCCAAACTGAAGTAGTGAACCGTAGCCTAGGAAATCTGCTGAGATGTCTTGTTGGTGAAAACACCAGAAATTGGGATTTATACCTACCAAGGGCAGAATTTGCGTACAATGACTCGGTCAATAGGTCTACGGGTAAGAGTCCATTTGAAATTGTACATGGGTACAAACCTCACACACCTCTTGACCTAGTCCCTTTACCTGTCCACACTCGAGTCTCCGAATCTGCTGAGAATTTTGCACAGCATATAAAAGACTTGCATAAAGAAATTCATGCCAAAATAAATTTAAGTAATGAAACTTATAAGAAGTTGGCTGATACTCAAAGACGAGTCAAATCTTTTGTTGAGGGAGACTATGTGATGATTAGGTTAAGGCCTGAACGGTTTCCTCCTGGAACCGTTAGAAAGTTACATGCTAGGGGAGCTGGACCATTTAGAGTGGTAAAGAGAGTAGGATCCAATGCCTATGTGCTCGAGTTGCCTCCAGAACTAGGCATTAGCTCTACTTTCAACATTACAGACTTAGTAGAGTACAGGGAGCCAGCTGTGATTCCTAGTGAGCCTTTTGAGCCTAACCCTATCATTGAGAGTGATCCCGACCCTGTGTGTCCACCAACAAACTGGCCTGTGAGGAAAGAGCAGATTGAAAAGATCCTGGATGATCAGGTTATCTCTACTCGTAATCGAGGATACCAAAGGTACCTGGTCCGCTGGCAAGGAAGGCCAGATTCTGATGACTCTTGGATCTCCCGAGAAGAATTACAAGAATTGGACCCATACCTCTTGGAGAGATACCAGAGCCAACTTGAGCCTTACTCGACAGGGTCGAGTTCCTCCCACCCTGGGAGAATTGGTGCGGGCACCAGACTCAGAAGAAGACTTCAGAGCTCCATTTGGATCTCTGATTGACATTGCCCGAGAAATTAGGGTTTGTAATAAAGGTTGACCTGGTCAACCAGTTTATTTATTTTATTTATTTCTTGAGTCACCATTTAAATTTTGTTGAGTCATGTTGACTCGGTGCAAGTCCCAATGTGGTTTCAATTTGGTCCAAAATGGTGCCACATTTCTCTTCCAATCAAATCAAGGTTCAAGCAAGTGGAGGCCACACTCCAAGCCACACGCCCAGCCACACTCTGAGCACACGCCAGAGTCCAGGAGGCGCCATAGAGGCATCCCAGTGTCATGGTCCCCACATCCAAAGAAAAAAAAATCAAATTGGAGGCTAAATTAAAGGAGGCGCCCACACCTGCCTAATTTACCTAAGCAAAGAAGGAAGAAAACTTCTCTTGGAGAAGAAATCAAAGAAGGACATCCAACCTACTCCTAATTGAAGTTCAAATCAAAATCAAAGAGCTTAACTTGGAGTGGAAGAAAAGAAGAAATACCATAAGAAGAAGAGGACTCCAAATCCAAATCCAACTCCAAAGGAGGTGCCATAAAAATTCCAAAACAATTCCTTTATGGCCGTCCCAATTTTTTTTGGACTCTTGGTCGGCCAAGGGAGAGGATTTTCTACCTAATCTAGGGGTTGGAAGAGTTTAGTCCCACATGGAAATTTGTACAAGCTAGGAGAAAATTTTAGGTCTATATAATATACCTCTCTTTGTAACTTTAGAAAATCAATGAAGAAAAATTATTTTTGCTATTCTCTT
Source organism: Areca catechu (assembly GCA_021397845.1). Taxonomy (NCBI): domain Eukaryota; kingdom Viridiplantae; phylum Streptophyta; class Magnoliopsida; order Arecales; family Arecaceae; genus Areca; species Areca catechu. Next base: position 57,207,354 of record CM038045.1, read on the forward strand.
GTGTTGAGCAACTTAGGTTTCTCTTCTTCCGCACTATTCTAAGTGTTGAGCTCCGTGAGGGGGTAATCCGGGTTCCATTGGAGCCTTGAGGAGGTGAGAGATCTCCATCTTTATCCAAAACCCTAGGTTAGCCACTTGAAATTCCAAAACCCTAGCCACCCTTCATTATTTTCCATCCACCAAACCCTAGATCCATCCATCTCCCACGGCCTCTCTCTCTCTACAAGTCCAGGCCGTCCACCTTCATCCAGATCCAGTCCGGCTACTTCAGATCCAGAGCAAGTTCCAAGGAAAATCACATCAGCATCCAGGAGAATCCAGTTTTCAGCAATTTCGATCTTCAAGTTCATCACCCTGGTAAATCTTTTCCTTGACTCTCTGATTCCATCAATTATCTTTCTTCTCTTCCAGATCTTGAGTTCAGGAGAAGCCAACCCGCCAAAGGACCAGTATTGGAGGATCCATTACGAAGATATCCGACTCCGAGGATCCAACAATCTGCTCGGGAGAGTTCTTCCACCAAAATCTGTGAAGATCATTGTCTGGTTAGATAACCCTTCCCTTCTCTTTATTTCTGTTCTGTTGAAAGCTTGGAGTGAAACCCTAGGTCTGGGAGTTTCTCAACCCCCAGCGATCCGTTGCTTCTGAATTACTCTGATAATTTAGTTTCCTTAAAATTGTGCTTTCAATTATCATATTAGTATCTTTCAATGTTATGTTAACTTTTCTTTGATTTGAAGCCAACTTCTACAAACATATAAAAACCACAAAAAAATTAGTTAATCTTAATTTACTTCCGCATCGCATCCCTTAATTTGTTCTGCATCACATTGTGCTGAGTTTTGCCCAACTAAAGTTAACAGATTTCGAATTCATATAATTATTATCCTTTAGTGAAGATGTTTTCTATTTGGCACTTCCACCATTGGATGGAACGGCGAGTGCTTTGGAGAAACATAGACAATTTGATTCCAAAAGAGTAATTTCCACTACAACTCCATGCTTTCTCAAGAACCTCCGTGATACCATTATAATGAAGCCAAATTTTCTCAAAGCAAAATAGTATTCATCTTCCAGGATTGTGGCATATCGAAGTCAAGAGAATGGGACAATGATCTGAAGCAAACTTGGCTAAATGAGAGATGCTTGAGTCAGTAAATAAATTCAGCCAATGATCAGAAGTAATGGCTCTATCACTTCATTTCCAAACTCTAGCCATATCAAAATGGTTATTATACCAGGTGAAATTTGGGCCTTTTTAAGTCCAAGATCAACAAAACCAGTTCACCAAAGGAAGATCTGAAATCTCGGATGTCATGGTCCACCTGAAATGATTTCTCTCCTTTCTTTTATCTTCCTCGTTCACAATGAAATTAAAAACCCCAATTAGGACTACATGGAGGTTCATCTGCATGATAGTTTCTATCTGATCCCATAATCTCCGGTGCTCTAGTCCACATGTGCTTGCATAAACAGCCCCCACAATCTATGTTGGTTTTTGATTTTGAGAGATGATATCAAAAGCTACTTGCCTATCAATATACATGAAGTTCATGTCATCCACCCCCTTATGCCAAGAGATTATAATTCCTCCAAATAATCCTTGAGCCGGTATCATGTAGATATTCCACATTAGCCCCATAAATCTCTTTATTTTATGGATAGCTTGCTCTGAAATTCTGGACTTCAAAAAACAGCATATATCGGGGGTGTGTTGCTAGATTAGTGATTTGCTATAACTATAAAAGAGAGTCTTTGATGCCCCTAGTACAATTCCATGCTAAGATCTTTATGGTTGGTTGATTTTTGGATATGATTGAATGCTCATCAGCCATATCATGTGTCAAACATGAAGTAGACTCTAAATGAAAGCTAATGCAAGACAAACTTGCCTCAACTATCATGGAAGTTCTCGAGGAACTTTCAAGCTTGCGATGTAATTGTGCAATAAAAGCTTGATGGGGTGAGAAAGTATTAGCCAATTCAGCAAAAGATGTCACTGATTTGGGAGTTGCTTTCTCAAAAAAGGTTGCAATGTGTTCTTGCTATGCCGCAACATGTCCCGAAGAAAATGCTCCGATTGGTCCCTCCTTGCAAGGAGAACGTTGCTTAGGGACAATAGTTGTTGATAGCAATTGTTTTTGTTTAGCTCCTTCACCGGTTGAGTCTTCTTTAAAAAAATTTAAAAAAAAATTTAAAAAAAAAAAAAAACCTTGGCTTAGAAAGTGGATTTAGAATCCGAGGAATGCCTAGACTCTGAATTCTTGGCCGGGGAACGCTTCCTCTTCTCCTTGGGCTGCCTGGAACCAAATGGTCGAGACAATGATGTAGAAGATGGAATTATGACTCCACAGAGAAATGACTCATCGTTAGAGTATATGTGGATCCAGAACCAGGTGTGGTAGCCAATTCAGGTTCCTGAAGAGCTGGCAACATCTCTTGTCCATCTTTTGGATTGGAATTCATAGAAATAAAATTATGAAGTTTATAGGGGACAATATTTCATGTGCCGAGTCATGGATCCTTGCGGCAACATCTCTTATCCCATATTCTATCTTGCATCTAAACTATTCCTAAACTAGCTTCAACTCTCTAGCTAATTGTTGCAATAAAAAAATAAAAAATAAAAAATTCTGCAACTTATTGCTCTGTAGCAAAACTAACTCGACAAGTAAACATACTGCATGCAAAAATCTCGAGAAATAAACTCTCAAACTGATTTCACAAGCAGGCAGAGCTCAACCTAAAATTAACCAAGGCTCAGTTTCGTTATAAAACAAGTACCAGGCTTGTGCAATATATAAGACTATAAAAGATTAATACAGCAAGATTGGAAAGAGGAAAAAGAGAGTCTAACTCCGGAGGGGTAGTGGAGGCACAAGTCTCGGATCTCGGCCTGCTACTTTTGACCCGCCTAAATCCGATTTTTTAGCATTGTAAAAGGAGGACGGAAATATCAATTAATCCTTCACGGCTGCGGGAACTAAAGGAATAACGTGCACGTGTTTCAGGGAGATTTTGGCAGGTACCAAGTATTTTTCCATTTTATGGACGGATGCGGAGCCTCCACCCGCGTTACTCCCCAAGACCACGGGCTGCTCCCGCCAACTGCACCCCGAAAGTTAAGCTTCTTGGCCATCGCTCCGCCCACTGAAACGAAATAGGACTTGCTCGCCGTTTGGTCCAACCACCCGGGGCAACATCGGCATATCATCCCTCGAATAAATCGGAGGCGGCTCTCTCCTCGTTCTCTCCTCTTGCGTCTACCAACCCATCTTCTTCTCCCTCCGCCGCCGCCCCAGCCTTTCCCTCTCCGTCGGTCCGGCACCCGTCTTCCATGGCGTCTGCTAACCGATGGCTGAGGCCCGAAGTGAGCTTCCTCCCCCTCTCTCTCTCTTTTTTTTTTTTGGTTCTCTTCTTTATTTCTCTTTCCTTTTTCTCGCTTTTCTCTTTATTTCTCTTTTCTTTTCACCTTCTACCTCTGTACTTTAGCGAGCTTGAGCTGTGGATCTGGATCCAAATCTCCATCGACTGAACTGTTTCTTCTCTCCCCAGACTCTACTTTAAATTTGATTGTGTTTTTTTTCCTTTTTTTTTTTTTGACTGTGTAGGTATATCCGCTGTTTGCAGCGGTAGGGGTAGCGGTGGGAATTTGTGGTTTCCAGCTGGTCCGCAACGTTTGCATCAACCCTGAAGTCAGGCAAGTTATTGATTGATCTGTTAATTTATCAACATTTTCTATCTAAAATAGCTTAAATTGGAAAATAAGATTGGTTCAAACTTGTGTAACTAGTTACAAATGGATTTGGAGTTCATCTATTCTTGAAACCTATGATGACGTACAAAGTTTTTTTTTTTTTTTTTTCTTTTTTAATGTATGTATATGTCGGTATTTGTTGGTTCTTTGGTGATGCTCTTTACCACCTTTTAGATCGAGGATGCAAGTATTGCTAGAAGCCAATTGGCACTTCATTTTTTTTAAGCATAAGGAATGGACCTTGTTTGTTTTTGCAAAATTATCTGATGTTATATTGCTGGTTTATGGTGTTTGTTTGCTTATGGTTGTTGGTGGTGTGTTATGGTTTTTGCTTGAATCATTGAAAGAATTCCAAAACAACTTTGATGTCTCTTTTCTTGAAGATAAATTGATGGAACCATCTAGATTGCTGATTGATGAGGATGTCTCACAGCTCTGAATCTGTTGGGGTGGGACGGGATCCAAGGATTTCTGATCTGGAATGCAAAATATCTAAGCTAAAAAGATTTTTTGTATTTTGGCAAAAGCACAAAAACTTATGTCTTGTTTTTTATTCATATGCTTGCTGCCTGGATTAGAAGTTCATAGCACTATGCAGATTGCTCAACTTATTAAAAAAAGAAAAAACAACTTTGTTTGGCTGGAGGGCGATAGAATCATGCCCTTTTTTTGCATTTGTTGTTAATTATTTGAACCGGGATTTGCGGTACCATCCCATACCACTAGGTACGGGACGTACCATACCTACCGGTCAAGAGCCGGTATGGTTCATATATAAAAAACGGTCCGGCACTCTGGATCATTAAAAAAAATAAAAAAAATTATATTCCATATGGTACAGTATGGTACGGTACCGTACCATACTGCCCGGTTTGGCCTAATTCGGGCTCTGTTTGGATTTGGTTCGTGCCCGGTTCAGGTTAAATAATTTTTTGATAAAGAGAGAATTTTTTTTAAAATTATGTGGGCCCAATACGGTATGGTACCATACCATACGGTCGGTGACCGGTACGGGGCCTGGTACTGGTTCGATGTTCCTTGGTTTGAACACTACCTTTGTTTAATCTATGTGAGGAACTTGGCCCACCAATAAAAAGTCATACTCTGGAACTTTGCCTACCAACAAATTGACATACTCTAGGATCTTTGTTGTGCTTCTGGCTTTCATGGAAACAGAAATTAACTTGTAAAAAATGAACAGAATTTAGATGGTAATATGACTATATTATCTAATATTTATAGAAGGTTTTTGATTGGTCTTATCAGTGATATACATTTTATCAAAACATTTTTCCTGCAAGTTTCAAAGAAACCTGGGTATGATTTTAGAAATGGTTTTAAATAAATATTGTTAGACCAAGACTTTAAAAATTATGGATGTGATTAAATAAACTAACAAGTTTTTTAATATAGAAAAAAATTTAGATTACTTGAAATTGCTAAAAAATAAAAATCAAATCCAAAAGCATGTGGGGCACTATCCTAAGACATATTTTCGTCCCTCATACAAGAATTGTCGAAAATACTATCCCAAGATATGACCGGGATTCCTCCACTTGCGAGCATGATCATAGAAGAGATTGATAGAAACTCTTTTAGCACCCAGAAAGAAGAAAACTTTGTAATTAAAAAGATCGAAAAGAATTTTCTAAAAAAGAGAAAACTAGAGGGAGGTAGAAATAGTTTTTGGATGGCTTAAAATAGCTTTTTCATGGCTTACAAGATAAAGATCCAAAAGGGCCTTTTTATAGCCATCAAATATGACTGTTTTGATTTTTATTGGCTTATTAAAGCATGTAATAAGAAGTCTAATAATCATAAATTAAAAGTCCAATGATTAAATTATTAAAAAGCCCAACAATCAAATAATTAAAACTTCAACGGTCAAATTATTAAAAACTCTAATACTTAAATCATTAAAAACTTCAATGGTCAAATTATTAAAATTTAAAATTAATTATTGGAGAGAATTTTGGATTTTTTCAACAATTTCCTTCAAAACTTAAAATTTTTAAAAATAAAAAAATAAAAAAATAAATTTCTTGGTACTTATACTATATAGTAGGTAAGGTATCTTTACAAAATTTATCTTAGTATGAATAGTTTTCATCTAAAAAAATCGAAGTGAACCAGTTCTAGAGCTACGTTTCTTTGAACAAAACTTCAACTACCACATACATAGTATAGATTTTCCATCGTAATTCTGTGCATTAATGACCCATGCATATATCTTGATTTTTAATAAGAATTTTTAAAGATTATTAATGTCTCTAGCCGCGACCATGTACGGATACTCTTATGTATGTGAGCCCCTTCAAAGATGTGTATAGTGTCACATCTCAAAAAATATCTCTTGGATCTCATTCAGAGATAAACTCTTTCTAGCTATCAGTTGTTGAGACCTATCAAATCTGCTTAAACTTGTTCATAGGCATTTGTGTCAAATGCATAACTATAGTACTGTTCCACTATATAAGAGCACTAATCACTATAGGGATGGGATGGAGTCTGACTCCTATATCAAATAAATCATATATGCTCCCTGACCAACCAATTAGCTTGTTATTACCACATTGAACCTCCTTCAAGAGATCTATCACATAGATTGGGTTTTCACTACTGGAAGGTCCTTTATAGGCTAAGCCACATCCCTCTTAATGATTTTAGGATCTTAGTCCTATTTAAGCCTTTAATAAGGTAAACTAATAAAAAAAATTTCTAACAAATATTTGGGATATATCAGAATTGAGCTCTTATAACAAAATTGATTCCAAACACCATTAATAGATTTGAGTTACAGCAAATACATGAACATCGTATAAAAGCAATGTTGCATGTGCATTCAATATATTGTGTCAGGTAATCATCCATAAAATTTGAATGATTTAAAAACATGCATGCATGTTGAATATATAAATACAGTCATGTATGCACATGAAGCATGAGTCAATATCCAAGTTTGCATAGTTTAGGATATATTTGAATATCAGTGAAACAAATATAGGTAACACATCACTAATTAATCTGCTAATATTTCATAGTCCTGATTTTAAGCATTAGAAAATCATGTAAATCATCTTTCGTATATCTCAAGTATTAAAAGAAATTAACATGCATTTCATAATCAATATGGTAGGCTTTCTATCTATCAATTATTTGGAGGCTACATGACAAATTCCTCCTAAATATGCTTTGATCAAGAATCTCAAGACAAACCCCATTTGCTTAGCTTGCAGATGGCCAAATCCTTATCAACATCATATAAAAATGTGATGTTTGCTTGATAAACTATAATCTACCGATATAGATTAGATGTTATGGAATTTCTCATCTACCTTTTTTTTACCATAAAAACTTTTTGATGGAGATTACAAGAAGTAGAAGGAAAAATATTACAAAAAACATAATGGTGTCCGACATTCATTCTATAAGGGGTGCAAAATAATTAAAGAATATAGAATTGAAAAACTATGTATATAATACATGATATTTAGGTCATTACAATTACACATAATCTCACTATTATGTATGTCCATGAGATCAACAAAGAAAATTATATATAGAACTACAAAATAATTTTACACTTGAATAAAAGAAGACATGTCATAAGAGAAAACTAGTTGTAATGGATAGTTCAATATATCCTAAAGCCTAATCAGAGCTTCCTGTCTAGGATATTTATTTAGAATATGTATGCAAATATTAGAAAATCAAATATGGATAATTAAATATGATCATATATACTACTGCATAGTTTATTATAGGCAAACATGTGGATCTTAACCATCAACTAATAATCAGAAGAATGATGAGCAAGCTATCTACTTTCATTTAATAATTTTTAGATATAATTAAAAGGTCAAAAATAGAATTAGACTGTTGCATTAGGAATTAACTTACAAACCTTATATATTTGTTTATCCAATAAGAAAATGATCATGAGAATAACGAATATGTTATGATTGATCACTATACCATTAAATAATCCAATGTAAGAGTAGCTATTCTTTCCATGTACAACAAAATGGAAGGGGCCTGCGATCATTATCCATTGTATCATTATATTAGGCATTATTTTAAACTTTGGGAGAAAGAATATGATAATAAATATTAACTTAAAAAAATTGCTCAAAATAATTTAACAGCACAAGATTTCTTTGACATTTATAGATTTCTTCCCCACATAGAAAGTTTTTTATTTTCATCATTTAAGGATTTATATATATATAAATATGCCCAAAGAGGGATAAAAATACTAGTAGAATTTTAGGCACTAATCTTATAATGTTATAATGAACACACACCCTCTTTCCAAAGAAAGCTTCTTAAGAATCTTGGCTATCTATTTCTAGATTTTTTTTAATTATGTATTATTATTATTATTTTAAAGTAGATTTTATGATGAGCAACAATCATCCGTCATAAGAGTCTCTAAGTGTATTGACAACCACTAGTACTTTCCCATTTCAAGCTTAATAATGTACTTTTAAATCACTAGATAACTATATATTAAACTAACAAAACTAATAGGTGAACTGCTAAATAATCCATTAGCATTTCAAAAGATCATCCATGTACAGGATGTAGAATTAGAATAGTATAATCCAAAAAAGAAGACATATATAGATTAGGTTAATAACTTGTGTGATAGCAATATAAGGAAGTTAAGAGAAAATAAAGATAAAATCAGCATGACAACAATTCATGATAAAATCTAGAAATATGTGCCAATCACAGGAGTTCACTTGAAGCTCTACAAGTAGACACACCTCCAAAGTTCTCCTATTATAGGATTATTATTTTAATGACAAATATAAACATATTAAGATCTATTGAGAAGGCATGAATTGGCAAATTGCGCAAACCTACCAGAACATGGTAATCATAGGTTTCTGTTGATTTGGCTTGGACATACTTATGATTCATAACTTATCGGTGCAACTATTAAACTAATGCCATGCATATAGGCATAGAAGAGCTCTTGTCCACTAAGTCGTCAAATGATATCGTACACCTCTTTGGAAGCATTCTACCACTGTAGTTGATCATGAATTTATATTCAACTGGGATGACATTCATACAACAATATACAAGATGTTCTGCAACTCTAAAATTAGTTTGGATATAAGAACCAAAAAAATGATAAATAATATAAAGTGTCCTCATAGAACAATAAGTAGAAACAATTTCCATTGAACCTTTGAATTTGAATCAAAACCATCTTTCTTATTTGATAGCTGGAATTTATAATGCAGAAAATTAAAAATCTTATTATGTTTCTTCTTATTGGCACAATTTTCTCTATATTCATGGAACATATGTCTTAGATTGTTAGATCAAGGCTTTAAAAATTATAAGTGTGATTAAATAAACTAACAAGATTTTTTAATATAGAAAAGAATGTAGAATACTTACTTGAAATTGCTAAAAAATAAAAATCAAATTCGGAGACGTACGAGGCACTGTCCTAAGACATATTTCTGTCTCTCGTGTGAGAGTTGTTGGAAATACTATCCTAAGATACGATCGGGATTCCTCCACCTGCGAGCACGATCGTGGAAGAGGTTGATGGATCTCTTTCGGCATCCAGGAAGAAGAAAAACTTTGTATTGAAAATATCAAAAATGATTTTATAGAAAAGAAAAAACTAGAGAACGGTATGAATAGTTTTTGGATGACTTTAAATAGCATTTTCATGGCTTACAAGACAAGGACCCAGAAGGGCCTTTTATAGCCATCAAATCTGACCATTTTTATTTTTATTGGCTTATTAAAGCCTATAATAAAAGGCCCAATGGTCAGATATTAAAAATCAATAGTTAAATTATTAAAAAGTCCAATGATCAAATAATTAAAGCTTCAATAGTCAAATCATTAAAAGCTATAATGGTCAAATCATTAAAAACCTCAACGGTCAAATTATTAAAATTAAAAATTAATTATTGAAGGGAATTTTGGGTTTTTCCAACAAATACACTATTTACAAAACTTACTCATCAAAATCCGAACTCTCAAGACTCAACCATAGAGTATTGGATAACAAGAACATTTGTGCATTCATTTGCCACAATAAAACATCTTAAACCGAACACAATTTTCCATTTTTCCCTACCCCCAACTCCCTCTAAAAAAGGCATGCATTACAACAAAGCAAGAAACAAACCTCCAAGGAAGCATCCATCAGACTAGGTTTTGGATACATCCCTTTTTTCTATTTCTCCAGTCTCCTTTTTCCTCTAACAAAAGGAAAATGAACATGTGTTTCTCATCCCCCTGAATAAACCTCCATACCAAGATTCTATTAATCCACCTTTGTCAATTTCTTCATTTAAGATCCTATTCTCTTTAGCAGACTCTGGGATCATGAATTGTGTCCTACATGTCTGCTTTCCTTTATCAGGTAGACAATAAGATGCCCAAGACACTTTTTTTTTTAAAGTTCTCTATTGGTTGCCTGCTAACATTGGAAGGAATGGCATTACATTTGCATTCTATTAACTAACTGTATGTGCAGAATCCTGCGTATATCCTTGATGTGATAAGCTTATTCATTTTATATTTTCTAAAGTTTATTGTCCAGTGATAGGGGCTTTTGGGGATACCGTGGATGTTGGTGCCCAACATGATAGGTTGATTATTTGCTTATATTTTGAAAGGCTAGTGTTATATCTTGAATTTGTATGGGACATGTAGGTAGTGTCTTGGTGCTTTGTTGGTCTATTAATTTGAGTTGTCTTTCCTAACCTATCTCTCTTATATAAGAGATATTATGCTTGATTTAAGTTTACTAAACTTGTTTGCAAATTTGACTTGGACAATCCTTGCATGTGAAGATTATGTTAAAGGCAAACTCTAAGTTGACAAGTTGGGCATGTTTGAATCTCACTGAGAAAGCTTTAGAAGCAAATAGGCCTACAACCAAGTCAAATTGGGGCAAGCATGATTCAAATCCAACCTAGTTTTCTTTTGGGTCATGATTTTAGACCCAGATCCAACCCATTGACTAACTGGGTTGGTCAATGAAATTTTTTTATAGACTCATAGGATCAATGTCAAACACAAGCTAATGCATTAGAGTTGGACTAGTTTAGATCTAGTTTCAGGCCCAGTGCATGATAAGAAAAGCACATCATACCATACCATGCTGTTTTATAAGAAAAATTAATAACTACATGAATAACAAGTAGAGGATTAGAAAAAGGTGGTAATGTGGATTTCTACCAATATCTTCGAGAGGAACAGGGTTCAACCGTTTGAACCTTCAACATGCAAACAAAATAGCCTTAGTTCCCAATGTACAAAGTTAAATATGGCAATGGGTGAGTAATAGAGGGTTTGTGGATTCTAAAGCTCTAGGGTTTTGGGTTGAGTGAAATTGTGCAAGCTCAAATTAGGTTGGTTCAGGTCCTCTGATACTTAATCAGACTTTATCAGTACACAGGTTGGTTGCATCTGACATATGTTGGAAATCTTATGATCCCAACCAAACCAAAATTTTCAAATGAGCCATTTTCCCAGCCAGTATTTAGACCACAGGTCTAAAGAAAAAAAAATTAAGCATAGCCTAACCAGATGGTGCCCTGGTTGAGTCACGTATTGATCTAACTCATTTGGAGCCCTGGAAACAAGAGCCCAATGCTCCAACCAACTCCCTAGCAAGGCTTGCCAAGTCTAACAAAATTCATAAATAGACATGAAAGTATCAACCATACACAAGTAAAAAATCCTGCATGTAGGATGAGTTTGATTTCAGGTCCAGCTAGATCAAGCTTATAAAGCCCTTATCTACCATTTAGGAATATTCTGGACCATCCTTGGAGAGTGGATTCTGATCCCATAAACAAACAAGGCAAAAAAAAGTTGGTACATGTTTGGAATTGAAACTCTCTTCTTTTTTTTTTGACTCAGAAACTCTATCATCATTACCAAAATTTTGACAGTTTGGAGGGCTGGCTGGTTGGCCAAAAGGTGGATAGCTAGATGAAGCTTGAAATTGGTTCCTTGGAGTGGAGGGTGGCTAATAGTTGGAATTCATGGTAGAGTGAGATGGTGGGAGGAAGAGGGGTGGGGATGGGAAGAACTTGACATGGATGTAAATCTACTATCCAAACATTGCACTTTAGGTGCATTTCTACAGAAATAGTAGGCATTTCTACTTCATATTCTAAATTTCACTAGATTCACCATGGTTTCCTCTTCTCTTCCACGCTTCTGGTGTGTTGTAACTTATGGCAAGTGTGATATGGCTAGTATAGAAATAAAATAGCTTGGCTCCCTTGACATCTTTTCCTGTGAAAGTTCTATCAAGTAGATCGACTTTTCATATGCTCATCATGGTCATTGTGTTATATAGATGATCAAATCTATGTTCCTTTGCAGATATGTATGAGACATCCTTATAAGCGTCTCTATGTGCTTAGAAGTTTGTCTCATTTCAGATCTTTGATTACATTTTGGGGTCATAGATGAGCACAGATTGGTGTTGGTATTAGCTCATAGATTGGTGCCAATAATTTAATATCTCATAGCGCTTCTTTTGAGAAATACGAGGTAAACCACCTCCAGGGCTTGAACCCTGGGAGGGGTGCAATCAGCTGAGGTAAGGCTGGTTGCTATTTAATAGTTCAAACCTCATCTCCTTAGAAGTATACCACCTTGTATACAATGAAGGAACATCAAAGCCCAAAAAGGGGTTTAATCCACTATCAAAAATTAAAAGAGAAATCTGCAGCCCAACTAAAGTTCACATATATTTTGGGAGAGAGAGAGAGAGAAATCATAATGAATATTAATTAGATTATTATGTAACTTCGACAGCTATGCAGTGGGATTATCAAAACCCACCTCTATGTGCATCATGTATGCAGGCATCATAAAGGAAAAAGACATCCAGGCTCTTAGCATTAAAATTGGTTGTTACTTAGAGGATAGACACTCACTAGTGCCAACTGCCAACTATTGTGTTGTATTTCCATGCATTGTTCGAGACATTTCTCGAGGTATTAGGGTGTTTTTTTTCTTGAAACAAGCATGGGATTCCATTGCCTCATGTAAATGCCTGGTGGATTGGATTGCAAGAGTTCTCTTGATGAAGTTACTTGTAGGGATCAGAACATGCAGACAGACATGTCCATTTATAAACTCTCACAAATCAACACTACATTAACAAATTTCAAAGAATTAAATCTGGATTTCAGGCCAAACTTCAGTGCTGCAACAAAAGCACAAGAATTGAAAACCTAGGATACCAAATCTGGAGTCACTATTTAGTATTACTTTCATTTCCATTTCCATCTTGAGGTATGCAAAATGTCCTTATTGTTGGGAGCAGTACATGTACTTGTTCTTTACTGCTAGGGAGTTTGCAGCTTAATGTTGGTGATAAATAAATGTAACTTTATCACATTCTCTTATCATCCAGCTTATCTAGGTTCTTATTCAGCCCAAGATGTGATGCATTTAGTAAAATTCATTTCTTATCACATCCAGTCTCCAATCACTTATGAAACAGAAACTTCTACAGGGTCAGTAAGGAAGGCAGGGCTGCAGGTGTGCTGGAAAACCATGCTGAGGGGGAAAAGTATGCAGAACATGGTCTCAGGAAATTCCTTCGCACAAGAGCCCCTGAGATCATGCCATCGATTAATAGGTTCTTTGCTGATCCAAAATAAAGTGTGTGGATCTGAGCTACCCAAATTTCCTTGAAGGTCCTCTTTCTGTTCTGCTTGCTTAATTGGTGAATGACTTTATATAGCTTTGAGCTTGTCGTGCAATTGACTGTCAGTATATCTGTTGTTTGTTTCTTTGGTTGCTTCAATAAAGGATTAATCTGCCACTCTTACAACCTTCTGGTTTTGCCAAGGTCCTACAAAGCTATCAGTCATGATGGCTTTTTTGTGCCTTCCACAGCAAGTATTTGTTTTGAGAAACCATTGGATCATAATTTGCTGGACTTATGGAGCCTAGTTATGGTTCGTGACATACTTTCGAACTGACTGTAGATGAAAAACCCTTGTGACATTTTGCTATACTGCTAAGTGGATTTTCTTGGTGTTTACAAAGACAGATACGCTGGTTAGGCATCAGAACAAGGCCATAAGCAACGTTTCGAAAGAGCTCTTTAAAGTTAAGATCTAACATTTCAAACTTTTGGAGATTTTCATTGCTACAACTCATTGATCCTTCCTGCAGTGAACCCGGTATTAACCAGACTTACAAATGATCTGAGATAACTTGGCATACCAGGCAACTAACTATGCCTTGTGTTTGTACCCGAATCATTTCATTGACCTTGCTTAGCTTTTTCATGAAATCCAATCCATGGGTCAATTATTTCACCTACGTAAGATATGAAATCAGGAGCATATGATAAATGTCATTGAGATTATTTGAAAACTATTGTATTATATAGAAAATGTTCAGCAGTCAAATTTTTTCTGCTGTGGATTTAAAAATTCTAAAATAAATGAATTCAATGAAAGCATTTTAGCTTTTCATAAGAGTTGTTTTGGGATAATTGGCAAGGCATAAAACCCGAAAAATAAATTCTATGAAAAACATATTGTTGGGATATGTCGGTCCAAGTACGAGCTAGCCAACGGTTCAACTAGCTGAAGACATTTCTTCCGAACCGTAAACTTCGAACCAAGATATTCGGAAAAAACCAAGCAACCTACGGGCAAGCTAAAACTCTTAACGGGCCTACGGCCCCTGAAGACAAGGTCCTCAGCCTGGACCGAGGAGTGACCTTCACTGACTCCCGAAGACACAGTCTTCGGTTTATGTCAGGGACATAGTCTTCAACCTACGTCAAAGATCAAGTCCTTGATCTATGCCGAAGACATGATCTCCGATCTCCGATCTGTCTCGAAAGAGTCCGAGGACGAAGACATTCCCTGATTCAATCACGAAAATCTTCCTAAAAGGGAAGTCTGAAGACGAACCCTCGATCTGTCTCAAATCTTTACAAACACGACAAGCAACGGTTATCATCGACTATTTCCGGAGCGCAATCATGGCACATAATTCCAGCGGCAACGCCTCCGGTCTGGCCGTCGGAATCATTTAATAACTACCCACTATTTCAAATTATGGGAAAGTAATTAACTCCCCCATCGTAATCGCTGGAGGAAAAACTAACCCCAGGCTGGACAACTCCTTATAAATAACGGTAAGAGGGAATGCTCAAGGTAAGGCACAAGATACTCCTGAAAATCTTAGAGTCTTTCCCTTCTCCATTTGATCCTCCTCATAATCTTTCCATTCTGTGGCTGGAGCCCGCCTTTGACTTAGGCACCGGAGTGTCCCCCGCCGGAGCAATTCCGGTCAGGGATTTGTTTTGCAGGTGAACTGGAGAGCGGGCCTGCGATCCAGTAGCTCCACCCAGTCGAAAAAGGGACTCTGCGTCGATAGATTGGCGCGCCAGGAAAGGGGTTATGTGCAATTCGCATTGTTAAGCTCCCCTCCTTGACTAAGGGGAAGTAAGAAATTTTCGATGGCAAGAGGGAGGACTCAGGTTGCCTCAACGAGTCGAAATCCTGCTCCATCCCATGGGGTGCACCCTCGGTAGAGAACGACATTCCAACTCCCACAATTGTCGTGGGACAGCAGCAGTTCGAAGCCCTCCTGAACCAGGTCACTAACCTCATGGCTATGGTTCAGGATTTCCAAAATAGAACTTTTCAGGTGGGACATCCGCCGGCCACCTCCAGACATAGCTCTCGATCCCGGAGGAAGAGAGTCCCTCGAGAGGGGTCCACACATCTCTCCCCCCATCCTCGGCCCTCTCTTGAAGGCCGAAGTTCAAGAATGCCTAGGCCCACTGATTCCCCGCAGAGAGGGAAAAGACCTAGACAAACTTTTTCACCCTCTTATGAAAACTCTACTCCCGTAGAGAAAGCGCCAAAGCAGGCTCTCACTGATTACGATGGGAAATTCAAGGCCATCGAATCGGAGATGGCAAGAATGCGAGAGCAGAGAGATCACAATGATTTGGCGATGTGTGATCTGCGCCCGCCGTACACCGACCGCGTCATGGCCGAAGTCATCCCTCGGCACTTCAGGGTTTCCCAGATGGAACCCTACGACGGCACCTCCGATACTTTTGACCATCTGAGCAGTTTTAAGGCCCACATGATGATCTAGGGAGCTTCGGTTGCGATATACTGCCTCGCGTTCCCAGCCACCTTAAAGAAAGCCGCTTGGATGTGGTACTCGAGCATACACCCAGGTATCATCAATTCCTTCTCCGAGTTAGAAAAATTGTTTGTCTTGCATTTCAGGACTGGTCACAAGACCTCTTGGAATACGGATACACTGTTCCTCCTTCACCAGAATGAAGGAGAAAGTCTACGAGATTACATCTCCAGGTTTAATGCGACCACACTCGAGATCTCCGATCTCAACAAGTACGTGGTCATGTCTGCATTGAAGAAGGGACTTCGCACATCCAGGCTCACCTTTTTCCTGGATAAGAAGTTTTCCAAAAGCTACGCTGAGCTCCTGTCGAGTGCTCAGAAACATGCCGATGCCGAAGAGCAGGTGGCAAATCGACAACTAATCGAAGGGAAGCTCCCTTCGAAGAAGAAAAACAACAAGGGACAAAGCCTCCTATTTCCAACAACAACAACAAGTATACTGACCGCCGAAGGAGTCCTCCCAGGCCCAGAACATCGGACGGGAGATTCGACTCCTATACCCCTTTCAACCTCCCTTGTGAAAAGATTCTCTTGGAGATAGAAAAAGAAAACTATCTCCAGCGGCCACGTCCCATGAAGGCATCCTCTTCCGCAAGGAACAGGAATAAATACTACCGATTCTACCGGGACCACGACCATAATATCGAAGAATGCATCCAACTGAGAGATGCAATAGAGGATCTCATCAAGAGAGGGTATTTGGGTCGGTACGTTGGTCGCCAAGAATCTCGGTCAGAAGCTACTGTCCCCTAATCGGCTCCTGAAGAGGTTGAACTGCCAAATCAAAAGCCCACCAATGGAGGCGTGGGAATGATACATCGACCTGTCAACTAGAGAAGAGACGAAGATGATATCCCAAAGCGACTCAAGGACAACAACACCATTCTCTTCTCCGACGACGACCTTGCGGAAGTTCGGCTCTCACACGCCGACCCTATTGTAATCTCGGCCGTTGTGGCCAACTACGATGTACAACGAATTCTAGTTGATGATGGAAGTTCGACAGATGTCTTAATCTACTATGCATTCCCTCGAATGTGTTTGCCTAGAGACAAACTACAGAGGCTCCCATACCACTTATCGGCTTTGGAGATAATCAGGTTGATGCCGAGGGAGAAATAGTACTGCCTGTAACCCTCGATACCGAACCTCGATAAAAGACACTGCCGATCAATTTCACAGTGGTCCGAATCCCTTCAACCTACAACATTATTATAGGACGGCCTGCCCTGAACAAATTTCGAACCATAGTGTCATCCTACTACCTCCTGGTGCGCTTTCCCACCAGAAATGGTGTTGAAGTAAGAGAAAACTAGAGAACAGCACGACAATGCCTGATGATCCAGGACAAGCACTCTAATGATCCTATAACTTGGGATCAACTAGATCCGAGGGACTTGGCTATAGATTCTGGTGAACCTATGGAGAGAACTATCTCGGTACCCTTAACTAAAGAGGACCCCACCAAGGTCGTACAGATCAGAAGTATGCTTGATGAAAAAACCAGAACGGAGCTGATCTGCTTCCTCAGGGATAATACTGATGTCTTCACCTGGTCAGCTTCGAACATGCCAGGGATTCCCACCGAAGTGATCACTCATCGACTGAAAGTTACTCCTGGGTATAAGCCAGTCCGACAAAAGAAGGGAAGCTTTATCCCCGAAAGACAAAAAGCAATAGACGAAGAGGTGAGCAAGCTCCTCAAGGCAGGGTTCATTCGGGAAGCCCACTACCCCGAGTGGTTGGCCAATGTGGTAATGGTAAAGAAAGCTAATGGCAAGTAGAGGATCTGCATCGACTACACAGACCTCAATAAGGCTTGTCCAAAGGATAGCTTTTCTTTTTCAAAGATCGACCAACTGGTCGACGCCACTACCGGTCACCAACTGCTAAGTTTCATGGATGCTTTCTCTGGTTACAATCAGATCCGAATGGATCCCGGGATGAAGAGAAGACGGCCTTCGTCACCGACAAAGGTCTATATTGCTACAAGATGATGCCTTTTGGGCTCAAGAACGCTGGAGCAACATTTCAGAAATTGATTAACAAGGTGTTTAAGGAGCAGTTGGAGAGAAACCTGGAGGCCTATGTCAACATGATTGTCAAAAGCCTCCTTAAAAAAGATCACATCCAGGACCTAGGGGAATCATTCAGTGCCCTGCAACGTCATCGAATGAAGCTAAACCCGACGAAGTGCGCCTTTGGGATTACTTTGGGCAAGTTTCTGGATTTCCTCGTTACCAAGCGAGGGATTGAAGCAAACCCTGAGGAAATTCAAGCCCTCAAAGACATAAGGCATCCATCCTGCAAGAAGGAAGTCCAACAGCTGACAGGGAGGATTACCTCCTTAAGCAAGTTTATCTCTTGCTCAGCCGAGAAATGTCTTCCATTTTTCAAGGTACTTTGGCAGTCTCAAAGCTTCGAATGGACCGAAGACTGCCGTACTGCCTTTGAAGAGTTGACCACGCCTTTACTTTTCAAACATCAAGAGGGAGAGGTGCTCTATTTATACCATTCTGTCTCGGACGAAGCAGCCAGTTCAGTCCTTGTCCGAAAAGAAGAAGATGGCTCTCACAAGCCGATCTACTACATCAGCAAAGTTCTGCATGATGCTGAAACAAGATATTCGAAAATGCAGAAGCTGATCTACTCTCTGATAATTGCGACAAAGCGACTACGGCCTTACTTCCACGCCCACGCCATCGTGGTGCTGACCGATCAACCCCTCAAAGCCGTTCTTCGATGCCCTGATACCTCCGGAAGGATAGCCAAATGGGCTGTGAAACTAAGTGAGTTCGACATCAGCTTCCAGCCCCAATCAGCTATGAAGGCCCAGGTGCTTTCAGATTTCCTGGCTGAGTGCATCTGGAAGTCCGAAGACGAAGCGCCTACAGCAGAAGAAGGAAATTTGAAGAATACAGAGTCTGATTGGGTGCTCCATGTGGACGAAGCTTCCAATTCCGCTGGATGCAGAGCTGGCCTTATACTGGCCGAACCCGATGGCCACACGGTGGAGTACGCACTCCGGTTCTCCTTCCGTGCTTCAAATAACCAGGCTAAATACGAAACCCTGCTTGCAGGACTTCAGATCGCCAAGAGTTTAGGAGTTCGGAGACTCAAGGCTTTTTCGGACTCCTAGTTGGTGGTAAATCAAGTTAAAGGAGAATATGAAGCCAGAGACCCCATCATGGTGCAATACCTAGAAAAAGTATAAATCTTATCTTCTCAACTGGAATACCTCGAAATCATTCATATTCCCCGATCGGAGAACTCCCGGGTAGATGTGTTGTCTCGACTTGCCACTACAACCCTGGAATCCCTCGGTCGCACTTTCGTTGAACACCTTGAAGCCCCGAGTATAGCTGAAGAAGCTATGGAGGTGCACCAAATTGAGGCCGAGCCGAGCTGGATGGATCCCATCATCAAGTTCTTAAGTGAGGGTGTACTGCCGGAAGACAAGGCAGAGGCCAAAAAGATCCGCTGGATAGCATCTCAATATGTCATCTTAGACGGAGCTATTTACAAAAGATCATTCTCTCAGCCCCTGCTGAAATACTTGAGATCGTTAGATGCTGACTACGCCTTGAGAGAGGTTCACGAGGGGATATATGTGGTGATCACTTGGGAGGCAAGTCCTTAGCATATAAAATTATACACCAATGATATTATTGGCCCTCCATCCAAAAGGACTCGGCCGACTTCGTGCGAAGATGTGATCAATGCCAGAGATGTGCCAACATTCAGAGACAACCAGCAAGTCACTTGACCCAGCTGATAGCCTCCTGGCCTTTTGCTCAATGGGAGATGGATATTCTTGGCCAATTTTCGCCCGCATCTGGACAGGAAATTTCTTCTTGTGATAATTGACTACTTCACAAAGTGGGTCGAAGCCGAACCACTAGCCCAAATCACAAAGAGCAAGGTTGAAAATTTTGTCAAAAACTTCATCATATTTCGGTTCGGGATTCCATATACAATAATCACTGATAACGGGAGGTAGTTTGACAATCCGAAGTTTAAAGACTTCTGCGCTCGGTACCATGTACAACATAGGCTAACTTCCATTGTCCACCCACAGTCCAACGGAGAAGCCGAAGTAACTAATCGGACCATTCTCCATGGTCTGAAGACGAGGTTGAACGCTACCAAAGGACTTTGGGCAGAAGAGCTGACCTCCGTCCTCTGGGCATACGGAACTACCCCGAGAACGGCCACCGACGAGTCTCCGTTCAACCTGGCATATGGTACCGAAATTGTTCTTCCTATTGAAGTCTCCCTCCAATCTCTAAGAATCGATAAATACGAAGAGCCTGAAAACTCCGATCGTAGAAGAGTTGACTTGGAGCTGTTGTCGAGCACTAGGCTTCAGGCCTAAATGAAAATGGCGACATACCAGCAAAAGGTCGCCAAGTATTACAATTCCAGAGTAAAGGAGCAAATTTTCTGCACAGGGGACATGGTGCTGCGAAGGGCAGAAGTGTCCAGGACAATAGAACAAGGTAAACTTTTCCTTAACTGGGAAGGCCCATATCAAGTCGAAGAAGTCATACGTCCAGGAACATATCGACTCAGAATCCTGGATGGTAAAATTCTGTCCCAGTCGTAGAATGTACAAAACCTTCACAAATACTATCAATAAACAGGCCTCTAAATTTTTCATACAAATTTGCCCAACTCTGAACAGCCCGTTACATCAACTGAACGACAATGACCCGAGTGGCACGATCTAAGGAATCGGCCAACGGTGCAAAGGAGAGTATGATCCGCTCACTTTATTGGTATGCTCGACGAGCACAACGGACGGCCCAATCAGGCTGCCAAAAATGATCAAAGGCACAAGTACGGTTCACGTAACCTATCCTACGGAAAATCTGAAGACGTGCCAGGACGGACCTAATCAGCCTACCTTACACCAAAAAAAGGCGCAGGAATGGTTTCCATAGCCTACCCTATGGTATGTCCGAAGACGCGCCGGGACGGGCCTAAACAGCCTACCTTGATCATGATAGGAATGCACAGGGATGGCTTGGACGCCCTACCATACGGTAAATCCGAAAACATGCTAGAGTGAACCTATATCACTCATCCTGTCAACAGTAAAATACTTGATAGGACGGCCCAGCTGATCTCACATCTCTTTGCAGATCCTAAATGTTTTGAAAAATTTACACCTTCGACATATCATAGTACGACAAGTCACAGAAGAAGAGTGGAAGAAGTTGGAAACTTCATTTCATTTTTGAATTTTTACAAAAAAAAAAGAAGAAAAAGACAAGGAGCATTGCAGATAAAGGGGAAAGTAAATTCAGTGACCGCCAGCCGACCCTTTCTCATGCCGACGGGAGGCATCAAAGCCCTGGAAGGAGGATGGAGAGGGTCCGACGTTCTCCTCAGAGTCGGACTCCGACTCCTCTTCGAAGTCAAAATCAAACTCGTAGCCGGGGAAGGGGACGGAAGGCCTAATATTTTCCAAGCCCTTCAAATTGAAGAACTTGAAAGCCTTGTCCCGATACTCCCGGAAACCCCAGTGATATGAATCCAAGACCGCCTCTGCAACTTCATCCTTGTAGGTGGGAAAAGCCATGAAGTCCGAGATGGCCTCCGCCAATTTCGTCCTGGACTCCTCTGCCTCCGCAACGGCGACCTCAACTCGTGCCTTGGCCTCCACCAGGCAGGCCTCTAAGATCCGGATTTTCCTCTCCAGGTGAGCAATGACCCCCTGCGGGTCATCGTTATCGCCCATCCAAGGAGCCTTAGAGCTGGGCTCCCCCTCAGATAGGGCCTCAGAGGCCCTCTTCATTGTCGCCTTCTTAAGTTCGGAAATGCTGAACTTCATTCCGCTGGGACACTGGAGGATGAAGGAAAACTTCCAAAATAGGGGTCTGAAATTACGATGGCCTTTGACAGGGAGAGATAGGGCCCTATTTATAAGGACCTTACACCCACGATCGACCATAGGGAAATATGCTTCACGCCCTTTCCTAAACGCACCAAAGGACGCCACGTGTCGGAGTAACACCTCGAGACTCAAGGTGACCGCTCGGGAGCGATATGATCACCAATAACTACTCTTGGGGATGGCAACCGCCGGCACTTCAAATCCAGAATAATCTTCACTACGACGGCATTAATGGCTCCCTTTCGGAAAGGGAGGATATGACAGCACCCGGGATGCATGAGGATGCGACCGTTCGAATATCGACACGCTCAACACGGGCAACGAGAATCATAATCAATGTTCTTTAATCAATGGTCAACAGGAAAATGACACCTGTCCGTCATGTCCATTCTTAAACAGACGGATTAATTATGAAGGAAGACTGACGTCAGCCCGACTTGATCGTGGTCAATCGTCGACAATGGCATTCCAATTCTGCTTCGGAACTCATCTTCGATGCCAGCCACAAGCCAAAACAATCTTCGGCTTCGACCTCTGGACCAAAGAGGAAGAAGAGCAATGTAATTCAAGTCATCACCAAAGCCAGCAACCTTATTTAAACCATAGTCAAAAACATGACATAACATGTACGAAAAGGAGAAAGTCACTTGGAAATTCAGAATAGTTCGCCAGTTACATTTCAGAGGAAAGTAAGGAAGATTTCTAATGCCTAAAGCTACACAGATCTCTAAGCATCGGCTGGAAGAGAACCAGCATCGCAAGATTGGAGCAGTCTGTCAATTTGCGAAGGGAGAGTTTCCTCGAATTGGGTTGAGTCCAGAGGGCCTTCAACCTGGGCCCCCTCCTCAACTCGAACTCCCTCTTGAACCAGAATCGAAATTACGTTCAAGTCTTCAGCTGCGACAGGAGTTTTTTCCCCCAAGCCTGGCACCTCTTCAGCCTCTTCGACCTGGGCCGAAATTACGCTGGGAGACTCGACCATGATTGGGATATCCTCCCTTGGACTTGACATCTCTCTAATCTCCTCTTCGGCCTCAGCTCCCTCCTCTTCTTCTTCTGCAATGTCGAAAGCAGAGACAGCAGAAAGATCAAGGTTAGGAAAAACCCCACTGACCTTAGCGAGTCTGTCGTTAAAATCGTGCTGGTAGCTGTATAAGGTCGCCTCATTCATTTCCTGTTGGAACTGTGAAGACTTCCTAAAATCCGCTACAGCTCTACTCGCCAGCTCTTTCAGGACTTTGGACTCTTTCCTAGCTACCTCAGACTTTTAAGGCTGTCTCTTCAGCCCTTAAAGATGCCTTTCTGGCTCTTAAGGATGCCTCTTCAGCCCTCTTGGTTGCCTCCTCAACCGCCTTGGTCAGGTCTTCCATCTTTTCCTGATTCAAATCCAGAATAATCTTCATCATACGACGACGGCATTAATGGCTCCCTTTCGGAAAGGGAGGATATGGTGGCACCCGGGGTGCATGAGAATGCGACCGTTCGAATATCGACACGCTCAACACGAGCAACGAGAATCATAATCAATGTTCCTTAATCAACGGTCAACAGGAAAATGACACCTATCTGTCATGTCCATTCTTAGACAGACGGATTAATTATGAAGGAAGACGACATCAGCCCGACTTGATTGTGGTCAGTCGTCGATAACGGCATTCCGATTCTGCTTCGGAACTCGTCTTCGATGCCAGCCACGAGCCAAAACAATCTTCGGCTTCGGCCCCTCGACCAAAGAGGAAGAAGAGCAATGTAATTCAAGTCATCACCAAAGCCAGCGACCTTATTTAAACCATAGTCAAAAACATGACATAACATGTACAAAAAGGAGAAAGTCACTTGGAAATTCAGAATAGTTCGTCAGTTACATTTCAGAGGAAAGTAAGGAAGAGATATAACGCCTAAAGCTACACAGATCTTTAAGCATTGACTGGAAGAGAACCAGCATCGCAAGATTGGAGCAATCTATCAATTTGCACAGAGAAAGTTTCTTCGAATTGGATTGAGTCTAAAGGGCCTTCAACCTGGACCCCCTCCTCAGCTCGGACTCCCTCTTGAGCTGGAATCAGAATTACATTCAAGTCTTCGACTGCGACAGGAGTTTTTTCCCCCAAGCCTGGCACCTCTTCATCCTCTTCAACCTGGGCCGAAATTATGCTGGGAGCCTCGACCACGATTGGGATATCCTCCCTTGGACTTGACATCCCTCCGATCTTCTCTTCGGCCTCGGCTCCCTCCTCTTCTTCTTCCCCAATGTCGAAAGCAGGGACAACAGAAAGATCAAGGTTAGGAAAAACCCCACTGACCTTAGCGAGTCCGTCGTTAAAACCATGCTGGTAGTTGTATAAGGTCGCCTCATTCTTTTCCTATTGGAACTGTGAGGACTTCCTAAAATCCGCTACAGCTCTACTCGCCAACTCTTTCAGGACTTTGGACTCTCTCCTAGCTACCTCAGACTCTAAGGCTGCCTCTTCGGCCCTTAAAGATGCCTTTCTGGCTCTTAAGGATACCTCTTCAGTCCTTTTGGTTGCCTCCTCAACCGTCTTGGTCAGGTCTTCCATCTTTTCTTGATTCTCCTTGACGGATTGTTCCAAGGAATCGACATGTTTTCTACTCTTCCTCAACTCTGCCCCTTGCCACGCGATTGTCAAATAGGTGTTCTTCAGCTCACTCCTCAGGCCGCGAATTTCAGCGTCCGCATGAACGAGACGATTCTCCATAAACTGCTTTAATTCTTCGGCCACCTCTTTTTCAGCCCTGGCTGTACGGAGCTCATCCTTAAGACTATGGATGAGGCTATCGACATTCCCGAGGCCCTCCTCTATGAAGGTGATGTCGTTGACCAACTACATCGACAAAACGAGGTCATGGAACGAACAACCCTCCGGGCAAAGAAAAAAACAATGAGGATCTCACCTGTTGCAGGGAGGAAAAGGCAGAGTCGGATATTCTAGCGAGGCTTTGACCTCAAATAACTGCCAAATCATGAGGCAGCAACGTATCCTTTAGCGCCCGCCTAGCCATGACGGGGATCAACAATCCCCCCGTGGGGGAAAGCTCCGAAGAGTCCGCGAGACGGCTCCCAGCTGGAGAAGCCTCTCGAACGGGCTCCCTCTCGACTTGCGGTGCATCGTCCCTATCTACCGCAGAGGGGCAAGGCGGAGGCACATCAGCCACCGGAGGCGAACTTTCCCTTGTGTGAACTGGAGAGATAACCGCCGGCAAAGATTCAACTAGCTGAGGCCCTGTTGGAACCTCCATCATTGGCGCCACGTCCCCTCCAGAGGTTCCTCTTAAGGGTAAAGTGCTCATACTCCTCTCAGGACTATTCCTTCGAGCCTTCTTCCGAACCGCCAACCTTGAAGGAGGGGCCTGAGCTGCCCTCTTCTCAGAAGATTGGCGGAGCCAGCTCAAGTTAGGCTTCATTCCGCTGCCTACAAAAAAAAAAAAAAGAAAACCCTCTGAGTCGACTGAACTACAACTGGATTGAAAGAGAAGTAAAAATTTCTGCCATTTATACCTAATACAGGGAACTCACTGATCCCTGCAAGATGGAGATTCCTCTCCAACAACTCGCGGATAGGAACGGCCTCCGAATCAGTCAATAAGTCATAATCGAACTGATCAGCCGCCAAAACCTTTTTCCCATCATTGACGGTTAAACGCGGCTCCTTCCAATCACTACTGAAACCCCACGGTTCGGTAGAAGACACAAAAATGAAGATAGGTTTCCACTCATGGATGGCGCTGGGCATATCCTTGATGATCTTGCGACCAGGTCGAGGGCCGATCACCCACCATCCGCTACCGTAGAAATCCCTCTTAATCACAAAAAGGGCAGTAAACAAGTTGGTCCCTGGGTTTACATTAGCTATGTGACACCAGACCAAAAATCCATAGATGTTTCGAATGCTATTCGGAGTCAACTGCGCATGCACTACTTGGTACAGGCAAAAGATTTTGATGAAGAAAGGATACAGGAGGAATCGAAGGCTAGCCTTCAAATGGTCTTCGTACACGGCCAAACACTCAGCAGGAGGTTTGTTCACCCGTTCCTCGGATGTGGGAAGGATTAGAGGAAACCCTTCGGGAACGTGATAACGTTCTCTAAGACGAGCAACCTTTCCTGATGAAACAGAGCTGGGAACTAACTCCAGACTCACTACATCTTCGACCCCGTTGGGCCTGGCATTTTTCCTTTAGCTTCCTATAGACTTGGCCATGATAATAGAGCGAGGCAAAGAAGCGGAAGGAAGATTCTACCCACGAAAAGGATTGATGGCCAAGAACAGAGAATGCCGGGCCAAAACTGAAAGTGTGAGGTTGAAGAAGCTTCCTCAGCCGGACCTTTTCTCCTTCTCAAAAAGAGACGGAAAAACTTCAAGGTAACATCTCGATAAACGGAACCATCGTCATAAACCCGCCATGGATGCTCGAGATAGCCGCACAACCCCAAAGCGGTCCTAAGCTGATTTGACATGAAATAGACCAAAGGTCATAATCCATATGAATCAATGGCCAAGATGGAGCACACTCATCATCCAAGGGGCGGGGAGGAACCACGACCGTCGCTCAAATCCCAACCAAAAGATTGGTTGAACCGTCGCGCAACAAAAAAAGGAGAGACAGTCCTGGTCCGCTCATTCCTTTTTCACCCCTCAATCAGGGAGTGACAACTATCCACCACCTGATCCCCGAATTAGCCGACAGTTATGGTGGACGGTCCAATCAGAGATTTTGTAATCATCTACTGCACCATTTTCCAGGAGGAAAATGATAAACCAATAATACTCTCACTCTTCGAAGCAAATCTTTGCTTCGAAAACTGAGAGTAGGGGGACAACTATTGGGATATGTCGGTCCAAGTACGAGCCAGGCAACGGTTCAACCGACTGAAGATATTTCTTCCGAACCGTAAACTTCGAATCAAGATATTCGGAAAAAACTAAGCAACCTACGGGCAAGCCAAAACTCTTAACAGGCCTACGGCCCCTGAAGACAAGATCCTCAACCTGGATCGAGGAGTGACCTTTACTAACTCCCGAAGACACGGTCTTCGATTTATGCTGAAGACATAGTCTTCAGCCTACATGAAAGATCAAGTCCTACGGTCCCTGAAAACAAGGTCCTTAGTCTAGACCGAGGAGTGACCCTCACTGACTCCCGAAGACACGGTCTTCGGTTTATGTCAAGGACATAGTCTTCGGCCTATATCAAAGATCAAGTCCTCGATCTATGCCAAAGACATGATCCCGGATCTCCGATCTGTCTCGAAAGGGTCCGAGGACGAAGACATTCCTGATTCAATCACAGAAATCTTCCTAAAAGGGAAGTCTGAAAACGGACCATTGATCTGTCTCAAGTTTCTACGAACACGACAAGCAACGTTATCATGGACTATTTCCGGAGCGCAATCATGGCGCGTAATTCCAGGGGCAACGCCTCCGGTTTGGCTGCCGGAATCGTTTAATAACTATCCACGATTTCAAATTGTGAGAAAGAAATTAACTCCCCCATCATAACCGCTGGAGGAAGAACGGAACCGCATGCTAAACAACTCCTTATAAATAACGGTAAGAGGAAATGCTCGAGGTAAGGCACAAGATACTCCTGAAAATCTTAGAGTCTTTCCCTTCTCCATCTGATCCTCCTCAGAATCTTCCCCATTCTGTGGCTGGAGCCCGCCTCTGACTTAGGCATCGGAGTGTCCCCCGCTGGAGTAATTTCGGCCAAGAATTTATTTTGCAGGTGAACCGAGGAGCGGGCCTGCGATCCAGTAGCTCCGCCTGATCGGAAAAGGGACTGCGTCAACACATATCTTCCTAAATTTTCACAAAACTCATTTTGCATTAGACCAGGCTTGATGATTGTAAAGATCACAAACAACAAAAGGGCCTCCATAAGACTCAGTGTCACACCTTATTTTCTCTAACTGGTTTTCCAAGGACAACATCCCATCGCACACCACTCAAGATCAGCTTCCCCAGCCACCCTCCTAAAACAAAAGGGTTTTAAAAATCTTTCTTTTTTGAAAACCTTTGGTTTTCATACCCTAATTTGGTCCCCACAGTTAAAGCCTCTTGGGCACGGCACGCTATAGAAACAGATCCAACTGCAAGAATTGCTCTGGAACTTAGAAAACTGAGAAAAGATCTTAGAAGCTGGAGCAAACACATAATGGGTGGTATCTTCTCAACAAAAAAGAAACTCACAAATATAATCGAATTCCTAGATAAGGAGGAAGACATTGGACTTTCAATTGGTCATAGAGAGTAGCGTTCCTTTTTAAAATCACAGTTAGCAAAACTGTTATCACAAGAAAAAATTTACTGATGGCAAAGATCAAGAGAACAACGGATTAAATATGGAGACCATAACACAAAGCTTATCTACATCACCACCAACAATCGGAGAAAGAAAAACGATATAAAAGAAATCTTTGAAAACGAACAACGAGTCTCATAGCTGGAAGACATTTAGCAATAGTTTTGAACATACTTCACTGACCTGTTGGGAAGCAGTGTATCAAATCTATCTGAGACGACCTAGTCGAAGGTTTACCTGAAAGGTCCAATGGAGCTGAAAAGCCTGAAGCCTGGACTCCACCTCCTCAAAGGAAGAAATAAAGCAAGCTCCATTCTTTCTCACCAAGGACAAAGCACTTGGCTCGGATGGCTTCCCAATCTCTTTCTACCAGCACTTTTGGGATGTCCTCAAAGATGACCTAGTAAAACTTTTCAAGAGCTTAAACTTAGGTACAGCAGATCCCTCTAGATTGAACTATTCTCACATCATCCTAATCCCCAAGAAATTGGAATACCCTAAGGTTAAAGATTTATAGGCCCATTTGCCTGGAGCATGGTATCATCAAGATCATATCCAAGGCACTTTCTGTCAAGCTCGGCAAGGTCATCAATTTACTGATAGCACCCTCACAAATTGATCTCATCAAAGGCAAAGTGATCTTCGAAAGCTATGCAATGGTTTCTAAAATCATCAATTACTTCTACAATTCAAAGACCCCTGGGGTATACTGCTAAAGATTGACTTTGGAAAAGCTTTCGATTCAATATTGTGGGATTCTTTGTTCACCATACTAGAAAAAAGAGACTTCAAATCGACATACATCTCATGGTTGTCTAATTTAATTAAGACTTTCACCTCTGCAATCAGTGTTAATGGGTCACTGGGTATTTGGTTCCACATAAGAAAAGGACTTGTTTAGAAAAGGACTAAAACAAGGTAACCCTTTCTCCCCTCTCTTATTCATTCTTGTTGTAGATTCACTGTACCTAATGATGTAGGTCGCTACTTTGGAAAATATATTGGAACATGTTGACCCTCAATGCTTTCAAGCCATTTGCAAACTATGCAGTTCATTGATTGTTGCTGCAACTTCTCCCGGACCGGGCTCGGACGGCTGGGCTGGAGCGCTCTTCTCCCGGTTCCTGCAAAAAAACCCCCAAGGGCCGGTGGTGTTCTGGCGGGGGACACTCCGATGCTTAAGTTAGCGAGAGCTTGAGAGCAACAGAATGGAGGAATCAAATGGATATAGCATATGGAGCGGGAAGAGAGTCCTTGTGCTTACCGCCCTGTGTCCCCCGGTTTACCTTATATAGGCGCGGAACAATGCCAAAATTCGTTAGTGGTGAGACCAGGAAAGATTGATCTGCCCCTAGGAGAATCTGAAGAGTGGCCACATGACGCCAAGATAGGGCGACATCATGGGAGTAGTCGAGTAGTGGTGCTGATGTGGCAGGAGTATGTTATAACAGAATTCTGGTACTAGCTGGAAGAGACTTTTGGAGTCTCCTGGATCAACTTCGCAATAGCCTCTTAAGAGTAGAGCGGCCGGACCTCTGCAGGAGCGGGTCGGTCGGACTTCAGCAGAAGGGGAGTTAGCCGGATCTCTGTGGGAGCGCGTCCGTCGGACCTCCGACGGAGAGGGTGACCTAGACCTCAACAAAAGTGGATCGTTCGAACCTCTACTTCAGTGGGTCGGTCGGGCCTTCGAAGAAAAACGTCCATCGGACCTTCGGCAAGAACGGGTCAGCAGGACCTCAACAAAAGTGGGTCGTTCAGACCTCTACTTCAGTGGGTCGGTCGGACCTCCGAAGGAAAGCGTACGTCGGACCTTCAAAGGAAAGGGTCGTCCGGATGTCTATAAGAGCGATCCGGTCGGACCTTAGCAAGGGTGGTGGTCCGATTCGATGGTGAGCCGGTAGGGTATAATAGTTGCCCCCCTTGCTCTTGGCCTTCGAGCAATTTTGCAGCTTCGAAGGACGAGAGCGTGATTTGGCATTTAATGCACCAATCTTTGAGATGATTGTGAATCTAATCCGGCGTACTGCGACCGGCCATTTTCCACTCCGAAATTCTGCCCTCCAGACAAGTGTCAGCACTATATTGGAGGCGGTGGGAGGAGCAGTTAATGCTGGTGAGGCATAATGATGGGCTGCCAACCTGATATGCCCGTCCATCGGGTTCCTGACACGACGTGGTGAGATCTGAACGGTTGGCGCAGTGTCCGGAGCGGCTCATTCGCCGCTTGCTTGGTGATCACACGGATCACAATTGGATGCGATTCGTCGTATCCCATCGGCTTCCCCTTTGGATCGAGAAGTCGCGTCGTCTGATGGTGGATCGCGGTGCTCAAGGGGCGCTGGAAAGCGGCCCCTCAACATCTATAAAAAGAGGGGGAGGCCTGGAGGGAGTCTTCCACTGCATTTGCGCTCGAGGAGAAAGAACCCCCCTCCCCTGCTGCTCTCGCTTCATTAGGTCAGTTTCCCACCCGTCCCTTTTTTCTTCTCCAACTTTCAATAAAATGGCCTCCGGCAGTCAGAGCTCTGACCATAGGGAACTAGGTCCCAGTAACATCCCATCAGAAATGACCCGGGAGAGGGCAGAGAATCTTAGGGTCATATTCAATATCCCCTCCACCCTGCATTTGACCATTCCGAGCCAGGAGGGTAGAGTGAATGGTCCTTTGAATCCGGGAGCCCTCCTGGTGTACGTGGACCATCTTAAGGCTGGCCTGCGCTTTCCTCTCTATGACCTCTTTGTTCAAATCTTCAATAGCTATAGAGTGTCCCCAACGCAACTGACCCCGAATAGCATTCGGGCGATCTGCGGTTTCATTGTCCTCTGTCAGAGGGCCGAAGTCAAGCCGAGGTTATCTCTTCTTAAATTTCTTTTTTCTAAAAAAGGACTTCCGGAGCTAGGAGTGGTGGATGTTCAGTCCCCGCCCTGGTCGAAGGATATTAAGGGGGCTTCCGTCGACTATACACAGATGGAAGTCTCGATATTTCTTTATAAGTAGCTTAGAACCCTGGGGCTTTGAACCGATGTGGAGGGAGCCCAGGCTGAAGGCCATGGATGGGAGGAGAGTGTCGAGGGCCGACGAGGCCGATTTCAGTAAGATGGATGAGGACGACGCAACATTTGTGCACGACTTGCTCCGAGAGGAGAACCTCCACCTGCCTGGGATCAGCCAACATCAATGCCTGGGTAGGGTAGAGGCCCCCGTCGAAGATCTTCTATTTCTTCTTCTGTCGGCTTTATCCATTCTATCGCTAACCCTAATTTTGCTCTGTGGCAGGCAGAAAGATGAGGCCGAACCGAGCGACAATTATAGCACGGGCGGCTAAGAGAAGGGGCATTCGGATCACTGAGCCGACATCTGAGAGGTCGAAGAAGCCACGGATGGAGGAGCAGACTACCACTGTCGTCTTCGTAGAGTATGATGATCATGTACCATTGTCGGAGCACCAAGTGGCGAGGGCGCTGGAGCGTTCATCTTCAGTCGGGCAGTCGGCCAACCGGACGGGAGAGGACCCGTCGAGGTCGACCGACACAAAGACAGCCCCGACCTCACCGCTCATCAATCTAATCAAGGAGATTCCCCTAACAGCCGGAGGGGAAAAGGTAGCCGAAGGCGGGGCAGCTAACAGGGAGGAAGCCGATCGAAGCAGCAACGAGGTGCCCCAGCACTGGCGCGCTCTCAACAACTCTGAGCAGGCCAAAGACCTACTCAAGAGGATTATCACGAACGCCGACTGGAATGAGTCGAGTCGACGGACCGTAAATGATGCCGCCAGGAGCTCGTACCGCAACTTAATGGAGGTAAGTACATCACACCTGAGTCTATTTTCTTCTGTCTTCTTACATCTGACTGACACTGCTCTGTTGTTTGCAACTCCTTCACGATATCTCGCTGATGGACGACAGTCTAGGCAAGTTACTCTATTTGAAAGAGCATTCGACCAAGAGGGCCGAAGTGGCTGAGGCGGCCAGAGATGCAGCAGAGGTGACGCTGTTGGCCGCCAGAGCGGAATTATCTGCCCTTCGGGTCGCTGAAGAGGAGCTATCTGCCCTACGGATCGAGGCAGAGGCTCACAAGATGCGGGTGGATGACCTGCTGGCCCAACAGGCTGACCGGGAGGCCAGTCTGAAAAGGAAGAAGAAGAGGTTGAGGGAAGAAATAGAAGATCTTCGACGGGGGCCTCTACCCTAATTTTGCTCTGTGGCAGGCAGAAAGATGAGGTCGAACCGAGCGACAATTGTAGCACGGGCGGCTAAGAGAAGGGGCATCCGGATCACTGAGCCGACATCTGAGAGGTCGAAGAAGCCACGGACGGAGGAGCAGACTACCACTGTCGTCTTCGTAGAGCCTGATGATCATGTACCATTGTCGGAGTGCCAAGTGGCGAGGGCGCTGGAGCGTTCATCTTCAGTCGGGCAGTCGACCAACCGGACGGGAGAGGACCCGTCGAGGCCGACCGACACAAAGACAGCCCCGACCTCACCGCTCATCAAGCTAATCGAGGAGATTCCCCTAACAGCCGGAGGGGAAAAGGTAGCCGAAGGCGGGGCAGCTAACAGGGAGGAAGCCGATCGAAGCAGCAACGAGGTGCCCCAGCACTGGCGCGCTCTCAACAACTCTGAGCAGGCCAAAGACCTGCTCAAGAGGATTATCACGAACGCCGACTGGAATGAGTCGAGTCGACGGACCGTAAATGATGCCGCCAGGAGCTCATACCGCAACTTAACGGAGGTAAGTACATCACACCTGAGTCTATTTTCTTCTGTCTTCTTACATCTGACTGACACTGCTCTGTTGTTTGCAACTCCTTCACGATATCTCGCTGATGGACGACAGTCTAGGCAAGTTACTCTATTTGAAAGAGCATTCGACCAAGAGGGCCGAAGTGGCTGAGGCGGCCAGAGATGCAGCAGAGGTGACGCTGTCGGCCGCCAGAGCGGAATTATCTGCCCTTCGGGTCGCTGAAGAGGAGCTATCTGCCCTACGAACCGAGGTAGAGGCTCACAAGATGCGGGTGGATGACCTGCTGGCCCAACAGGCTGACCGGGAGGCCAGTCTGAAAAGGAAGAAGAAGAGGTTGAGGTCCCTGGCCCGCTGGTTGGCCGAAGAGGAGGGACGATTGGTCGAGTCCGAAAGGCGCTCGAGGGGCCACCAAGCAACGGCAGAGAGATACATGGGCTTGCTGAAGAAAGCCCAGGAGTAGATGGCGATAGCGGCCAAAGACGCCGCGAGGAGATACAAGGCTTCCGACGACTTCAAGGAGGAAATGAACGAGACCGGTGCGATCAGCTTCTACTACGGGTACGAAGAGTGCCTTTCAAAGGTCGAAGACGCCTTCCCGGAGCTCGACCTCGCCTTTTTGCAACTGCCGAGATAGGTAGAAAAGGAAGGCACGAAAGAAGAGGCTGGCCCGTCCAATGGAGGGGTTGAACCCCAGGCTTAAATAGCACAGAGGAGGCCGGAGCCGACGCCCAGGTCGAAGCCGATACGGGAACGGTGGATGTCCCAGTCGAAGCTTCAGGGGCGGTCGAGGGGGCTGAAGTCGAAATCACATCTGTATCTCCAGTGGGTCAGACCTAGGATGTTTGTAAAGGTCTGACCTACATTTTGTAAGAAACCTATTTTGCAATGAAATAGAAGTACTTTTTTATGTCACATCTTCTGTTTATGTCTCTATGTGTGTTGGGTCGGTCAGATTGACCGAACTCTTTCTTTTAAAAATGTTTTTAAGTATTGACGGTCAGCTTGATCGAACCCTATCTCTCCAAAGTAGCTGTTGAACAGTGGTTCAGTCCGAA
Organism: Areca catechu; assembly: GCA_021397845.1. Classification (NCBI taxonomy): domain Eukaryota; kingdom Viridiplantae; phylum Streptophyta; class Magnoliopsida; order Arecales; family Arecaceae; genus Areca; species Areca catechu. The sequence continues at coordinate 57,241,324 of CM038045.1, forward strand.
CCCAGAAAATTAGAGATTTTTCTAAGTGTTGGTCCGTCGACCGTCCGAATGCGAGACCTTCAAAGCAACCGCTGGACAGTGGCTCAGTCCGAACCCAGACACTTAGAGATTTTTTCAAGTATTGATCCGTCGGCCCGTCAGAGTGCGAGGTCGGATCTTCCGAAGTAGTTGCTAGACAGTGGCTCAATCCGAACCCAGACACTTAGAGATTTTTCTAAGTGTTTGTCTGTCGGCCCATCCGAACGCGAGACCAGATCTCCATATGGATCATTTTGAAGCTGTTGTCGACCGGGATCGGATTTTTAGGAGTGGGCTGTACCAGAGCCTCTGCTGATCGGAGTCAGACTTTCGGAAGTGGGCTGTCCTAGAGTCTTTGCCGACCGGAGTCGGACTTTCGAAAGTGGACTGCCCTAGAGCCTTTGCTGATCAGAATCAGACTTTCGAAAGTGGGCTGCCCTAAAGCCTCTGCCGACCGGAGTCGGGCTTTTGGAAGTGGGCTGCCTTAAAGCCTTTGCTGATCGAAGTCGGACTTTCGGAAGTGGGCTGCTCTAGTGCCTTTACCGACCAGAGTCGGACTTTCGAAAGTGGGCTGCCCTAGAGCCTTTGCCGATCGAAGTCGGGCTTTCAGAAATGGGCTGCCCTAGAGCCTCTACTGACCGGAGTCGGACTTTCGAAAATGCGCTGCCCTAAAGCCTTTGCCGACCGGAATCGGACTTTCGAAAGTGGGTTGTCCTAGAACCTCTGCCGACCGGAGTCAGACTTTCGAAAGTGGGCTGTCCTAGAGCCTCTGCCGATCGGAGTCGGACTTTCGAAAGTGGGCTGTCATAAAGCCTCTGCCGACCGGAGTCGGACTTTCGGAAGTGGGCTGCCCTAGAGCCTTTGCCGATCGGAGTTGGACTTTCAAAAGTGGGCTGCCCTAGAGCCTCTACCGATCGGAGTTGGCTTTCGAACGTGGGCAGCCCTAGAGCCTCTGCCGACCGGAGTCGGACTTTCGGAAATGCTTTATAAAAGAAGTGATGTCCTTTATTGATAGTACTTGCAAAGGTTGTCTACATTCCACAGACGCGCCACTTGCCGTCTGTCCAGATGTTCGAGTCGGTAAGTTCAGACTCGAATTACTTCAACAACGCGATAAAGGCCTTCCCAGTTGGGGGAGAGCTTCCCTTGCTCAGTCAATCTTGAAACTTCTGTCCTCCGCAAAATCAGATCTCCGACTTGGAAGGTTCGAGCCTTGACTTGAAAGTTGTAATACTTGACCATCTTCTGACGATAGGTCGCCATCTTCAAGCCCGCCTGGAGCCTGGTTTCTTCAAACAGGTCTAGGTCAGCTCTTCTTTGCTCCAAGTTGGTTGGTTCGGCGAAATGATCGATTCGCAGAGACTGCAAGGAAATTTCCACAGGGATGACCGCTTCACTCCCGTAGGTCAGGTTGAACGGAGTATCTCCAATCGCAATTTAGGAGGTCGTCCGATAAGCCCAGAGAACTGAGTGAAGTTCTTCCGCCCAGAGTCCTTTGGCGTCATTCAGTCGAGTCTTCAGTCCATGCAGGATCATCCAATTGGTGATTTCGACTTTTTCGTTGGACTGAGAATGACTGACTGATGTTAGCCGATGGGAGATTTGATACTGCTGGCATAAGTCCCGAAACTTGGGATTGTCGAACTGTCTTCCATTGTTGGTGATGATCGCCTGTGAAATACCAAACCGGAAAATGATGCAGTTTCGAACAAAGTTCTCCGCTTTGGCTTCTGTAATTTGCGCCAGTGGCTCAACCTCCACCCATTTGGTGAAGTAATCAATGGCCACAATTAAAAATTTTTGCTAGCCGGATGCTGGGGGGAACGATCCTAAGATGTACATCCTCCATTGTGCGAACGGCCAAGGTGCGGTGAGTGGGGTCAACTAACTAGCTGGCCTTCTTTGAATGTTAGAATATCTTTGACACGCATCGCACTTTCTGACGAAGTCTGATGCATCTTTCTGAATTGTGGACCAATAGTATCCCTGTCGGATGATCTTGTAAGCCAGGGATCTTCCTCCCAAATGGTCACCGCAGATGCCTTCGTGCACTTCTCTGAGCACGTAGTCGGCGTTAATCGACTCCAAGCACTTCAGCAGTGGCTGTGAGAATAACCGCTTGTAGAGGATGCTATCGAGGATGATATACTTTGAAGCCGTCCAGCATACATGCTTGGCTTCGATCGGATCTTCCAGTAGAGTCCCCTTGACAAGGAATGTGAGAATTTGGTCCATCCAAGAGGCTTCTTATTTGACTTGGTGGACTTCAGTCAGCTCTTCAACAATACTTGGGCACTGCAGGTACTCCACGAAGGTCTGGTCAGAGGTGTTGGTAACGGCCGTAGCCAACCGTGACAAAGCATCCGCCCGAGAGTTCTGCAATTGAGGTATACGGAGAATTTCGAAAAATTTAAGCCAAGATACAAGGCCTTTGTACCTTGCTCAAGTACTTGGCCAGGGTCGGATCTCTCACCTCAAATTCGTCCTTCACCTGATTCACCATCAACTGAGAGTCAGAGAAGGCCTTGATTCGGCTGATGCCCAACTCATTGGCTATTCTTAGTCCTGCAAGAAGGGCTTCATATTCTGCTTGGTTATTTGACACTTGAAATGAAAAGTGCAAAGCGTACTCCAAGCTCTGTCCGTCGGGGTCGACTAGGATTAGGGCCGCCCCACAACCTGTAAGGTTGGACACTCCATCTACATGAAAGGTCCAAGCGGGCTCTGCCTTCTCAACGGTGTCGTCTTCAGGTGCGTCGGTCGCTTGCGAGGGTATTTCCTGTTTCCAGGTACACTCTGCAACGAAGTCAGCAATTACCTGAGCCTTCATGGTCAATCGGGGTTGGAAAGAGATGTCGAATTTGCCAAGCTTGATCGCCCACTTGGCAAGCCGATCAGAAGGGTCTGGACTCTGGAGGATCGCCTTGAGGGGTTGGTCGGACATGACGACAATTGGGTGCGCCTGGAAGTAGGGTTGGAGTCTCTTGGCTGCTACGACCAAGGAATAGACAAGCTTCTGCATCTTAGGGTACCTCATTTTGGCGTCATGGAGAACTTTAGTGATGTAGTAAACAGGTTTCTGCTGACCACCTTCTCCCACTCGAACGAGGACAGAGCTCACCGCCTCGTCCGACGCCGACACGTACAAGTATAAGGGCTCTCCCTCCGTCGACTTGGCCAATAACGAAGGGTTCTTCAAATAATATTTCAAAGCTTCAAAAGCCATCCGACACTCGTCGGTCCAATAGAAGTGGTCCGACCGGTGCAAGGTCTTGAAGAATGGCAAAGACTTCTCAGCCGACCGGGAGATGAAGCAGCTGAGAGAGGCTATTCGGCCTGTAAGTTCTTGCACTTGTTTCTTGTTGGTCGGATACCCTATGTCAATAACAGCCTTGATCTTGTCGGGGTTGACTTCAATTCCTCTATGTGACCAAGAAATCGAGAAACTTCCCAAAGTCATCCCGAAAGTGCACTTAGCAAATTTCAGCTTCATCCGATGACGTCTCAATACGTCAAAGGACTCCTGCAAGTCTCTAATGTGGTCGGCTTTGCAGAGGCTCTTGACTATCATATCATCGACATATGCCTCCATATTTCTTCCAAGCTGTCCTTCGAAGACCCGGTTGATCAATCTTTGAAAAGTGGCATCGGCATTCTTCAAGCCGAAGGGCATCATCTTATAGCAATACAGCCCCTTGTCAGTGACAAAGGCCGTCTTCTCCTCATCCTCCGGGTGCATCCTGATCTAGTTGTAGCCGGAGAAGGCATCCATGAAGCTCAAAAGCTGATGGCCGATCGTGGTATCCACTAGATGGTCAGTTTTTGGCAAAGGAAAGATGTCCTTCGGACATGCCTTGTTGAGGTCGGTGTAGTCCACGCATATCCTCCACTTTTCATTAACCTTCTTCACCATTACAACATTTGCTAGCCAGTTGGGGGCAAAACTCCTCTTCTTCTGTCTGACAGGCCTGTAGGTCGATCCACTTTAAGCTGATGAGTTATGACCTCTGACGGAATGCCTGGCATGTCCGACGCCGACCAAGCAAAGACATCGGAATTTTCCCGCAAAAAGCTGATCAGCTCTAACTTGACCTCTTCATTGAGAATGCTTCCAATTTGGAGGACCCTGATGGGGTCGTCCTCCCGAAGGGGAACGAACAAGATCCTCTTTACCGATTGGCCATGGCCATCGACTTCGACCCTGGGATCAAGCTAATCCAGGGTAGAATGATCATCTGACTGCCTGTCTTGAATAGTTAAGCACTACCTAGCCATCCTGCGGTCTCCCCTCATAACTCCGATCCTGTTACGAGTTGAAAATTTTGCCAGCATGTGATAGATAGAGACGATGGCCCGAAACTTGTTGAGGGCTGGTCGGCCCAAAATGGCATTGTAAGCCAAGGTCGTATGTACGATCACAAAGTTGATGGGAGAGTCTTCTGGAAAGGCTCCGTCCTGATGGTCACAGGTAGAGTTATCTCTCCCTCAACTCCGACGGAGTTTCTTCCGAAGCCTGTCAACAGCATGGGAGATTCCTGCAGTCTTGATCTAGACAGATTCATTCTGACAAAAGTATCATACAGCAATACTTCGGTGGAACTTCCATTATCAATAAGGATCCGCTTTACATCATAGTTGGCAATCACTGCTGACATAACTACAGGATCATTCCCAGAAATATGGGATTCCAGGAGGTCTTCGTCAGAGAAGCTAATTACATTGGAACCCCTAGACCTCTTCACAATGTCCTGGTCTTCATCATATCTCCAGTCGGACCGACGGTGCAACATGCCAACATTCCCATTGGTCGGACGCTGGTTGGAAAGCTTTCTCTCCTCCGGGGGGTCTCTAACGGTTGAAGCTTCAATCCGGTTCCTCTAAGGTCGAACATATTTATGCAAGAACCCCCGTCAAATCAGATCTTCGATCGCGTCCTTCAACTGGAAGCATTCTTCAGTGATGTGCCCATGGTCCCGATGGAACCAGCAGTACTTGTCTTTGTTCCTTGATGTGGAGAAACCTCTCATCGGACGAGGCCTTTGCAGGAAGGTCTCGTTCTCAATTTCTAAGAGGATCTTCTTCATTGGAAAGGAGAGGGGCGCATAGGTTTCGAACCTCCTGGGGAAGTCCTTCGGCTTTGGGCTGCGACGTAGGGCCGAGTTGTTGCCATCGCTGGGAGGTCGGACTTCAGGAGCCTTGTCACTCCGCTTCTTGGGAGCCGATCTCCCTTCAGCCTGGCATCGGCTTGCCGCCTGTTCTTCTGCTAGGGCGTACTTCTGCGCCCGGGCCAGCAGCTCGGAGTAGCTTGTCGGAAATTTCTTGTCCAGGGAGAAGGTGAGCCTGGACGAGCGTAGCCCTCTCTTGAAGGCTGACATAGCTACATCCTCATTCAAATCCAGGATCTCCATGGCCGCTGAGTTAAAACGGGCCATGTAGTCCCGGAGGGTTTCTCCCTCCCTTTGCAGCATGAGGAAGAGGTAGTCGGTGTTCCTCGGGGTCTGATTGCAAGTCTTGAAATGGAAAAGAAAGAGTTTTTCAAGCTAAGGGAAGGAGTGGATCGTACCTGATCGAATGGTGGAGAACCACATTCGAGCCGCCTTCTTGAGAGTTGCAGGGAAGGCAATACAATGAATGGCATCGGAGGCGCCCTGTACCATCATGTGGGCCTTGTAGGTGCCCAGATGGTCCAACGAGTCGGTGATACCGTCGTAGGGGTCCACCTAAGGGATCTTGAAGTGACGGGGGATAGGCTTTCCCCATGATCTCAGCAGAAAAAGGCGGGCGGGAGTCGTACGCCTGCCCCTCGTCGACCTTTTGCCGATCAACCAGCACGGCGATATGCTCCTCCATGCACTGGAGTTTGCTAGTGTAGTCCCTTGGGACCTCGCTACAACGCTGGTTATCGCCGGGAACTGAGTCGACGGAGGGTGACCTAGACCTCTAGGACTTTCGGGACTCAAAAACATCATAGGAACAAGGCTGAAGGACTTCATGCCGTCAGCTTCCCCCAGCAGCAGGTTGATGGTTGGTGCGAGATGCAGCAGGCAGCTGCTATTGATCGTTGGCTGCGTCATTGAGATTCTGAACCGCAGCAGCAAGGGTGTCGATGCGGTTCAGGAGGGTCTGGAACTACTGTTGCCCCAGAGTGATGGTGGGCTCAGCAATGTCATTCTCCCTAAGGGGTGCCTCCGACCTGGACAAGGAGGGACCTCTCTTAGCGGAAGTGTTATGGACTCTTCCCTTAGCCATTTTCTTGACTTAGCGGATGGATTCCTCCTTTTAGAGAAGGGAAAATAGTGCGCGGCCCCTTCCTCTAGCACCAATCTGTTGCTGCAACTCCTCCCGGACCTGGCTCGGACAGCTGGGCTGGAGCGCTCTTCTCCCGGTTCCTGCAAAAAAGTTTTCAAGGGCCGGTGGTGTTCCGGCGAGGGACACTCCGATGCTTAAATTAGCGGGAGCTTGAGGGCAACAAAATGGAGGAATCAAATGGAAATGGCATATGGAGTGGGAAGAGAGTCCTTATGCTTACCGCCCTGTATCCCCCGATTTACCTTATACAAGGGCGGAACAGTGCCAAAATTCGTTAGTGGTGAGACCAGGAAAGATTGATCGCCCCTAGGAGAATCTGAAGAGTGGCCACGTGGCGCCAAGATAGGGCGACATCGTGGGAGTAGTGGTGCTTATGTGGCAGGAGTCTGTTATAACAAAATTCTGGTACTAGCTGAAAGAAGCTTCTGGAGTCTCCTGGATCAACTTCGCAGTAGCCTCTTAAGAGTAGGGCAGCCGGACCTCAACAAGAGCAGGTCGATCAGACTTCAACAAAAAGGGAGTCAATCGAATCTGTGCGAGCGTGTCCGTCGGACCTTCGACGGAGAGGGTGACCCAGACCTCAGCAAAAATAGGTTGTTCGGACCTCTACTTCAGTGGATCGGTCGGACCTCCGAAGGAAAGCATCCGTCGGACCTTCGACAAGAGCGGGTCAACCGAACCTCAACAGAAGTGGGTCGTTCGGACCTCTACTTCAGTGGGTCAGTCGGACCTCCGAAGGAAAGCGTCTGTCGGACCTTCAAAGGAGAGGGTCGTCCTGATGTCTATAAGAGCGGTCCGGTCGAATCTCAGTAAGGGTGGCGGTCCGATTCGATGATGAGCCAGTAGGGTATAACACTGATGATACAATCATCTTCTCCAAAGCTTCAATACAACAACTGGATAGACTCAAACTGATTCTATACCTTTTCAAACTTTTAACAAGGCTCAAAATCAACTTCAACAAGACATACATAGTGGGTAGGGTGCAGCCAACTTGCTGGGCTACAACATCTTCCAATTCTCAATCACTTACTTGGGCATCCCCCTCCGTTATAGATCTCTCCTTTCTTGCTATTGAGATTTTATCATAAACAAAGTTGAATGAAGATTAACAAGTTGGAGAAGGAACTCGCTATCCCTGGAAGGCTGGCACTAATCAACTTTGTTTTAAGAGTTATTCTAGGTTATTGGATGTCCATTTATTAGCTACCTTCCAAGGTAATTAAAAAAATCAATAGCATTTGTAGAGTATTCCTGTGGAACGGGGGAAGGCACTGCAATAAACTCAAAAACCTTGCAAGCTAGCCTCTGCTTTGCCAATCGAAGTCATTGGATGGGTTAGGCATAATAGACTTACAAGATTTCAACAAATCTCTACTTAAATGGTGGGATAGGCTCTTCAACGATCCTCAAAGACTATGGAAGATGCTAGTCAACCACTACTTCCATGGGAACACAGGGTTATCTGCTTCAAAACCATACAATATAGAAAGAGTATCCTTATTCTGGAAAAACATCCTTAAAGTTGGCAAATTATTTTTGTCCTTCACTTTTGTTATAGTGGGAGATGGAAAGCAGACTCTATTTTGGGAAGATAATTAGGCAACGAATACAAACTTGAAAACTATATTCCCAACTCTATATTGGCTTGCCATGGACAGGTTTTGCAGCCTAATAGAGTTCAGGAGCAACTCAAACATAGACTTGAACTTCAAACAGCCTCTCTCATAATAGGCTATCATCAAGCTTTCAAAACTAAAGCATCTTTTCTAAGGCATTACTCTGAAATCCTAGATAAACAAAATTGGAAATGACTCCTAAAGCAATATTTTTCTGTCTCATTGTATTATCGATTCCTAAAACACAGTAGAATTGCTTCACTTTTCGAGAAAATCATTTGGAAATTGCCCGTTCCAAAAAAATACAAGAATTTCAACTGGCTATGTACTAACAACAGACTACTCACCCCCAATGTCCTCACAAAGAAAGGCTTTAATGGTTCGAGCATATGTACATTGTGCTATAACTACGAGGAAGCCCTTCTTACAATGCTACAGTGCATTTGTTTCACCATAGAACATGTATGATATCTAGGCCACCTAAAGGGAGGCTCACAGCCTATCGAAACACCATATGGCAGCAAAAACAATGATCACAATTGATGTGGCGGGATCGCTGACGTGGAGTCCATGTCAGACCCAGTCAGATGCCACATCAGAGGAAGCTGTCACGTTGGATGTCCTTCTTCGGGCTTCTTCGCCAGGTGGCTCCCTCGAGGTCGAGACGCCCCGGTCGAAGTCGAGCTCCGCCTCTCTTCGGACTCCTTCGCCAAGTGGCTCTCTTGAAGTCGAGACGCACAGCTGAAGTCGAGCTCCGACTCTCTTCAGACTCATTTACCGGGTGGCTCCATCGAGGTCGAGACGCCCCGGTCGAAGTCGAGCTCCGGCTCTCTTCGGGCTCCTTCACCATGTGGCTCCCTCGAGGTCGAGACGCCCTGGTTGAAGTCGAGCTCCGACTCTCTTTAAACTCCTTCGCCAGGTAGCTCCCTCAAGGTCGAGACGCCTCGATCGAAGTCGAGCTCCGCCTCTTCGGACTCCTTCGCCAGGTGGCTCCCTCGACGTCGAGACGTCCTGGCCGAAGTCGAGCTCCTCCTCCCTAAACCGGCCCCACTTCGAACGAGGGGCCAGCGACTGGGGGACGTCACCGCCTTGAACGACGATGAGCCGTCCAAAGACCACGGAGGGGCGTCCACCAGGCCACAATAATTTTCCTTGCTACCACTTACACCGAAAAGGAAGGAGTCCCTTGACCAACCGTCTGCACCACCCAAAAGAGGAAATCATCCCAGGAGATTCAAATCTAGAGGGTGGCTGCCCCCCGATCAAGATTCTACCAGGTTTTCCAAAGTAGAGCGACCAGAGAGAGGGTCAGAGAGCATGGTGTAGTTTCCTATCACGAATAGGGGAAGATACCTCGTGCACGGCACGGAGCGTCGCCGCACGCGCCTACAAGGGAGGGGAGGATCCCAAGGTAGGCGACAAGCAGCCATCCTGGCTTAAAAAAGTTCTCCAAGGCTCCAAGAAAAGGTAAGTAACAACAAATGGGCAAAGGGGGACGGCATACAGGAGAGCTATTGAGAGGCCAAGCGCTCTAGGCTACCGGAGACTCACCGGAAGGGTCTCGACGGACACAGCCATCCAGCTCAAACACTCCTTCGCTGCCACTACCCCTGCTCTACTCTCAACCCATTCACACTCTCTAAATATATAATATTTCTCCTCCTAGAGCGGAATCCATCCACAAGGCTCGACCAGGAGGATCTGTTCCCTTAGATCGCCACTGACTTGAGTGTCGGAGTGCCCCCACCGGGATCCCCGGCCCGGGTCTCCTTTGTTTTGCAAGTTCGGGCACGTGAGTAGGTTCTCGAGCATTGGAGTGTCCCCGTCGGCAATCTAACCCGGGCCACTGGAGGTGACCCGTTCCGTCGGTCATGGGACCAAGAGCCAGATGGAACCCGGGATGCCGAAGGCCTCCCAGATGATCAAGAGCTCCTCGCCGGTTATCGCCGAAGCAATACCGCCAGGACCAGTCGACCGAGAAGGTTCAAAAGAAGCTTCAGGAGAAGGAGGGCGAGCTCTAGGCTCCCCTATAACAATCCCAGTGGGGCAAGGCCTTCTGCGGATCTCAAAGCAAACTTCTTCCTCCTCATCGAAGGAAGGAGTCCTTGGTCGAGAAGGCCCGGCCTCATCAAGATTGCTCGAGAGACGATGACTACGACCCGAACGAGCCATCCCAAGGAAGAAGATGAAGGAGAAAGGCCAGAGAAAGAAGAAAAAGAGATGGACGAAGTCCGGGAAGATTCTGACCCTAAAGATGAACTCTACCCAACCAAAGGAAAAAGAAGAATGAAGAAGACGAACCTGGCTAAGCTTGGAGGAAAAGGATGGCCGAGAAAAGAAAGAAGGCTCTGGTTTGCTAGCAGGCATGAGAAATTCGAAAAAGAAGGTATTTCCAAAGGAACTGTCCTTTTCGAAATGACCAGACGGCGACCGTACCCTGCCAGAGCCATAGCCATCAAATATGTGCCACGTGTCAGCAATCAGCGGAGGGCGACACTTCAATTCGCCCAAAATCGTTTCGAGTTTTGCATCAACCATAAAGCCTCGGACGAGTTCACGTGTCACCCCCACATTGGCTTGGGGGTCCTTTCCGCAATGCACCGACGATCATGGCAATAATGGCACCTGATTTCTGCCTTTCCATGTATGCACCGCATTTATTCCCTTCGCCCCGAGCATCGTGCACCAACTGGACTTGGGAGTGGGGGGCAAATGATGTGGCGAGATTGCTGACGTGGAGTCCATATCAGACCTAGTCAGATGCCATGTCGGAGAAAGTTGCCACGTCGGATGTCCTTCGGGCTCCTTCACTAGGTGGCTCCCTCGAGGTCGAGACGCCCTGGCCGAAGTCGAGCTCCGCCTCTCTTTGGACTCCTTCGCCAGGTGGCTCCCTCGAGGTCGAGACGTCCCGGCCAAAGTCGAGCTCCGCCTCTTTTCAGACTCCTTCGCCAGGTGGCTCCCTCAAAGTCGAGACGCCCCGATCGAAGTCGAGCTCCGCCTTTTCGGACTCCTTCACTAAGTCGCTCTTTCAAGGTCGAGACGCCTCGGTCGAAGTCAAGCTCCGGCTCTTTTCGGACTCCTTCGCCAGGTGGCTCCCTCGAGGTCGAGATGCCCCGGTCGAAGTCGAGCTCCAGCTCTCTTCGAACTCCTTCGCCAGGTGGCTCCCTCGAGGTCGAGATGCCCCGGTCGAAGTCGAGCTCCGGCTCTCTTCGGACTCCTTCACCAGGTGGCTCCCTCGAGGTCGAGACGTCCCGGTCAAAGTCGAGCTCCGCCTCTCTTCAAACTCCTTCGCCAGGTGGCTCCCTCGAGGTCGAGACGTCTCGACCGAAGTCGAGCTTCTCCTCCCTAAACCGACCCCACTTCGGACGAGGGGCCAGTGACTGGGGGACGTCACCGCCTTCCTTAAATGGCGGTGAGCCACCCAAGGACCACGAAGGAGCGCCCACCAGGTCGCAATAATTACCCCGCTACCACTTATACCGAAAAGGAAGGAGTCCCCCGATCGAGGCATTACGCTCCCGACCGACCGTCTGCGCCACCCAAAAGAGGAAATCATCTCGGGAGATTCAAATCTAGGAGACGGCTACCCCCCGATCAAGGCTCTGCCAGGTTTTTCAAAGTGGAGCAACCAGAAGGAGGGTCAAAGCGCACAGTGTAGTTCCCTATCACGAATGGGGGAAGGCACCTCGTGCACAGCACGGAGGGCCGCCGCACGCGCCTGCAAAGGAGGGGAGGATCCTGAGGTAGGCGGCAGGCAGCTATCCTGGCTTAAAAGAGTTCTCCAAGGCTCCATGAAAAGGTAAGTAACAACAAACGAGCAAAGAGGGGCGACATACAGGAGAGCTACTGAGAGGCCAAGCGCTCTAGTCTACCGGAGACTCACCGGAAGGGTCTCGACGGACACAGCCATCCAGCTCAAACACTCATTCGATGCCACTATCCTCGCTCTACTCTCAACCCATTCACTCTCTAAGCATATAATCTTTCTCCTCCTAAAGCAAAGTCCATCCACGAGACTCGACCAAGAGGATCTATTCCCTTGGATCGTTATTGACTTGAGCATCGGAATACTCTCGTTGGGATTCCCGGCTCGAGTCTCCTCTATTTTGCAAGTCCGGGCATGTGAGCAGGTTCCCGAGCATCAAGGATGGAGTTCGAGGTCGTCTCTAGATACAAACCACGACGGTTGGGCAGCAACTACAATCATCTACTGGGGCCTATGGAAGGAGCAAAATAATCACCTATTCTGTTCAGAAGCCCGATTTAGTAGCACGCAGTAATTAGGACAATCCCGATCTTGGCTGAGGACTGGGCAAAATTTTCAAAAATAAAACACCTAAGAAAAGACCTACGCAGCTCCACTCACCAATATACCGGATGACGGCTAGGCACCAAGTACTCTCCTTATCTCAGTGTTTTTCTGCTGGACACGCTCTATTGAAACTTCTCAGGTCCCCAGTAGTCAGGGTCCCAGCAAAAAGCACTGATGGGACTCTTTAATTCTCAGGCCTAGGAGAAGATCTTCCCCATCTTGCCACCTATAAATACATGCAGGACAAAGAATTCAACCTCCGATAACCATATCACACTTAGAAAGGTTATAGACAGGTTTTTAATATGAAAAAAATTCAGGCTTTCACAGTTTCTGAAAGCTAAACCACAGGCCCCATATTTACCCCCTCGCTGACAAAGTTTCAGCAACACAACAGATATCTGCTGACCACCTCTCCCACCATACAATCTTTATTTCGGCCTCAAACCTTCACATAACCTCCATGCACGTGAATGTATTACTATAGTGATTGTACCTTTTCTACTTGTACGTACGTTCATTAGAACTACATCCACTATCTTATTAGCATCATTGTTATATTTTAATGCAATCTAGGGGGAAGAGCCTTTCTTCCTCCTTACCTTTTTTCAACAAAACAAAAAAAACAAAAAGGCCCATAGGGTTCCACATCCACATTACTCAGACAAGTTCTTTTTATTGGGGAAAACAAAACTTAAAGAAGAATTACGCTGCAAAACAAAGCAACAAAAAACACTGCATGCAAGAGCAAGATAGGACCCTAAGTGAATATAAATCTAGCACTTAATTCAAGCACTTAATTCTACTTAGTGCCCATCAGGTGCTCAGTTCAAAGAGCCATGAAACTTTAGCCTTGTGATGTAACTCTTGTTTACAAATACAGACTTTCCAAAATGCATATGGCTGATGCTTAGATCATATCAAAACCATAACTCATATACAGAAAAAAGTTTGGTAGCTATTTAAATGCAAGAATTAAGACGTTCAATTAAGTTACAAGAGCAGAAGATATAATCCAGAAGTAGAACAACCAAAAATGAACTGTAAATAAATTGTAGTAAGCATTCAGGTTTCCTGTATCGAGAGAATACCATGAAACCCAAAGCCATCTACCCACAACTTGTATTCATGAAACAAAAATCATTGTACAGGTTAATGGGTTATGTCAGCATGGACAATAACAGCAGGGGTCGGCAATGCTTTACAAAAATTGATTAATGACTGACTTGCATGGCTGTTGTAAGTTGCTGCTACCTTGGGCTACTTCTACATACCATGACTTCCATGCCTCCATGTAATGTGCAAAAAGTTCACTCAGTGCTGCAGGAAAAGAAGCAAGTGACAAATGTTTAGACACTTTAGACCAATGCTATCCCCAAATTGCATGTTTCTACCACTTCAAAATTTAGAACATTGCAATTGCAATAAGGAATGATAAATAGTCTGGAAAAGCATATTATGGGTCTCACCCTCTCCACATGTTGAGCACTTATCTAAATGAATATCAAGAGCATTATTTGACCATTATGTTCCTTATATTTGCAATGAAAATTTCATGCTATGGTTTTCTTTTCATGTTTAGGATTTCTTCCTGTGAACCCATGATAAAGGAAAGACCCCAAAACTAATCTAAACAAGCAGACTGTTTGAAAAGCAAGGGAGATTGTCCTTGTATTGAAAACCTGATGCTCCAAAAAGATGGAAAAAAGGCAGGTTCTGTTTCATCCTTAAGAACTCAAAGGAAAGACAAAAAAGCCATGAGTCAGTTCAGTTTTCTAATCAATCAGCACTAAATAATCTGTTAACCCTCCAAGGAAAATAGGCAAGCATCAAATGAATCAGATTTATTCATTCACCTTATGAAGCACTACTAACAATTGCATTTGCACTAATATCTTTCAACTAAACAATAAAGGAATTAAATGTCATTGACTTAGTGGGTGTGAACAAGTTTATAAACAAACACAACACAGGTAACATATATTCCAAAAGGATAGAATCATGAGTGCAGTATATTAAATAACAAAACATAATAATTATTATGAATATACTTCTGACCAGTTGCAAGGGGTTAAAGCCCAGTGCTCGTAGACCGTATAACTAGGAGAAAAGTTATTGACACCATAATCAGATTACTGGCAAGAGTAGCTTAACATTGGAACAGGTTACCATCGAAGACAGCTCATTAATATTAGCCTATACATAGCTGCCATGCAGCAGTCCCATCTCTTTTCATTTTTCCACCCTGAAAAATCCTAAGATTAGGTTGTTTTTGTTTCAAAAAAAGCTGTGGACCACAACAAATTTGAGCTTGTCTCCAACAATCAATACCCACTTAGGACACAAAGATGATCAAGTGGTAGGAAGAAAAAAGGTTACAAACATCAATCACATGAAGACAAATATGCAAATGTATGTATTTGCACTCTATTTCATAGATGTTAACAAGAAAATTGGGGCAGCTAAGAAAATTTTTCTGAAGTTCCTGGAACAAAGAATATGGTTTGTATTGGGTTCGGGGACCAGTGCGAAAGCGTGGATTTCAAAAATTTATGAAATCAGGTCCGAACCCTAATCCCAAAATCTCCTTATTAGCAATTAAAACTATGATTACATGCATATCCAAATTTAAACATTGTTTAAATACTAACCTCAGATCGCTATTACCAGTCTGATGCAGAAATGAACTCCAAATTGAGTAGCCTCTTGAACACACCAGGCGTCCACTTGTCCGCCCTCCGATGGTGATCCACACGGGCAGATGATCAAGACACTGACTCCTTAATTGGGTTCCTTCCAATCAAGTTCTACCCTAAGAACTTGATATATGGGCTATTGGCTAGGACTCCTCTAGCCAAACTGGGACTAAACCTTCTCTCTTACCCTTCTCCTCGTCTTCTAGCAACTTTGGCCCCTTAAGACACTCTTGTCTTAAGAATAAGCCCTTGTCCTAAAATGGGACAAGGTTTGTCTTGGAGGGAGAAGAAAATTAAGACAAGATTGTCTTAATGTAAGAAAGAAAGGAGAGGCGCCTTCTTTCTTTACCGTCGGAGAGTTTCTCTCTGACTCTCCTTCTGTTCTGAGATTCGACAGAGCCTAAGCTCTGTAAAGGAATCAAAGAGGAAAGAGAGGAGGGGGAAACAATCTTCTGGAGAGGGAGAGGGAAAAAGAAGCAAGGCTTCGCCGTAGAAAATCTGGAATCATATTTTTACGATGAAGTCTTCTCCTTAAATAGGCGACAGAGAGGCGCCTTCTCATCTATAATCATCCTCTCACGTCCCTCTCTCCCTTCTCACGTCCTTTCCCTTTATCTCACGGCCCTTGGGATTAATCTCACGGCCTTTGGGATGGGAAGACGCAAGGAAGAATCGCGAAAAACACAGAAGGGCGCGCGCAGAAAGAAGAGTCGCGCCCCTTCGGTGTTTTTTTTTCTTTTTCACGATAATTCCATTTTTTTTTGAAGAGTCCACGCCTAGGTGGACTCTCTTCCACGCCTCTTCAGCCAAAAACGTCGACTTCCTTTCTTTTCTCATGCAGAAACGCCGCTTGGAGAGAGTCCACGCGCGCGTGGACTCTTCTCCTTGCACGCGCGCGTGGGAAAAGAGGGGAAATGGCTTAGGCGATGTGGGAAAGGGGTTTAGCCTCTTAGGTTAGCCCAATTGCTAGCCTACTATTAGCCCAATGTCTTGAATCTTCAATTAGATTCAAACCGGAATGAATTTGGATCTAAAAAAGACCAAATCGGAACCCTAACTCGAATCCGATTCAAGTAGAAGCCATGGTTTGCAACACATGCTAGTGTGTTCATCTGCAAACGAGATTTAATTCCAAATTAAAACCTTGATTATCTGTCCTAAGTGTGTGACCCATTGGGTTCCATACTTAGCCAGCAGTGGGTCCGAGTGCAAGTTGACCTAATTTGATCAGAACTCATTCTAATCGATTTAGGTCAAATCGAGCTAACTCGAGTCAGTCAATTAGGACTCCTCCTAATTAGTGATCCAATTAAACCATTTAATTTGATCAACCCACAAGACAAGATTGACGTCTAGCAACATGTCATGTCTACCCGGAAGATATGGAAATTCTGATGAAATTCCAAAACTATCCTTCAGTGGAAAGTTCCCGTACAATTCGATCCTTCAATCATCTTGCATCCCGAATATAACTATGGATATGGAATCATGTCAAATCCAGTTTATACTCATTCCCAGCTCAGTCATACACTAATGATTCAATTAATTCGATATTAGAAATCATTTCTAATATCTGTACTTTGATCAAAGATTTCCTGAATCATCATCTGACCTAATTTGGCTGGATGCAATCTCCTCCTACTAGGAGTGATCAATTCCTTGTTGACCTACTCATTTCCTTCATATACAATTCACCACACCCAGCATCAACCTTGTGCATGACCCAGTGTCATGAATGAGATTGAACCAAAGCATGGGTTCATGTACATAAGGTATTATGGCCATCTCAGGTCATAGGACTACTTGTACAACTCCCACTATGAGAAACATCTATTGACATGCAACTAAGGCTCCATTAGATGTTCTCAAACTGGATCTATTCAGTGAACTCATTCGCTAATGAGCACCCACATCCTTGTATTAGTGTCCTACACAAGTGACTGTGAGAGCAGTCACCCTTTTCAGCATACATAGGATGTGCCAGTCTAACCGGAAACCCTAATCCCCAACTCAGGGTTCCTATGACTAGGAATATTCTAGATTAAGGTTTTAAGGCCTTAGATCTCACTGGTATGATCTCATCATAGCCCTAGGACCATAGCCCTAATCTATGGGGTTCATCATATAATGACACAGCGAATGATGAAAAATATTGCCTTTATTAACTTGTCAATTTACAATGGTCTGGGAGATACAAATATTGGCTTATAGGGCATAATCCTTTCAATCTCCCACTTGCACTAAAGCCAATCGCTCTTATTCTTTAACCCCATACAATCGAGGTGGCGATCAAACTCCCGCTGTGGTAGAGCCTTAGTGAACGGGTCTGCTATGTTGTTCTTTGTATCCACTTTGTTGATGCAGACTTCTTGTCTCTCGATTATCTCTCGGACAAGATGGAAGCGTCTCAGAATGTGCTTGGACTTGTGATGGGCTCTCGGTTCCTTAGCTTAAGCAACTGCTCCAGTGTTATCACAATAGAGTGGCACCGGGCTCTCAATCTCAGGAACTACTCCCAACTCTGTGATGAATTTTTTCATCCAGACAGTTTCCTTGGCGGCTTCACTAACAGCTATGTACTCTGCCTCGGTAGTTGAGTCAGCTACAGTCTGCTGTTTAGTGCTCTTCCAACTTACTGCTCCACCATTCAAGGTAAAGACATACCCTGAAATGGATTTACTATCATCTGGGTCTGATTGAAAACTAGAGTCTGAATAGGCTTCTAGTTTAAGATCAGACCCTCCGTATATGAGAAAAATATCCTTAGTCCTTCTCAGGTACTTAAGAATATTTTTCACAGCCTTCCAGTGATCCTCTCCTGGATCAGCCTGAAATCTACTGGCTACACCCAAGGCATATGCCACATCAGGCCTGGTACATAACATAGCATACATAATCGACCCTATAGCCGAAGTATAAGGTATAGAACTCATTCTATTTCTTTCTTCAGGTGTCTTAGGAGACATCCTCTTAGAAAGACGTATGCCATGACCAATAGGTAAGTAACCTCTTTTACTTTCTTCCATGCTAAATCTCTTTAGCACCTGGTCAATGTACCTAGACTGGGATAAACCTAGCATCCTTCTTGATCTTTCTCTATAGATCTTTAAACCTAGTATATAGGATGCTTCTCCCAAGTCTTTCATGGAAAACTGTTTCGATAACCACACTTTGACTGATTGTAACATTGGGATATCATTCCCAATAAGAAGTATATCATCAACATATAGAACTAAGAAAACTATGGCACTCCCACTAGTCTTCTTGTACACACAAGGTTCATCCTCATTTTTGAAAAAATCAAATTCTTTGACTGTTTTATCAAATCGGATGTTCCAACTCCTTGATGCTTGCTTTAATCCATAAATGGATTTCTTTAGCCTACATACCTGATTAGGTTTAGTCTCCAAGACAAAACCTTCTGGCTGTGACATATAAACCTCTTCCTCAAGGAAACCATTGAGGAATGCAGTTTTTACATCCATTTGCCAGATCTCATAATCATGATATGCTGCTATAGCAAGCATAATCCGAATAGATTTGAGCATGGCAACAGGGGAAAATGTTTCATCATAATCTATTCCCTGTTTTTGTCTGAAACCCTTAGCCACCAATCTGGCTTTATAAGTTTCAACTTGGCCATCTGCCCCAATCTTCTTTTTATAGACCCATTTACACCCAATAGGGTTAATACCCTCTGGTGCATCAATCAAAGACCATACTTGGTTGACATACATGGAGTCCATCTCGGATCTCATGGCTTCCAGCCATCTGTCTGAGTCTCTACTCATGACTGCTTCTGTATAGGTTAGAGGCTCATCATTTTGAATGATTTGGGCTTCATTATTTTCAATTATGAACCCATACCTCTCAGGTGCCTGTCGTACCCTATCAGACCTACGGATAGGAGTGTGTTCAGGTTCTATATTAACTATGTTGTTACTTGACTGAGAAGTGTCTATTTGTTGAATTTCATTAAGTTCAATATTTCTACCAGTGCCCTTTTGTAGGATGAATTCTTTTTCCATAAAAGTGGCATGCCTACTGACCAAAACCTTTTATTCAGTAGGGTGGTAGAACAGATATCCTATACTATCTCTAGGATATCCCATAAATAGACATTTGTCTGCTCTAGCATCTAGTTTATGTCCAAAATTTCTTTTTACATAGGCTGGACATCCCCATATCTTAATATACTTAAGATTGGGCTTCTTACCTCTCCATAATTCATATGGAGTGCTAGAGACAGTTTTAGATGGTACTCTATTCAAGATATAAGTTGCTGTTTCCAAAGCATATCCCCAGAAAGAAAAAGGTAACTCCGTGAAGCACATCATGGACCGTACCATATCCAATAAAGTACGATTCCTCCTTTCAGCAACACCATTTAATTGTGGTGTGTAAGGAGGAGTCCATTCAGAGATGATCCCCTTATCTTTAAGGTGATCAAGAAACTCAGTGGATAAGTACTCACCTCCTCTATCTGATCGGAGGATCTTTATACTTTTTCCTGTCTGTTTCTCTACCATACTTTGATACTCTAAAAATTTTTCAAAAGCCTCGGACTTATATTTCATTAGATACACAAATCCATACCTTGAAAAATCATCAGTAAATGTGATGAAGTATGAGTATCCACCATAGGCTTGAGTTGTCATAGGCCCACATACATCTGTGTGTATGAGTCCCAATAACTCTTTTGTCCTTTCTCCATGTCCACTAAATGGAGTCTTGGTCATCTTACCCATGAGACATGATTCACAAGTTCCTAATGACTCATAGTCATAAGGATCAAAGAAATTTTCTTTGTATAACTTGTTAATCCTAGTCTCATTAATATGTCCAAGTCGACAATGCCAAAGTAAAGTATTGTTTACATCATCTCTTTTCCGTTTGTTAGAAACATGAAAAATATTGTTATTAGTGGAAAGAGTTAATAGACCATTGCAGAATATGCCATAACATATAATTTCATTAGATAAAGAAATTGAGCATCCACTGCTCATTACATTCATAGTATATCCTTGTTTAAGTAACAAGGGTACAGATATGATATTTCTAATGATTTTTGGCATATAGTAACAATTCCTTAGCTCCAAGGTCTTCCCTGAAGGTAACTTCAAAATATAAGTCCCTACAGCTTCTGCTTGGATGGGGTCCCCTCCAGTACCGTAGAGCTCAAAGTTACCTTCTTTCAATACTTTAAGCCCCTGAAGTCCCTGCAATGATTTGCAGATGTTATGACCACAGGCGGTATCCAACACCCAAGTATTTGAAATGGAAGAATCCAATGACAAAATAGTATGAACTTCTTTCATACCTTTTGGTGCTTCTGATGCACCAGGCTTCACACTTGCAAGGTAAACCTTGCAGTTCCTTTTCCAATGACCCGGCTTGCCACAATGAAAATAGGTCATCTGTCCGGAGGCCTTCTTTCCTTTCTTCTTCTTAATGCCCCCTTTGGGATTCATCCTCTTACTGGAACCCTTTTTGCCTGTCTTCTTCTTATCCACAAGAAGAACTGGAGCCTTATTTTTCTTTACATAGCTCTCTGCTGTCTTCAACATATTCAACAGCTCAGGCAAGGAAGAATTAAGTTTGTTCATATGGTAATTAAGAACAAACTGTGAAAATGACTCTGGGAGTGATTGCAAAATCAAATCTTGATTCAACTCCCCATCCATTAAAAAACCTAATTGACCTAATCGAGTGATTAGATCAATTATCTTTAATACATGGTCTTGTACTGATGTACCTTCTGTCATCTTTGCACGGAACAACTGCTTAGATATTTCATATCTAGCAGTTCTACTGTGTTCTCCATAAAGCTCTTTTAAATTGAGCAGTATGGAGTTAGTATCCATGCTATCATGCTGCCTCTGCAACTCATTAGTCATAGAGGCAAGCATAACACATTTGACAGTAAGTGAGTCATTTTGCCACATATTATATGTGGTCTTCTCCTCTTGCGAGGCATCTTCCCCTGGTGGTTCCAAAATTGGGGTATCAAGAATATAGAAAATTCTTTCTTGACTGAGTACTATTTTTAAATTTCTCAGCCAATCAACATAATTAGGCCCAGTCAATTTGTTGGCATCTAAAATACTACGGAGTGAGAGTGAAGAGGCCATTTATCTACATTTAAACAAAGAACAATACATAAGCAAACAACCATGAAATGACAATATATAATTAAATTAGGACTTTAATTTAATTATGTCTCCCACTATTTTATCAAGCATCATAACCCTCTATACGATGATCGAGAAAACCCTATTTAGTTTTCTTAGTGGGGTTGAGATCCCAATCCCTTATAAAAGACCTTATGTGTACACTACAAATCTTATATAAGTTCATAGGTAGGAAAACTCTCTCCAATTATAACCCGTACAATTCTCAACTTATCCCGGCCTCTAAAATATTAATAGCCTTGTGTGTACACAACAAACTATAATATTTCAATTAAGTAAGACCCTTCATAGCCATATAGTCATGACTTTAATAATAATACCCTTGTGTGTACACAACAAAATATTACATTAAATCATGCCATAAACAAATAATTGTATTAGGCCAAAAAATTGTGTTAGTCACCATATTAGGTCTTGTGTGTACACAACAAACCTAGTATAGATCGTAACACAATAATGACCTATCATGAAGGAAGGCCAATAATAGTATTTTAACACCAAGCATGTTAGTCAAGAATTAAATCAATCAGATCGGCCAGGCTAGTGGAAGAGATGTGGGGGTCCCCCCGTTGCTTTCCTAGACACCAATTTAAAATTGGCCAGGTCAGACAACGAAACCAATTAAAAATCACGATTCCCTTTACCTTCCCAGAACCACCTTTCTAGACACCGAAATGACTAATTATCCATCATGACTAATAATGCTTATCGGTTAACTATACTACCACTTAATATAATTTTAAGAGAGATTTATGCAATGCCAGCACATTCAATTAAAAGCTATCACATATATTAATACATGCTTTAAACTAAGCAAATATGTGAAATGTGTGCCATCATACTAGGACAACCATTTACCACATAATGGATACACCATTATGCCAGGGCAACCTTATTTCAGTATGATGGCTCCAGGGCTAATCATATCTCTAAGACAATTAGGATTTCAGTGGAAAACCCTAACTGGTGGCAATCATCAAACTCATGTTCAATCAAAGACATGCATTGTGCATCAATAAAGACTTTATCATGATACTACATCATTCAATAAAACATGAATTGAATTGCATAAGTTTTAATCCTAATAAGGATGCTCTGATACCACTATTGGGTTCGGGGACCAGTGCGGAAGCGTGGATTTCAAAAATTTATGAAATCAGGTCCGAACCCTAATCCCAAAATCTCCTTATTAGCAATTAAAACTATGACTACATGCATATCCAAATTTAAACATTGTTTAAATACTAACCTCAGATCGCTATTACCAGTCTGATGCAGAAATGAACTCCAAATTGAGTAGCCTCTTGAACACACCAGGCGTCCACTTGTCCGCCCTCCGATGATGATCCACACGGGTAGATGATCAAGACACTGACTCCTTAATTGGGTTCCTTCCAATCAAGTTCTACCCTAAGAACTTGATATATGGGCTATTGACCAGGACTCCTCTAGCCAAATTGGGACTAAACCTTCTCTCTTACCCTTCTCCTCGTCTTCTAGCAACTTTGGCCCCTTAAGACACTCTTGTCTTAAAAATAAGCCCTTGTCCTAAAATGGGACAAGGCTTGTCTTGGAGGGAGAAGAAAATTAAGACAATATTGTCTTAATGTAAGAAAGAAAGGAGAGGCACCTTCTTCCTTTACCGTCGGAGAGTTTCTCTCTGACTCTCCTTCTGTTCTGAGATTCGACAGAGCCTAGGCTCTGTAAAGGAATCAAAGAGGAAAGAGAGGAGGGGGAAACAATCTTCTGGAGAGGGAGAGGGAAAAAGAAGCAAGGCTTCGCCGTAGAAAATCTGGAATCATATTTTTACGGTGAAGTCTTCTCCTTAAATAGGCGACAGAGAGGCGCCTTCTCATCTATAATCATCCTCTCACATCCCTCTCTCCCTTCTCACGTCCTTTCCCTTTATCTCACAGCCCTTGGGATTAATCTCACGGCCTTTGAGATGGGAAGACGCAAGGAAGAATCGCGAAAAACACAGAAGGGCGCGCGCGGAAAGAAGAGTCGCGCCCCTTCGGTGTTTTTTTTTCTTTTTCACGATAATTCCATTTTTTTTTTGAAGAGTCCACGCCTAGGCGATGTGGGAAAGGGGTTTAGCCTCTTAGGTTAGCCCAATTGCTAGCCTACTATTAGCCCAATGTCTTGAATCTTCAATTAGATTCAAACCGGAATGAATTTGGATTTAAAAAAGACCAAATCAGAACCCTAACTCGAATCCGATTCAAGTAAAAGCCATGATTTGCAACACATGCTAGTGTGTTCATCTGCAAACGAGATTTAATTCCAAATTAAAACCTTGATTATCTGTCCTAAGTATGTGACCCATTGGGTTCCATACTTAGCCAGCAGTGGGTCCGAGTGCAAGTTGACCTAATTTGATCAGAACTCATTCTAATCAATTTAGGTCAAATCGAGCTAACTCGAGTCAGTCAATTAGGACTCCTCCTAATTAGTGATCCAATTAAACCATTTAATTTGATCAACCCACAAGACAAGATTGACGTCTAGCAACGTGTCATGTCTACCCAGAAGATATGGAAATTCTGGTGAAATTCCAAAACTACCCTTCAGTGAAAAGTTTCCGTACAATTCGATCCTTCAATCATCTTGCATCCCAAATATAACTATGGATATGGAATCATGTCAAATCCAGTTTATACTCATTCCCAGCTCAATCATACACTAATGATTCAATTAATTCGATATTAGAAATCATTTCTAATATCTGTACTTTGATCAAAGATTTCCTGAATCATCATCTGACCTAATTTGGCTGGATGCAATCTCCTTCTACTAGGAGTGATCAATTCCTTGTTGACCTACTCATTTCCTTCATATACAATTCACCACACCCAGCATCAACCTTGTGCATGACCCAGTGTCATGAATGAGATTGAACCAAAGCATGGGTTCATGTACATAAGGTATTATGGCAGTCTCAGGTCATAGGACTACTTGTACAACTCCCACTATGAGAAACATCTATTGACATGCAGCTAAGGCTCCATTAGATGTTCTCAAACTGGATCTATTCAGTGAACTCATTCGCTAATGAGCACCCACATCCTTGTATTAGTGTCCTACACAAGTGACTGTGAGAGCAGTCACCCTTTTCAGCATATATAGGATGTGCCAGTCTAACCGAAAACCCTAATCCCCAACTCAGGGTTCCTATGACTAGGAATATTCTAGATTAGGGTTTTAAGGCCTTAGATCTCACTGGTATAATCTCATCATAGTCCTAGGACCATAGTCCTAATCTATGGGGTTCATCATATAATGACACAACGAATGATGAAAAATATTGCCTTTATTAACTTGTCAATTTACAATGGTCTGGGAGATACAAATATTGGCTTATAGGGCATAATCCTTTCAGTTTGGAGAATGTAAATTTATATGCTCCAGAAGAGCATTTAGTTCAGCTCCAATGCAGAGAGCTTAAAGGAACAGACAAAATGAGGACACAAAAATTGATGCATGGGGCAATTGAATTGAGATGAAGAATACTGAGAAACAACAGCAGTTTCATTTCATCATGCAACCAATCCAATAAGCACAAACACCATAAACAAAAGAAAAATTACTAGACCTTTCCCCTGGAAGAACAAGCAAGATATAGAATTCTAATAAGGAAACTTGATTTTATTTATAGAGAGTAAGCAGATGCAATCGGAAAACTTTAACAGAACAAGATTGAGAATTAAGTGTCGAGAAGAGAAGGGAGCAAAGTGAACATAAATTATCAAGGAATTATTGAGAAAACCTTGGTTTTGATATTGTGGTCTGAAGGAAGAGGCCAGGTTTTCCCAGTCCTGAACTTTGTTCCCACCTTTCTCCTCAACATCACCAATTCTTTTGGTCACTCCAGCTGGCCGGAAAGGCCCAAAAACATAACTGCCCTTGGAACTCTGTAATTGCTTCTGTGCTGTCAGATTGCATTCCTTCAAGTCATCACTCCTCAAGCATGCTTTACTGGGCTTCTTATCAACAGGGGGATTCAACTTGCTCCTCTTATGGTCCACATTGGTAATGTCGTTCCCAAAAGCTCTCTTGTTCCACTGCTTTGTAGTTGGGGGTATAGCAACCGTGACATCAGTATCTGCCTTTGGTTTCCCCTTAGTTCCCAACCATCGGAATGCTGGCTTCCTTGTCTCCAATTGCTGTGTCTGTGAGCCCAATTTAACAAAAAGAAAAATACCTAAGAATTATATTTTATTTTACCTGATCTTACTTAGTATAGCCGTTAAGAGTACCTTCTCGATGAGATTCATGGAAGAAAGCACATTTGCGATATCATACAGACGCCGGACTTTAGCTGCATTGTTATCTTAAGATGAGACGATCAGTCACTGAAGTTAGATGAGCGGGAAATTGGAGGGGAAATAAGAAGTTAAATCCAGACAAGAAAGGTTTACTACTTCTCATCTGAGATGAGTCATGGCCATCACCAAGCAGCAGCCTTGCAGCTTCGTCAAGCGAGACTGTGTCTGCCTGTTAATGTAATGGGTTATTAGTCAATTACTGGGATTAAAGATCAACAAGTCTCATAGGCATTTCAAGAGTCCTATAAATATGTGGAATAGAGGCGGTGGTAGGCTTACATCTGTGGTAAGGAAGAGCTTGACAAAATTCTGGGTGAGCAGGCCCAGCGATTTCTCCCTTCTATTGTCCGTGACTGGCATATTCACGTAAGACCCGAAGCAGAATAAGATTGTCAGATCTCAGAGACAATCCAAGACATGGCCTTTATGAAATTAAATATTAAATGAAAGGATCTAAGTACTATAAGGAATCGTACCAGATCTAGCCTTGCAGGCAACGTTGCAGAACGACGAAGCAGCACCGACGGCAGCTGGGCTCAGTTTGTAGTCGCCAGAATTTCCATTCTGATCCGATAATTTGCCTTCTTCTTCATCGTCCAAAACCTTCCTTTCCCCAAGGAAAAGAGAATAAATGGAAATAAAACAATTAGAATCGTGAGGATCACCAAAAGCCAATCTAAATTTCTTGATGTCATGGACTACCAACAAATGAAAAGAATAGTTGACCTACTTTTACACATTGGCCTTCAGTGCCAGACATTTCCGTTAATGCCTCCTCCTAATACAGATCAATAAGAAAAAAGTCAAACTTTAGGGCAAATAGTTCAAGAATTTGGCACCGGTTTCTAGTAATTTAAAAGAATGAGTAGATTATAGGAGCATAGAAGAGGAAACCTTGAGTTCATCCAAGGCCTTCGGGATCCCTGAAAACCCTATCCAAGAATACCGATTCTTGGCCTTCCTCGCAAGAACCTGATCAGATCAAAAGCAATTCTTTTACTAAATCCCAACAAGACAACATAAAATATGGGTGTCTTTTTTTTTTCCAAAGAAAACAAGAAGGAAATCCGGATCTCACCCCCACGCTCTCCAATACATTGACGATATCATAGATTCGTCTCCTTTCAACACCCAGCCGCCTTGCAGCATCATCCAGACCCACTGACTCCACATCATCCCGATCATACAAGCTCACGAAACTACAAGAACCCAAGCACGAAAATTCAGGAAATTTGTTTTAAAAAATCAAAAAAAAAAAAATGAAGCAGAACCATGAGAAAGAATTTTTAAAGAAATATTACTTGGAGCACAAGAGGCCCAAAGATTTCTGCTTCCTGCTATAGGTGTGATGTCTGCATCCCGACTCCAAGAATGGTGAAGGATGGGAAGCCATCCCCGCTGTCCTTTTTCTTCTGAAGGAAGAAAAAGATAAGGATCGAAAAGATTTGAGATCAGGAAGGAGAGAGGAATAGGATTCGATCTGAGGTTTTGATCTATATATCAAGGAGGAGGGAGGGGGAGGGAGGGAATAACGACCGTTAAAATGCTAGGGCTTTGGCGGGTTGGGCAATTTGGAATTTTTTCAAAACAATTCCTCTCCGCTCCGGGCTCAGGCGCTCGGCTCGGCCCGCAACTTGGGACGCCGCGGGGATTCAAATTTCCGCATCCAGGCGCGCCAATATTTTTTTCCGGACGAGAATGGCACTAATTATTTTGGCAAATTACGAGGGATGATAGCTTTTCGTGCTAAGCATGGGGAGATGAGGCCAGGGTTGTAATGGTCAAATCTGAAATTTAAAACGGCGAGGTTTTCGAATTTGTGGGGAATGCACGTGGTCTACCGGATTGCCGTGGCACGTGATTGGCTCCGAGCCGTTGGTTGCCCGCGCGGCCGCGCTATTTTTTTTTTTTTCTTCCATCTACGATATTTAATCTAGTCCATCAGATCAGGTGGATGGACTCAAGCATACTTCATTAAATTCTGGCGAACGGGTAGTGGATATACTGCAATGAATACATGCGGTGGGGGTTTACTCTGATAGATTTACCAACGAGCATTGTTACATAATATTATTGATCAATTCACCAGTCTCATGTAGCATTGTGCAAGGGATAAGGTCAACCCCAGGCAAGGTCCCCTTGTAAGTTGGATTCATCCAGTGATGATAATGATGTTGACCTTCGTGACAGAGAGATAAGAAGGATGATGCAAAAACATATCTATGCATTTTAGCTTCTTCATGTACAATTTTTGTATTATCAAGACTAAAAATAAAACATGAACGAGAAATATTTTACATGCTATTAGAAATAATATCAATTAAACAAAAAGGCCACTAATATTTTCCTAGTTTGAAGTTATTAATATCCACTTTTTTTTTTTTGGTACAATCAATGCCCAGGTTAAAAATCAATGGTGTCTCTTCTCCCGATAGATAGATAAGAAGGGTGACACGAAACATATCAATGCATTTTTGCTTCTTCATTTGCAACTTTTGTGTTACCAGGAAGGTAACATGAATAAGAAATATTTAACATGGCATTAGAGATGATATCAATTAACCAAGAGGGCCACTAATATTTTCCTAGTTTGAAGTTATTAATACCCACGTTTTTTTGGTACAATCAATGCCTGGGTTAAAAATCAATTATCTCTTCTCCCAATAAAAAAGGGTGATACGAAACATCTCTATGTATTTTGGCTTCTTCATGTGCAACCTTTGTATTATTGAGGCTAAAAAAATGTTACAGTAGTAAAAAAATCTATTCGGTCCTGGCACAGCATTCTCTTTAGTGGCTGACGTGGCCACGTGTTTCATGGGTATCCTCAATTCTTCCATCAAAAGATGACAGTGGTCCGCTTGTTCTAAGAGGAGATCGGCTTCCATGGCGGCCAGGTCGGCATTTCAGCCAGCCCACTTCGGCCATGCACGGAGTCCAGCTTCTTGGCTGCTCAGTCCGCGCCCCGATCTGGCATGGAGTCCTGCCTCATCTCGCGCGCCAGCACGGTAGGGGAGATAAGGCACCTCGCACGATGTCTCAGCCAGCTCCACATCGCCCGCAGCATGCCCCCAGTCCGGCTCCGCCTGCATGGGGTCTGGCTCCAGTTTCGAGGTGGAGCTCTCCGGTTCCGTGTACCTCGGCCCCGCTCATTCCAGTCCGACACCAGGGTCATGCCCGTGCCAGGGCACCTCACCCGCGCCCAATCCGGCTCCGTCCGGCACGCCTCCGCCCAGTCCGACCATGACCAGTGCAGGTGGTGCACTCAGACTCTGCCTAATCCGGCACGACCCCGCGCCGGTCACTAAAAAGGAAAAAAAAAGGGAGAAGAAAAAAAGGAAGAAGAGAAAAAAAAAAAAAGAAGAAGAGAAGGAAAAAGGGTCTAATCATATTATTCATGCTCATGGTCTTTTCAAACACCCGTCACTTCTCAGGAGTCCTATTCTCTCATGCAACGGAGCCCTCTTCCATGCAACGGAGCCTCAAGCTCCCATGCAACAGGACCTTATGCTCCCATGCAACGGAGCCCTCTTCCATGCAATGAAGCCTCAAGCTCCCATGCAACGGAGTCTCAAACTCCCATGCAATAGGGCCTTATGCTCCCATACAACGGAGCCCTCTCCCATGCAACGGACATCTCTCCCATGCAACAGAGCCTCATCTCTCCCGTGCAACGGAGCCTTATGCTCCCATGCAACGGAGCCTCAAGCTTCCATGCAACTGAGCCTCAAGCTCTCACGCAACAAGGTCTTATGCTCCCATGCAACGGAGCCTCAAGCTTCCATGCAACGGAGCCTCATCTCTCCCGTGCAACTGAGCCTCAAACTCCCATACAACAGAGCCTTATGCTCCCATGCAACGGAGCCCTCTCCCATGCAACGGAGCCTCATCTCTCCCGTGCAATGGAGTCTCAAGCTCCCATGCAATAAGGCCTTATGCTCCTAGGAAACAGAGCCTCAAGCTCCCATGCAACGGAGCCTCATCTCTCACGTGCAACGGAACCTCAACCTCCCACACAACAGGATCTTATGCTCCCATGCAACGGAGCCCTCTCGCATGGGGTTTGGCTCCAGTTCCGAGGTGGAGCTCTCCGGTTCCCGCGCACCTCGGTCCCGCTCATTCCAGTCTGGCACCAGGGTCATGCCCGTGCCAGGGCACCTCGCTCGCCCCAATTCGGCTTCGTCCGGCGCACCTCTGCCCAGTCCGGCCACGATCGGTGCGGGTGGCGCACTCAGACTCCGCCCAATCCAGCACGACCCTGTGCCAGTCCGGCGCGCTCATGCATGGAGTCCTCCCAGTGTCATCTCCCGACCGGCATGCCTCCGCCCGTGCCAGTCCGGCGCGACCCCGTGCCAGTCCGGCTCGACTCCGCCCAGTCCGGCATGACCACGTGCCAATCCGGCACGACTCCGCCCAGTCCGGCACGACCCCGCGCCAGTCCGGTGCGCTCATGCATGGAGTCCTCCCGGCGCCCTCCACGCCAGCACAGCTCCGCCAGCGTGAAGGCCGGCCCAGTCTGGTGAGCTCATGCTTGGAGTCCTCCCAGCACACCCGCACCCAGTTCGGTTCCGTCCGCTCCGGCTTCATCCATGATGGCGCAGCTTTCTCCTCTAGCTCCACCCACTCCGGTCTGGCCAAACCCGCAGAGGTGTGGCACGGGTCAGCTCCACTGCCACCTAGGCATGCTCCGAGGCCGGCTCAACGTCTTGGCCATGCTTGCACAGGCTCGCACGTTGGCATCGCAAGAAGCCGTGTCCTGGCTCCGCCCTACATCCACTCGTAGTTCCGCCCGGCGTCCGCTTGGGGCAGCCCAGCACCCTGCTCCAGTGGGGTTCCGCGTGCCGTGATCCACGCACGTGGGGACTCTACGTGCCGTGCCTTGATCCGTGCACGTGAAGACTCTGCATGCCTTGCCTCGTTCCGTGTGCACAAAGAGCCCTCGCCTACCTCGTCTTGGTCCGCATGCCACGATCCGTCTTACTCCATCCTAGGTACGCTTCTCAAAATGCAGGTATGGAGGAGACCTGAATGGCAACCCCAACAAGTAAAGTCATCGTCCCTACCAGACTTGCTACAGGCTCTGTAGCGCATCGCCTGCAAAGGAGGGCTATATTAAAGCCTCCCATATCACTTTTTACACCAATCAGGAAGGAGTGCCCCATCCGAGGCACTGTACTCCATCACCAACCTCCTGAACCACCCAGAAGAAGAAGGTTCACCAACCTATCCTAGCCTCCCAGGCCTGCAGAAGCCTCATAGGCCTATACCAAGAAGAACGCGCCTCCCTGAACGACAAGAGTGACTCGTCTACATAAGACCAGGATAAAAATGTAAGGGGAGGTAAAAGACGAGAGACTCTCTTGAGTCCTACATTATCTTCCATTCTTATCACTCTCTAGGAGCAGAGAGTTCTCCAGGCTCTCCACCTCAAAGATCTTTTGTTCCCCTCGATCATCCCACTGATTTGATCATCGGAATATCATCGTCGGAATCCCCGGTCTAAATCTTCCCTATTTTGCAGGTCTGCTCGACGGATAGAGCTGATTCACGAGGCCGGAGGCCGAGCGCCCGACGGGAGAGACCCGACGTACCAGAATTACAGGCCACGACGATCCAGGCGATAACAAAAGATAACATAAATGAGAAATATTTAATATGTTATTAGAAATGATATCAATTAAACAAGAGGGCCACTAATATTTTCCTGGTTTTAAGCTATTAATGCCTACATTTTTTTTTTTTTTTTTTGTATAATCGATGCCTAGGTTAAAAATCAATGATGTATCTTCTTCCAACAGAGAGATGAAGGGTGACACGAAGCATATCAATGCATTTTAGCTTTTTTTTTTTTTTTTTTTGATAAACTAAAAAGGGGAGGAGTTAGATCCTGGGCGTGGCCAACCCCAGACGGTCCCCCAACCCCAGCCAGGGAATGTTTATTTTCTTTGATACACGATGCATATTAATTTTTTCGCAGTCGTTCCCCATCCGAAGGTAAGTACGTCATTAACTTTTTCACTACCACAAACCCTCAGACGATCCCCCAACCCCAGCCAGGAAATGTTTGATACACGACGCATATTAATTTTTCCGCGGTCGTTCCCCACCCGAAGGTAAGTACGTCATTAACTTTTTCACTACCACAAACCAACAGGGATATTAATTTTTCTGCAGCCGTTCTTAACTTTTTCGCTACAGGGATATTAATTTTTCCGCAGCCGTTCTTAACTTTTTCGCTACAGGATTCAGGATTATTTTATTAATTTTTTTTAATTTTTAGACTATTTTTCTATTTTTTATTTTATTCTCGGACTTTTTTTCGTTACAGGGATATTAATTTTTCCGCAGCTAGACTATTTTTCTATTTTTTATTTTATTCCCGGACTTTTTTTCGCTACAGGGATATTAATTTTTCCGCAGCCGTTCTTAACTTTTTCGCTACAGGATCCAAGATTATTTTATTAATTTTTTTTAATTTTTGGACTATTTTTCTATTTTTTATTTTATCCCCGGACTTTCTCGTCGAAATATGTTTAAACGACTTTCTCGTCGAAATATATTTAAACCAAGACTCGCAGAATTATTTTATTATTATTATTTTAATTTTTGGATTATTTTTTATTTTTTATTTTATTTCCGGACTTTCTCGTCGAAATATGTTTAAACCAAAACTCGTAGGATTATTTTATTAATTTTTTTTTTATTTTTTGGATTATTTTTTATTTTTTATTTTATTTCCGGACTTTCTTTTCGAAATATATTTAAACAAAGACTCGAACCCTGCCAGTTAATTATTTTTTTATTTTTTATTTTATTTTTAAATTTTTTTATCAAAATATGTTTAAATCAAGACTCGAAACCTACCAATTGGTTGCGAGAAAAATCTCGCAACCAAACTGCACCACTGGCCAGTGATCATTTTAGTTTTTTCATTTGCAACTTTTGTGTTACCAGGGGTAGGAAGGTAACAAGAACGAGAAATATTTAATATGGCATTAGAGCTAATATCAATTAACCAGGAGCACTAAAATTTTCCTAGTTTGAAGTTATTAATACCCACTTTTTTTTTTTTTTTTTTGTACAATCGATGCCCTGGTTAAAAATCAATGGTGTCTCTTCGGAAGAAGAGATAAGAAGGGTGACACGAAACATATCTATGCATTTTAGCTTCTTCATGTGCAACTTTTGTGTTATCGAGGCTAAAAAGGTAATATGAATGAGAAATATTTAACATGGCATTAGAAATGATATCAGTTAAACAATTAAACAAGAGGGCCACTAATATTTTCTTGGTTTGAAGCTATTAATACCCATGTTTTCTTTTCGAGACAATCAATGCCCATGTTAAAAATCAATGGTGTCTCTTCTCCCAATAGATAGATAAGAAGGGTGACACGAAACATATCAATGCATTTTAGCTTCTTCATCTGCAACTTTTATATTACCGGGGGTAGGAAGGTAACATGAATGAGAAATATTTCACATGGCATTTAAAAATAATATCAATTAACCAAGAGGGCCATTAATATTTTCCTGATTTGAAATTTTATTATCCACATTTTTTTGATATAATTAATGTTCAAGTTAAAAATCAATGATATCTCTTCCCCCGATAGAGAGATAAGAAGGGTGACACGAAACATATCTATGCATTTTAGCTTTTTCATGTGCAACTTTTATGTTATCGAGGCTAAAAAGGTAACTTGATTGTGAAATATTTAATATGGCATTAGAAATGATATCAAATAAACAAGAAGGCCACAAATATTTTCCTGGTTTGAAGCTATTAATACCCACTTTTTTTTTTTTTGGTACAGTCAATGCCCAGGTTAAAAATCAATGGTGTCTCTTCTCCCGATAGAGAGATAATATGGGTGACGCGAAACATATCAATGCATTTTAGCTTCTTCATTTGTAAGTTTTTTGTTACCAGGGGTAGGAAAGTAACATGAATGAGAAGTATTTAATATGGCATCAGGAATGATATCAATTAACCAAGAGGGCCACTAATATTTTCCTGGTTTGAAGCTATTAATACCCATGGTTTTTTTTTGGTACAATCAATGCCCAGGTTAAAAATCAACGGCATCTCTTTGTAGACGCCAAGTTAATGCTCTGCATGATGGATTTGTGATGCAGGGCATGAACCAAAATAATAAAAATAAAAATAAAAATAAAGAAAGAAAGAAAAAAATATCAAAACGAAGAAGAAGGAAAAATATTTTTGGATTTAATTTCGATATTTAAGTCTACTTTCTCCGTACAAGTGGAGTTCTTAAATAGATAAACAAATCCAGATCTAATGAGAAACAAAGTACCGAGTTCCAATAAAAATAAAAGTTTTAATAAAGAAAATAAAAAAAGTTCATATAAAGGAAAATAAAATAAATCCTAATAAACTCTCATTCTAAAATAAAATTAGGGTTAGGGTTCTTTAAGGTACATGAAATAGGTATGAATATTTTCGATTCCTATCATTCCCTCCGGCTAGAAAGAACTCGATTCTGACAATAAATCGAAGTAGATTTCTAATAGATTCGGATCAATATGGCACAATCATTCCTTAAGAATCCAAGTAGTACCTAAATCTGGATAGCCATGCCCTTAATCAAAAATTTTTTGAAATCCTCCATCAATAAAAAAATCAGCTTCATTCATGATAACGCATCCATTACGGTCTGGCAAAGATGACAAAAATGAAGAAAAAACTGAGATTGGAATTAGAGAAAACTGAATGTACACCTTGAGATCACTTGCATGCATAGTCGGAGGCTCAAATATATCTCGATAAGATAATAAATCTCTAACATTAAAAACTGTACTAAATTTTAAATTACCGGTAAGTCTATATAATATGTATTAGGTCCAAGTTTATGAAAGATGTGAAATGGATCGATGGCTTGAGCATGCAAGTTTTTAAATGAATATCAGGGATAATATTCTGAATGTATACGAACCATCATATAATTACCCTCGTTAAGCTCTACATGTCGACGATGAGCATTAACAGCCAGCTTATTTTCTCAGTATTCATAACAATATTTTGTCTAATATCAGTATGAATGTCATGAATGTGTTTGGCAAAGGAACTGATAGATTCAGAAATATAGATATTCATAGGTAGAGGAACAAGATTAATGAATTGGCAAGGATTAAAGCCATGAACAATATCAAAGGGACTTTCGCCGGTACATCAATTCACTAAATGATTATAAGCAAGTTCTATTGTAGATAACGATAAATCCCATACACCAGGTCTACCACCAACTAAACATCTAAGTAAATAATCAAGATTATGATCCACAACCTTTATTTGACCATCAAATTAAGGATGAAAGATTGAAGAAAATTTTAAAGTAATCCTAAACAGTTTCCAAAGGATCTTCTAAAAATAATTTATAGTTTTGACAATTGATTCAATCTTGAAAGACGGGTTAATTTGAGAGTTTGAAGTTAATTGACTCTTACCTTTTGAAATTATTGCTAACTTGATTCTAGACTTCAAAATCACTTCGTTAAATTCTTTATGAGTTAAGATGTGGTAGTTTTTATTTTTAAAAAGCATGAAGAGAACTCTTACCTTATTTTAAAGGTTATGATGTACTAGATTTAGCAGAATTTAATCTAATTTTCTTTTCATGATGCATAAAAATATAGGTATTCTCCCTACCAAAGCTATGAGCATCTATGTCATAGATCCAAGGTCAACCTAACAGGGCACTAGCTACCTCCATACGTAATACATCATACATAATCTCGACCGAATAGGCTCCCATTTGAATTAGTATTAAATAGCATTTGCTAATAGGAAGCAATATTTTGTCGACCTAAGCAACTCGATAAAGATGTAGATGGGATGAGGCTTCAGTTTTAATTAATTAATGAAAGATTAGAAACAACATTCATAGAACCACCGCTATCGATAATGACCTTCCAGACCTTATCCCCACATTGGACATAGGTATGAAAAATGCTAGTATATTTTCATGCCTCAGAGTCTGCAAAAGTAGTGACTATACATCTCATGACATTAACATATCCTCTAGGCTTTTCATAATTCTTCTCATACTCTTCCTCTAAAATAGTTGATTCTAGGGGGTTAAAGTCTTCTATTATATTTTTAAATAAAGTTTCCTTACATTCTACCTCCATTGTTAGAGTACGGTATAGATAATGAGTAGCTATGTAACCCTTTCTATGACAAAAGTGACATTCTAAATTCGAGGAGCAAGCTAACTATGACACCATCGGAGTGGATTCCCGAGTATTAGTAATTGTGGGAAGTGGGCTTAAACGAGAAGGCCCTAGTTGTTCATCATTTCTTATACGACTAACAGGAGTAGACCTAGCTGTCTAGAGTCGCTAGGAAAGGGACCTCTTCTTTGGCCTAAAGTTTTATGGAATTTTTCTCTCTATGGCTTTGTGATATGCTTCTCCTATAGAGTCAGGTGAATATAGGGAATCCTCTCTTTTTAAATCAGTCCTTAAACCACTAATAAATTTGGATACCATCTTCCATAACTCTTCAAAGATATCATATCTCAACTATAAGTTCTCAAAACGAGTCATGTAATCAGTAACATTAGTGTTCCTTTGCCAAGAGTATACCATTAGTCCAATAACTGACTCTTATAGTAAATAGGAATATACTTCTCGCAAAGTTTAAATTTCATCTCCTTCTAAAGAAATATAGGTAGATGTCCTAATCATTCTAAATCCCTTTGAATTGTCTACCAAAATTGCTTGACAAAACTTACTAGCTTTATTTTTGCAAAGCAAATGCAGGACGCATCCAACATATGGTACCATTCAAAATAAGCCTCTAAGTCCTATAACTAATCATGGAATGCCTATGGATCTAATCTACCACCATAAGAGGCAACATCTACCTTAACCCCTCTTAATAGTTCCTCAAAATCATCATATCTCGATAGATATGAGCTAAATTGTTGTCTTTGGGGTCGAAGGTATCCAAAAGCTCGTACATTCCTAGTAAGTTATTCAAGATATCTAGCTATACAAATTGGTAGCTTTACATCTCTCTCATAGTTATCTTGTTTGTACTCATCATTCTTAATTTCTATCTATGGAATCCTATGACAAAGAAGGCCCTCAAAAGTATTTGTAGAGTGGTGTGTAGCTAGAAAAGTAGTATATATTATAGATGTTTGAAATGGTTGACTGGTGTATCTCACATGATTCTGACTTTTGATATGTTTAGGAATCTAAGAAGGTGACTGATAGATAGGCTAATTATTAGGAAAGTCATCTTTTAGTGATTGTTTATCCAATCTTGACTCTCTTAGGGACAATTGACATTCTACCTACTGACCTATAAGATTTGCCAGGTCTACATGGTTATCAACTTGATTAGTATGAAGCTACTAATCTTAGTACGAAGTTGGTCTATTGACTGGCATATATAGTTTAAGATCTCTTGAAATGTTATTTGGATATTTTCAACAGTTTCAAGTTCTTTTTTCATGATGATGTATGTATTCTTTAGGTTACCAATGATCATGGTAGTAAAAAGGGTTCAATCTTAGACTAAAAGCTATGATTACTAAGAATTTTAATTATGATGCTCACAATAAATGTGTAGAATGAAACGGGTGTCAATGTATCTAGTGCGTACAAATAACAAATGTGTGGATGAAATATAATAATGGATAAGATATATAAATGAATGTAATGACAAACAAAATAAAGACCTAAGTAATAATAAAAATTACATACTAATTTTTAAAAAAAATTAAATTTCAATGGAGAAGTTGTACCTTTTAGTAGGTGACTTCGAAACTCTGAACAACTATTTGTTAGCTAAAAACAAGATAAAGAGGACTTTTCTTTTTCTTTCTCTCTTTTCTCTTCTTTTTCTTTCTTTTTCGTACGTGGATCGGATCTACAGGCTAGCTTGTGGACCGGGTCTACAGGCTAGCTTGTAGACCGCGATTGATTAAAAGGGGGCCGATGGGTTCCAAGGGCTCTCTTCCGCTAGTCTCTCGTGGGCGGTGCGACTCCGGCATCGATGACAGGAGAGATGACGACAGGCGGTAGCTCCGATGAAAGAGGCAATGACAGGTGGTGGCAACTTTGGCGACTGCTGATGGGAGGAGGCAGTAAGCAATTTCATGCCATCCATGATTCATGCCCCTTTTAATTTGTCGATGGTGTGGGGAGCAGCGACGGTGATGCAAGAGATGGCATCAGCTAAGGGCGATGCCGTCGGGGGAAGGCAGTGACGGAGAGGGCAAAGGCTCCAACGATCGATGACAGGAAGGACGTGGCGAGGCTCCTCTCCTTTCGAAGGCAGGTCGGTGATGACAAGCAAGGGCAGGGCCTCCCCTTCGTTCGAGGCCGATGGGTGACCGTGACAGTAGAGGGAAGATGATGATGGTGAAGGATGTTGGCGGATCTAGCAACCGGTGACGATTCTAGCGATGATGGTGGACAGTGGAGGAGGCATGAGTATTTTCACCTTGTTTGTGCCCTCTTCATCCTTCGGTGACATGAGAGCAGCAACAATGAAGAGTCTAGCAAGGGTGATAGGGAAGGTTGCGATGGCTTCAGAAAGGGTGACCACTCCTGCGACTCAAGGTGTCAACAACGAGGGAGGTAATGATGCCGATGGTGAAGGCCGCAACAGAAACCAGGGATGTTGCCAAACACCTCTAGCTGCGCTCGAAAGTCTCGATCGAGTGGTGGACAGATGGATGCGAGAGAGGACCGGATGGATGGGGAGGATTGGGTCCCGACTCTCCATCTACTCATCTTCCTCGATTTATGTGAAGGATGGAAGCTTTCGAGTCAATGGTAGTTTGGCAACGGGGAAGCGACAACAATGATGGCGATCATTTTCGGATCTTCCTATTCTCAGGAGTCTTATTTTGGCGGGAGGCTTGGAACGATTAAATGGGGAAGAGCAGGGCTTCATGGAGGTTTGGAGCGGTTGAACAGGGAGTGCTTCAATCCAAATGCAAAAGTTATCACGATGCAATCCACGAATACGGATCGTAATTTATTCCGATACTAATTTGATACGGGATGCAAACAATAATAAAAATAAAAATAAAAATAAAATATCAAAATAAAAGAGAAAGAAAAATATTTTTGAATATAATATCAATATTCAAGCCTCTTTTTTCATAGAAATGGAGCCTTAAACCAAAATAAGAATCAAAGTGTTGTTTCTTAAAAGAAATAAAAGTTCTAATAAAAACAATTAAAAAAAATTCATATAAAAGAAAATAAAAAAATTTTAATAAACTCTCATTCTAAAATAGAATTAAGATTAGAGTTTTTTAAAATACATGAAATAGATATGAATATTTTTTATTCTTATTGATTTATATTGAAAGTTAGTGTGCTATTATCTTGTCCTCCTGCTTGGATAGAATCTCAACATCAATATAGAATTATTATCAACGACAGTGATATGAAAAAGGAGGAAACATAAAAGTAGCAACTACCAAAAATTCTGATAATCCAAATATGATTGTTAAAATATAGTTGAGTGAGGAGGGGGATCAAAGAGAAAGGAGGAGAAGAGATCTCCTTGCCCAAGTCTTTAAGGTTGCATTTGGTAGATCGCTAGGGAATCCTGAAGGTTGAGTTTGGTAAATGGTAATCCATCCAAATTATCAGTAATTTTAAAGTGAATCCATTAGATAACTACGTTTAATATTTACGTTAAATGGTAATCTATTTTGAACTAGTAATCTGGATTACCTCTCATGTGGTAATCCGGATTACCTCAGGGAGAGGTGGCTATCTAGATTACCGGATATATAGTAATCTATTTTTTTTACAAAATTGTCCTGTCCCTTTTCGCTTCATGAGAACGAAACCGTCCTCTCTTCCCTCTCCTCTGGTTTCTCCTCTTAATCATCATCGTCCCCCAGGGACATCCATCTCGCCTGCGCTCCAATTTCTCCACCCAAGATACGGCTACTCTTTCATTCACTCTCTATATTTCTCCCTTTCTCCAACTCTCTCTCTCCCCCCTTCCTAATCTATCGGCATCTGTTATCGTTTATTGGCATTTTGTTTCCCATATTTTATTAATGGTGTTAGAAGTACCATAAATAGGAATAGGAAGCATCCAGTTGGCATATATAAATACATGTTGTTTCAGGTCAAACATGTAATAATATATGAATTTTAATAAATTTGACTTAGGGATATTTTAGAAATCTGAGCTTAGATTACTGGTAATCTATTTATCATACATGTTGCCACCAAGATTGCCGTGGCCCGTAGCTGCTGGGGGCATCGGACCGCCAACCGTCTTCCGGGGAGCTCTTCATTTTTCGGGACCTGTAGGGAAACAATGTTAGAGACCCGGGCCGGGGATTCCGGTGGGGGGCACTCTGACGGTCAAGTCAGTGACAATCCAGGGAAACAGATCCTCCTGGTCGAGCCCCTCTTAATGGACTCAACGCTAGGAGGAGTGAGTGTGGTGTGAATAGAAGTGAGAGCGGGCTGGGAGAGATGATAGTCGGGTGGAAGGGTCCTCCTGTGTGGCCTTTCTCTTCTTTTTTTGTTACCCGCATGAGTGGTCTTGTATTTTTTGGCTTACTCTTGCAGGTTTTTTAGTTTGGCCTACCTCGGGATCTCCCTTGTGTTGGCAGGTGCATGCGGCGAGGTACCGTGCCGTGGACGGGATGTCTTTCCTAACATGCGGTAGGGGAATCTTCCATGCACCCTGACATTCCCTCCGATTGCCCCATTCTGGAAAACTTGGCAGGGCCTCGATCGGCGGGCCACCGCCCCCGGGATTTGTGCCTTCTGGCTGGCCCCCCGCTTTGGTGGTACGGGTGGTTGGTGGAGGGCATGGTGCCTTGGTCAGGGAGCTTCCTTCCTTTCTGGTATAAGTGGCAGCGGCAGACAGTT
The DNA here is from genome assembly GCA_021397845.1 of Areca catechu. NCBI lineage: Eukaryota > Viridiplantae > Streptophyta > Magnoliopsida > Arecales > Arecaceae > Areca > Areca catechu. The sequence goes on from CM038045.1 coordinate 57,281,686, forward strand.
ATTACGGCATGGCGGGCACTGCTTCACGGCCCTCGGGAGACCCGTCGGCGTCCTTGGAGGGGAGGTGCCGCTTCTTTGGTGGTTGGTGCCCTGGCCGAGGTGGTGGCCGAGCTGGAGAGCAGGACTAGGCTTTGCCGGGCTCGACCTCGAAGGGGTTCCACGTGGCAGAGAAGGGTTGGACTCGACTCCGAACCACGGGGCTCGACTTCGAGGGGTTTGACCTGGCGGAGGAGGGTGGCACACGATCCCAGACCGGAGGGCTCGACCTCGAAAGGGCTCCACGTGGCGGAGGAGGGCTGAGCTCGACTCCGGGTCGCGGAACTCGGCTTCGAGGGGCTCAATCTGAGGAAGCCGCTCAGCTCCGGCCTAGGCATCCCGATCTCGTGGGAGCCGACCTGGCGGAGGACAGTGCTCAATCTCGGCAGGCGGCCCCGGCGTTCTAGGGAGCTCAGCTCAGGAAAGGAGCCCGGGAGGAGATATCCATCGTGGCAGCATACTCTGACATGGCATCTGACAGGTGTTCCACGTCAGTGATCCCGTCACATCATTTGCCCCCACTCCTGAGGCCACTTAGTGCGTGGCGCTTGGGATGAAGGGAGTAATTATGGTGCTGACGTGGAAAGGTGAGGATCCGGCACAGTAATGACCGCGATCGACAGCGCTTCGTGAGGCGATTCCCCGAGCCATTATGGTGGTGCCACGTGGCCACGTCCGAGGAGCAGTTATTACGGGCATGGAATTCAGAGCAGCCACAGTCGGAATAAGGTGCCTGCCTCGTCGATCAACGACACGCGGCAAGCATCCCTCGGTGGGGGAGCCGTAACGGTACGGTCGGGCACCGGTCACTTCAAAAAGAAATGTAACTTTTTCAAAACTCATATTCTTTCAAATCTTTCGCGCCCACAGTCGTACAGAGGCTCTTCTTCTATCTCCCCCGGTCATTTCTATCTCCCTAAGCTCTGAGCAGGTTAGTCTTCTTCTTTCTCCCGCTTGTCGACTAGGGATCCTCTTAGGTCTTCTTTCACCTTCTCCTTCTCTCACCATGACTCGTTTCGATCCGAACTTCTGTCATTCTTGCCAAGCCGAGGCCGGATCTTCTAGGCCAAAAACTCCTTCTTCTGACGAGGAAAGGGAGGCATCGTGCTATGAGTTTAGTAGAAGGTGTCCCCTTGGTCCCGTAGCTATTAGGGAACCCAGGTCCGTTCCTCCACCTCGTCTGTCTTTTCTTTCTGCTCCTGACCCCGAACCCTCTCGATCAACAGGTCCCGGAGGGATTGCTTCGGTGATCACCGCCGTGGAGCTCGCGACCATCTGGGATGATTATGATATCCCGGCGTCCATCCAACTTTTGGTCCCTCGTCCGGGAGAATAAGTCACTTCTAGTGGCCCTTGTCGGATAGCTTTTTATGAGGAAACCTTCGCTGGGGGACTCTGATTCCCTTTCCATCCATTTTTCCTCTCCATTTTTCCTGCCTAGCTTGTCCCGAACGCCATCAGAACGACTTTTTGTTTTGTCGTTCTGTGTCACTTCCACGGGATAGTCGCCCACTTCTCTCTGTTTAGGGCTTTCTTCACCCTGAAGCGCCACCCCTCCGAGGAGGGGTGGTGGTCTCTTTCCTCCCATCCCAGGGGCATTAGTTTTGAGCTTCCCTCTTCCATCAAGGGATGGAAGAGTAGGTATTTCTTCACCTCGATCGAGGGGGTCGACTGGGCTTGGAATGACCCGGATCGATCTCCCAACCGGAACTTCTCGGTCGAAGCAGCCGACCTCGAGTTGTACGAGCAGCTTCGCTCTGCCGAGATCCCTTCACTCGAGAACCTGCTATCGGAGCAGAATCTTTACGAGGCTGGGGTTGGCTCGATGCAGGAGTCGGGTGAGTTCGGCTCGACCACCCTTTTCCTCCCTTTTTTTTCTCTTCTTTCTTCATTTTTTTTTGAGCTTGGAGCTGACTGCGTCTTCCTTGGTGTAGGCATGAAGTTCTCGATGGACTAAGTGCTCTCCTTCACCGAGGAGCGAAATCAGGCGATGGAGGCTGGCGAGCCCGCTCCAAAGAGGGCTCGTGCGGACAACGGTGCGAGGTTGGCGCAGACCGGGCCAGCCGTGCCCGTTTTTGAGCGAAGGTGGAAGAGGACAGCAGAGCCCGTCCCGGAGCCTCCGAGGCAATGCGATCCGACCCCGGTGCCTGAGTCCGAGGTGGTGGCCCGGGCCATATCAGCTGCCGCTACTGCTGCGGTGGCAACCCCTCTAGAGATCGTCGAAGTCAAGGAGGACGGGGAGCCAGAATGTGCGAGGTCGGCGTCAGCGGCGTGGTCCGAATCGGTACCGAGCTCGCAACCTGCACCGAGGGCTTCTCCTGCCGTGGAGGAGTCTGTGTCGGCGGCGAGCAAGAAAGATAGGGACTATCACCGGGTCCCTTTCAGATTGGAGCCCAATGTCTCCCTCATGAAGGACCCGAACCTCACCGAGCGAATGATGGACTTCTCCGTTCAGTCCTGCGTCCGGTGGGAAGGGAGTGGGTGACTCCTCGACGACGTCATCAGCGCGTCCTTCTCCAACCTCTACGCTGTAAGTTTCCTCCCGCCTTGCTTCATTCCTCCCGACATTCCTTACTGTCGCGATTAACACGCTCTCTGATGCAGCAAGGTAGGGAGCTCATCCTTATCTGGGACTTTTACCGCAACTAGGCTAGGAGGGACAAAGAGCGGCAGGCGGAACTCGAGTCCCTGATGACCGAGCTAAGGGGAAGAACGACAAGGCCTAGGAGGCCAATATGAAGGTCAAGAGCCTCACGGGCAAGGTTGCCAATGCCAAGCAGCTTAAGAGGGAGCTCGAGGGGGAGCTCGATGCAAAGAGGACTCGGTTGAAGGAGCTCCAAGCCGAGTCGGAGGTGGCGAGAGAACGGGTCGTCTCTGCTGAGAAGAAGGTCACAGTCGCTGAGCAAAGGGCCATAGAGGCAGAGGGGAAGGCTTCCGCCACCACCAGCTCGATCGAGGCAGCGGAGAGAGGGATGGCTGAGGTGATCCACTGGGCTGAACGTGCGAAGGAGAAGTCGTCTGAGGCGTCCTGCCAGGCGGAGGCCGCGAGGAAGGAGATCGCCGATGCGGTGGTCAATTTCAAGGCCTCCCCGGAGTACTTGGCAGACTTCAAGGAAGCGGCGACGGACTCCTTTTTTAAGGGGTTCGCTTACTACTGGTCCCAGTTGCGCAGCATCATCTCAGACAAGCAGATGGCCGCGCTCCGACTCCCGGGCAAGAAGACTTCATCCCCGGCACCGACCACGGTGGAGGAAAGCGCTGCTATGGTCGGGCCTCCTCTACGGGCGACCTTGGCTGCGTCGGCGCACGCTGAATCGACCCCGTAGATGACGACGGTTGAATCGGCTCCGTAGGTGGCAGCAACCGAACCAGCTCCAGCGGCGACGGTAGCTGAACTGGCTCCGAGGGCAGCAGCGATTGAGGAAGTTCCTCCAACAACGATCGCAGAAGAATGTGCCCCGACAGCGGAGGTTGAGGAGGGAGAGATCCGGGTCGAGCGCCGTCTGGGGAAGGCACCGGTTGAGTAGAGTAGGACCCTTATGCCCTTTATAATTTTTCCTTTTTGTTGGTCCGGGCAACCTGGCATGTCGGGGCCCGGGGAATAGTGTAATACTTTTTGTGAAGTAATGAAGAGTGCTTTTATCAGTCCAACTCCCCCCTTTTTTTCTTATTTTTGTGGTGCAAATGTCTCCTCCTTTCTTCTCTCCTTCTCTCTCTTTCTCTTTCTTCTTTGTGCAGGGAGATTAGAGAGGAGGGCTCTATTTTGTCTGGGCTCAGGTCTTTGATGCCAGAGAGCTGAGCTCGAAGACTTATCTTCCGGAGAGCTGGGCCCCGGATCTTGAATGCCTGAGAGCTGGGCTCAGGCCTCGGATGTTTTGGAGCTGGGTTCGAAGACTTGATGCCGGAGAGCTGGGCCCTGGGCTTGAATGCCTGAGAGCTGGGCTCAAGTCTTGGATGCCTTGGAGCTAGGCTTGAGGCTTTGGTGCCGGAGAGCTGGGCCCCGGGCTTGAATGCCTGAGAGCTGGGCTCAGGTCTTGGATGCCTTGGAGCTAGGCTCGAGGCTTTGATGCCGGAGAGCTGGGCCCCGGGCTTGAATGCCTGAGAGCTGGGCTCAGGTCTTGGTGTCTTGGAGCTAGGCTCGAAGACTTGTCTTCCAGATAGCTGGGCCCCGGGTCTTGGTCACTTGAGAGCTAGGCTCAGGAATTGGTGTCTTGGAGCTGGGCTCGAAGACTTGCTTGCCGAAGAGCAGGGCCCCGATCCAGGTTGGCCTGAGAGCTGGGCTCAGGAACTGGCATCTTGGAACTGGGCTCGAAGACTTGCCGACTGGAGAGATGGGCCCCGATCCAGGTTGGTCTGAGAGCTGGGCTCAGGAGTTGGTGTCTTGGAGCTGGGCTCGAAGACTTGTCTTCCGGAGAGCTGGGCCCCGGGTCTTGGTTGCCTGAGAGCTGCGATCAGGAGTTGGATGCCTTTGAGCTAGGCTCGAGGTTTTGGTACCGGAGAGCTGGGCCCCGGGCTTGAATGCCTGAGAGCTGGGCTTAGGTCTTGGATACCTTGGAGCTAGGCTCGAGGCTTTAGTGCCGGAGAGCCGGGCCCCGGGCTTGAATGCCTGAGAGCTGGGCTCAAGTCTTGGATGCCCTGGAGCTAGGCTCGAGGCTTTGGTGCCGGAAAGCTGGGCCCCGGGCTTGAATTCCTGAGAGCTGGGCTCAGGTCTTGGTGTCTTGGAGCTAGGCTCGAAGACTTGTCCTCCGGAGAGCTGGGCCCCGGGTCTTGGTCGCCTGAGAGCTGGGCTCAGGATTCAGTGACTTGGAGCTGGGCTCAAAGACTTGTCAGCCGGAGAGCTATGCCTCGGTCCGGGTTGGCCTGAGAGCTGGGCTCAGGAGTTGGTGTCTTGGAGCTGGGCTTGAAGACTTGTCTTCCGGATAGCTGGGCCCCGAGTCTTGGTTGCCTGAGAGCTAGGCTCAGGAACTGGTGTCTTGGAGCTAGGCTCGAAGACCTGCCGACCGGAGAGCTGGGCCCCGGTCCAGGTTGGCCTGAGAGCTGGGCTCAGGAGTTGGTGTTTTGGAGCTGGGATCGAAGACTGTTGGACCCTTCCTACAAGGCAGATAACCTTTTGTGCAAAGAAAAATCTTTATTATTAATGGAAGAAAACCTTACACTATTGATAGTATCTTCTCAAATTTCTGGCATTCCATGTTCGAGGAAATCTGGCGCCATCCGAGTCCTAAAGATAGTAGGCCCCATGCAAGAGGGCCTCAGCCACCTTGTAGGGACCCAACCAATTCAGTGAGAGTTTACCGCACTCTCGGGGTTGAGATGCTTCGGCTCGGCGCAGCACCATGTCGTCGGGTTGGAAGGTCTTCGGCTTCACCCGTGCATTATAATACTTGGCCACTTGTTGCCAATATGTCACCATTCGGAGCTGAGCCTTATGCCTCGTTTCTTCTAGGAGGTCTAAATTGAGCAGGAGGTGCGCAGGGTTCTGTGTCTCATCGTACTGCTGCACCCACAGCGTGGGCATGCTGAGCTCGATCGGGATGAATGCTTCGACGCCGAAGACGAGGTTGAAGGGTATTTCGCCCGTCGCCGTCCTGGACATTGTGTGGTAGGCCCATAGGATGCTTGGAAGCTCCTCCGCCTATCTGCCCTTGGCTTGGTCCAGCCTGGTCCGAAGTCCTTGAAGGATGGTCCGGTTAGTCACCTCGGCTTCTCTGTTTATTTAGGGATGAGCTACCGAGGTGAACCTGTGTTGGATGCCGTGCTCGGTGCAGAACCCTTCGAACTCCCGATTGTCAAATTATCGCCCGTTGTCGATGATGATGCAGTTGGGGAGTCCGAAGCAGTAGATGACTGACTTCTAAAGGAATTGGCAAACATTGGCTTCTGTGATTCGAGCTAGCGGCTCCGCTTTGACCCACTTGGTAAAGTAGTCGATCGCCACTAGCAGGAACTTCCGTTGCCCCGGTGCGATGGAAAATGGTCCCAGGATGTCCATTCCCTACTGGGCAAAGGTCCAGGGGTATGAAAGTTGGGAGATCGACGTTGCCGGCTGGCGCTGTATATGGGAATGGTGCTATCACTTGTCACACTTCTTGACGAAGTCGACTGCATCCTCCTTCATGGTCTTCCAGAAGTAGCCCTGGTGAAGAGTTTTGTATGCCAGAGTCCCCCCCACATGATTCCCATAAAGGCCTTCGTGTATCTCTTGGAGCACGAAGGCTGCCTTTGTGGGCCTGAGGCACTTCAGGAGTGGGTAGGAGTGAGATCGACGGTAGAGATGACCGTCCATCAGAACAAAATGGGATGCCTTTTTCTTGACGAGGATGGCTTCCCTGCGGTCCTCTGGTAAGGTGCCGTCCATGGTGTACCTGACGTACCTATCCATCCAGCTCGGCTCGGGGGTTACTTGATGCATCTCCTCTGGGCTTTCGTAGCTTGGACTATCGAGGTACTCAATGTGGGCGGCCCCAGCGACGAGCTCGGCAGGGTCGCGAGTCTTGACAGTGCATCTGCACGAGCATTCTCTCCACGGGGGATATGAAAAATACGGAAGTGACGGAAGCCTGCTATGCTCGAGCGGACCCTCTCCAAGTACTTCACCATCTGGGGATCTCTGGCCTCGTACTCTCCAGAGACTTGTCCGGCAAGCAGTTGGGAGTCGGTGAAAACCTTCAAGCTCTGTATGCCCAGCTCGCGGGATATCTTTAGGCCCACGAGGAGCGCTTCGTACTCCACCTGGTTATTTGTTGCGACGAACTTGAAACGGAGAGCGCATTCCGTCACCACCCCATCATAGTTGGTGAGGATGAGGCCTGCTCCGCTCCCACCGGAGTTGGAGGGGCCGTCCACATGGAGGATCCAGAGGTCCTCCTGTGGTCCGGGCTCAGTTTGATGCTCCGGGGCCATCTGCTCTGGCTCCTCGGTGGGTCCTGTGCATTCGACCACGAAGTCTACTAGGACTTGGGCCTTCTGCGATGACCTCGATCAATATACGATATCCGAACTCGCTCAGCATCAGGAACCATTTGGCCAGCCTCCCGGAAGTTTTGGGGTGGCTCAGTATGGTCCTTAGCGGCTGATCGGTCACAATCGCAATGGGGTATGCTTGGAAGTAGTGCTTGAGGCGCTTAGCATATATTATTAGTGCAAAAATGAATTTCTCGGAGCGAGTTTACCTGATCTCCGCATCACGAAGGATTTTGCTAGTGTAATACACCAGCTTTTGGGATCCATCCTCCTTTGCACGGACGAGAACCGAGCTGACGGCTCCAGGTGTGACCGCCAGATAGAGTAGGAGTTCCTCCCCTTCTTCTGGTCTGGAGAGCAGAAGAGGAGAGGCCAGAAACTCCTTCAGTTCTTCAAAGGCTATCTTGCACTCCTTCGTCCAGGTGAAGTCGTGCATCTTGCGCAGCGCCTTGAAGAAGGGAAGGCAGCAGTCGGCCGACCTCAAGATGAACCGGCTTAGGGCTACAATCCGCCCCGTCAGGTGCTGGACCTGCTTCTTGGATGTCGGGTGCTCCATGTTGATGATCGCCTGGACTTTCTCTGGATTAGCTTCAATGCCTCTCTGGGTGACCATGAAGTCGAGGAACTTTCCGGTCGCCACCCCGAAGGCGCATTTCGCTGGGTTGAGTTTCATCTGGTGCTTCCAGAGGTTGTGGAAAGCTTCGACGAGGTCGGCGACGTGGTTCGAGCTCGGTTTGCTCATGACCAGCATGTCATCCACGTACACCTATATATTTCAGCCAATTTTATCTTTGAAGACCTTGTTGACCAAACGCTGGTACATGGCCCCAGCATTCTTTAGACTGAAGGGCATCATTCTGTAACAGTACGTCCCTTGATCGATGACAAAGGCGATGTGTTCCTCATCCTCCGGGTGCATCCGTATCTGGTTGTACCCGGAGAACGCATCCATGAATGAAAGCTGGTGGTGCCCTGAGGTGGCGTCCACCAATTGATCGATCTTCGACAAGGGAAAGCTATCCTTCAGGCATGCATTGTTGAGGTCGGTGTAGTCTATATAGATCCTCCACTTGCCATTGCTCTTCTTTACCATCACCACGTTCACCAGCCAGCTCGGATATTGCACCTCGCGAACAAAACCAGTGGCGAGGAGCTTGTATACCTCCTCATTGATGGCCGCCTGCCTCTCTGGAGCGAAACTTCTCTTCTTCTACCGAACTGGCCGGTGCTTTGGATCAAGGCTCAACTTATGAGTGATGATGTCAGGGGGGATACCTGGCATGTTTGCCGCCATCCAGGCAAACACATCTGCGTTTGCCTGCAGGAACTTCAACAGGCGGGCCCTCTCCTCATCTGGCAGCTGGGCCCCGATTTGCACTGTCTTCGTCTGGTGGGCTCCGAGCGGATAAGATAGCAGGCATTCGACCGGGCCACCCCTGGGGTCTTGAGCCCTTTGGTCGAGATCGTCTGCCCTGGGGTCACCCTCAAAAGCCTCGACCCCAGGGAGGGTTTGGAAACAATGCTGCACCGGCTAGGGCATTCCCCTTATCTCCCCGATGCTATAAGGAGTTGGAAACTGTACAAGCAGTCACTTGGTGGAGATGACGTCGTCGAGCAGGTTGAGCACGGGTCGGCCCAGGATCATGTTGTAGGCTGAAGGAAGTCTAACAACCGTAAAAGTCACCATGACGGTGCTCTGCCGAGGTGGGGTCTCGGCAGTGATTGGGAGAGTAATTTCTCCCTCCACCCTTACAGAATCACCTGTGAAACCAACAAGGAGAGTGTATACAGGTCTGAGATGAGCAGGAAAAAAATTCATCCTGGAGAAAGCATCATAGAAAATCACATCTGTGGAGCTTCTACTATCAACCATGATGCGTTTTACAGGATGCTTCGTGATCATCATCTCGATGACCACGGTATCATTATTTATATTTTTCTCCCCATCTTCCCCCTCCCTCATAAAGGGGAGTACATTTTCAGAATGCCCTGCCCCTCGTGCCTTCTTGGGTGCCCGCTCGGCTCCCCAGCATATCATCCCTACTGGTTTCTTGGTAGGGCGGTTGTCGACCGCCAGAATTGGAGGGAGAGCGACGAGCGCCTGGGGCTCTGCTTGAGGTCTGCTCCCCATAAACCTTTCGAGGTAGCCCCTCTTGATGAACTCTTCAATTTTTCACTTGAGATTACGACATTTCTCAGAGTTATGGCTGTGGTCGCGGTAGAAGCAGCAGTACTTCGTTTTGTCACAGCCAGTGGATGGCTTCATCGGAGGTGGGCACCTCAGATAGTTCTCACCTTCAATCTTCATGAGGATCTTCATCCTCGGGGTGAGGAGGGGGGTGTAACTCTCTTCAGGGACGGGAGCACCTCTCGACCTCGATCCTTGCCGGAAGCTCGGAGCAGGCGGTCCCGGCTTTCGCATCCCGGATGCTTCGGTGGGGATTGGCTTCTTCAGTAGCCTCCCGTCGAGCTCTTGCCTTGTACGATCTGCCTCCTCGGCATGGATGTACTTCTAAGCTCGGAGAAGGAGCTCGGAGTAGGTCTTCGAGAGCTTCTTGTCGAGCGAGTAGATCAAGTGGGAGGTCCTAAGCCCTCGCTTCAAAGCCAGCATCGCAACCGGCTCCTCAAGATTGTAGATCTCCAACACGGCAGCCTTGAAACGGGCCACGTAGTCCCGCAGTGGCTCGCGATCCTACTGCCTGATGGAGAAGAGGTTGTGATGGGGAACTAATATGCATGCAAATTTTTTTTGTATGTTTTATATGTGGGGTTGAGTGATTAATTCCCGAATTTCAGATTAAAATAAGTTGTAGGAAATTTTATATGAATTTTAGAAGATCAACATGCAGATTAGGACATAGAAAAGTAGAAAAGAAGGATCGCCGGGGCTGAGAAGCCTCGGTTAGGGCAAGTTCTCCTACAATAAAACTATTGGAGGTAGAGGGGGTGTACCTGACAACGTCTGTGAAGATCGCAGCAAAGGGTCTCTCGTTCCTCGATGGATGCAGCCTGAAAAATCGAGCCAAAGACCCGCGGATACCCGGCTTTCTGCTCAGTGATCCGATTGAGGCTTGGCTGGAGTCGTTGGATTCGTAGGAACTCGGGGACCTGTAAACGACCTGTCAGGAGTTAGAAAACTCACAAAGGAACAAGAAAAAAAAGGAAAAACAACAAGGGAAGGCTTCTTTTGGAGTGGGCATCCAGGGATCTGAGATGCTTGTTGGCAGCAGGAAGATGATTGCAGCACTGGGAAGAAAAAACTCTCGCAAACCCCTTTATGCACACAGCAGGGTATCACACAACTCAATAGAAGAACTCAAGGTTTTCATTCATCAAAATTCTCCTTCATACAAGAGGCTAGGGTCCCTTAAATAGACCCTTAACCTTGGGCTCCAAGTGAGGGCACATTAGTCTTTACATGAGAATCCTTTTCCCTCTCAAACCCTAGCTAGAAAATAAGAAAACATTAGGTAGAAAAAATTCCTAAAATTTCTCTTGACTTGGCCAACACTCCAAGGACACCTAGGGGGACGTGTTGGGCTTCTAAGAGCAGCAAGGGGCCGGCCCAAAGGGGCCCGGGTGCATGGGTTTGGGCCTCTGGAAGCTGGGGTGGCCTGGTAGCCAGGTAGCAGGAATATTCCCTAGTATCTTGCTTCTTAGGGGCTTGGGCTTGGCGCCTGGGCTTGATTTCTTTGGGCTAGGATACAGATGGACCTCTAAAATCATGGATGCCTTGGTATATGAATATATTTTGGCATCTGGAAGGGAATCTGGGCATCTGGAGGGCATCTGCAAGAAATCAGGGTTTTCTGAATTTTTCTCCTGGGGTCTTCAAATCTTCAAGCTGGGTTGGACTTGGGCTATACTTCCATGTCTTCAATCTAGTTGGACTTGGTCTTCACTTGTATGATATAGTCTTGAGTCTTCAATATGCTTGGACATGACTCAAAAAAATAAAATTAGCTCAACATGAGCTGACTAGCATTGGACTAAACTAGCTCAACATGAGCTGACTAGTATAGAATTGAAATAATAACTAAAAATACTCAAATAACAACTAAAATGGACTCAGATGAGCTAAGCCCTTATTACATATGGACTCATAAATTATTGATCAATTTACAGAGGGTTGAAAAAGCCTCTGTCTTATTCTGGTGCCTCAGGTGTCCCCACCAGGTTGTCTGCCTCTCGTGGCATCTTCTAACATGCATCGAAGTGGGCCATGAACCTCTGCCCTAGTTAAGCGAAGGAGTTGATGCTCTCCGGCTCTTGGTGGGTGAACCACACCCGGGCTACCTTCCGAAGAGTAGCAGGAAAGGTGATGCAGAGGAGGGCATCGGTGGCCCCCTGGACCCTCATGAGGGCTCGGTAACTTTCCAGGTGGTCTAGGAGGTCAGTGGTCCCGTCGTAAGGATCCAGCTGCGGCATACAGAATCGACGCGAGATCGACTCCCTTTAGATCTCTTGGGAGAATGGGGGGCGGGCGTCGTAGCCCGCTGGCTCGCTAGTGGAGCCCGGTAGATTGGTAAACCGGCGGGATAATTCCGCCAGCTTGCGGTCATGCTCCTCCAGGCGCTTCTCTGCCATGCGCCTGACGGCTTCATCAATGGACCCCTCCACCGAAGGAGACAGAAAACGCGGCATGGGCGCATGGTGTCCGTGATGGGAGGTCTTGCTCTTTCTACCTTGGTGGAGTTTAGATGCCCCCCGCTCGAGGTTTGGCGAGCAGCTCTCCCTGTCGGCAGACCGGCTCGTTGCCTTTTTGTAGGAGTTTGGTGGCTACCCCTGTTGTCACTAATGGCCCGCAGCTGCGTAGGCCTTCCTTGGAAGGAATGCAGGCTATTGCGGGGGGCTGCGACATGGGCCGCGGGAGTCCCTGGATGCTGATGAGTAGCCAAGGATTGGTGCTGGTGTTGAAGCTGGCGCACTGCCATGGCGAGGATCTACATCTGCTGGGTGAGTGTAGCCAACTGAGATTCCGACGGAGGCAATTGAGCTGGAGCAGATGGTTCCATCTCTGGGTCATGCGGGTTCCCCCGGGAGGGAGAGTCTCCCACACAGCTTGTGGAAACCTCTCTCATGCGTGTCGTCACCATCCTTCCGTCGAACTGCTTGCAGAGGGACCAGCCCTTCGGAGCAAAAAGGGTCCTTCTGACAGTTAGCCTTTTGGTCCCCCTACCTGGTGCGCCAATCTGTTGCCGTCAAGATCGCCGTGGCCCGTAGCTGCTGGGGGCGTCGGACCGCCAACCGTCTTCCTGGGAGCTCTTCGTTCTTCGAGACCTACAGGGAAACAACGTTAAAGACTCGGGCTGAAAATTTCGACGGGGGCGCTCCGACGGTCATGTTAGTGACGATGCAAGGGAACATATCCTCCTGGTCGAGCCCTTCTTGATGGACTCCATGCTAGGAGGAGTGAGTGTGGTGTGAATAGAAGTGAGAGCGGGCTGAGAGAGATAATAGTCGAGGTGGAAGGGTCCTCCTGTGTGGCCTTTCTCTCTTTTTTTTGTTACCCGTGTGAGTGGTCTTGTATTTTTTGGCTTACTCTTGCTGGATTTTTTAGTTTGGCCTGCCTCGGGATCTCCCTTGTGTTGGCAGGCGCGTGCGGCGAGGTACCGTGCCATGGACGGGACGTCTTTCTTGACATGCAGTAGGGGAAGCTTCTATGTGCCCTGACATTCCCTCCGGTTGCCCCATATCGGGAAACTTGGCAGGGCCTCGATCGACGGGTCATCGCCCCCGAGATTCGTGCCTTCTAGCTAGCCCCCCTCTTCTGGTGGTACGGGTGGTTGGTGGAGGGCATGGTGCCTTAGTCAGAGAGCTTCCTTCCTTTCTGGTGTAAGTGGTAGTGGCGGACAGTTATTGCGGCATGGCGGACACTGCTTTGTGGCCCACAGGAGACCCGCCGGCATCCTTGGAGGGGAGGTGCCGCTTCCTTGGTGGTTGGCGCCCTGGCCGATGTGGTGGCCAAGCTGGAGAGTAGGACTAGGCTCCGTCGGGCTCGACCTCGAAGGAGTTCCATGTGGCGAAGGAGGATTGGACTCGACTCCGGACCACGGGGCTTGATTTCGAGGGGCTTGACCTGGCGAAGGAGGGTGGCATGCAACCCCAGACCGGAGGGCTCAACATCAAAGGGGCTCCACATGGCGAAGGAGGGCTGAGCTCGACTCCGGGCCATGGAAGTCGACTTCGAGGGGCTCAATCTGGGAAAGTCGCTCAGCTCCGGCCTAGGCATCCCGATCTCGCAGGAGCCGACCTGACGGAGGATGGTGCTCGATCTCGGCAGGTGGCCTCGGTGTTCTAGGGAGCTCAGCCCAAAAAAGGAGCCCGGGAGGAGATATCCATCGTGGCAGCATACTCTGACATGGCATCTGACAGGTGTTCCACGTCAGCGATCCCACCACATCAATACCAAACATAATAATCAATCTTATTGATAGATTACATGTATATACCAAATACAATAATCAGCATTACTGGCAATCTATCCAGTAGTAATCTATCTTACAGGTAATCCAGATTACTATTCAGGATTCCCAGGCGATCAACCAAATGCAACCGAAGGGTAATCTAGATTACTTGCAAGATAGATTATCACTGGATAGATTGCTAGTAATGCTGATTACTGTGTTTGGTATAGACAAGTAATCTATCAGTAAGATTGATTACCGTGTTTGATATGACAAACAGATTACCAGCAATCTAATATCAAATTTCCAAAATATTCCTAAGTCAAATTTATTAAAATTCATGTATTATTACATGTTTGACCTGAAAAAACTTGTATTTATAAATGACAACACTTTAATGCGATGACCAAATTGTATTTGACCGAACCTTAATGAACTTTTTGCTGCTGATATTTGTTGTCAAAGGTGTATGCTTTGTGATCTTTAGCTGCTATGCCATGCAATCTTCTTTGAGGTGCATGTCTTGGGCAACCCTTGCTTCTTTAGATGGACCTTTTCAATGCTTAATGCTACTATCTATCCGGAAAATGAAATAAGATTTTTGCTTTCATCCTAAAACTGACTTGTGAAATTTTAAGTTCTAAGGCTTCCATTATGTTGGGTGATTGGTTGAAATAGTTGTCCTAATCAAAGTGGGGTTCAAGGTTTTGCCAGGTTCGTTGGTTTAACAATGGATTCACCGGATCTCATTACTCCTCGAGAATCCCAAATGGTGACTTAATATTCTAGTTTTGTAACAAGAAACCTTAATCATAGAAAAAAAGTAGAAGAGATGAAAAAAAAGGACCGACTTTTTTTTTACGAGGTTTATAATGGAGGATTATTTGATCATTTTATGTTTTTGAAATGGCTTGAGTAATGTGGTGTAAGCATATATAATTTAAACAACTAGCTGAAAGCATAATAAACAAAAATCTAAGATTTTTATAATTTATTATTATCATTTTTTTGCTAGAAAGATATCTAAAGGTAACTTGCATGACAGAAGTATTTTAGCATAGATGATAGGTAGGTGACATCACATCAATTGCAAAATCATATTAGAAGATTATAGGTTATAAATGATGTATGGCATATTATAAAGATAACAATAAATCAAAGTAAATTCTAATCTAAATTTTGAAAGCTAAGAATAATTTAGCTAGATCAATTTAGTTTAGCTAAGTTATTTTAACTTGGTTGAGTTCTTAGTTCAAAAGCAGTTTATATTTATATAAAAAAGCCAAACTCTACATATGTGACCCAAATTTAGGAAATGATCATTTTTTTATTTTTTTATAAGTAATTCATGCAATAGACATGTTCATTTAACATATTCAATGTGACTTTTATTATTAAATTTTTTATAAATATGTTATTCACATAGATAATATATGTGATCTTTTTATTGAAATCATATATAATAATTCAATCTAAGAAATATTTTAGTAGATATATTAATATATTTTTAGATGCTGGAAAAAATAGACATCTTCATTTTGGATTTCCTGATGATCTTCCAGAGATAAGAAAGGGCCGTTAGGGGGCTCGGAGGCGGAACGGCGAGCGATGCGATGATGGATTCCCTGACAATCTTTCCAAGATGAGGAGAGGCTATTGGGGGGCTCGGAGGCGGGGCAGCGAGCGGTGCGATGATGGATTTCCTGGCGATTTTCCGAATATGAGGAGGGATCGTTGAGGGGCGTGATGATGGATTCCCTAATGATCTTCCGGATATAAGGAGGAGGAGGAGCCGTTGGAGGGCTTGGAGGTGGGGCGACTAGCGGCTCGATGCAGGGTCTGCCTTTTTCCTGATCACGGGCAACGGAGGAGGAGGATGTTTTACAGAAAAAGCGGCGCGATGATGGATTCCCTGAAAATCTTTCCATGATGAGGAGGAGAGGCTATTGGGGGGGCTTAGAGGCGGGGCAGCGAGTGGCGATTCCCTAGCGATCTTCCGAATATGAGGAGGAGGGGCCGTTGAGGGGTGTCATGATGGATTCCCTGACGATCTTCCGGATATGAGGAGGAGGAGGGGCCATTGAGGGTCTTAGAGGCGGGGCGACGAGCAGCTCCGAATATAAGTTCCCGGAGGTGACACGACAATGATCTTCCCGGAGGTGATGCGGCGACAGCTCACCAACGATCTTTTGAATATGAGGAGGGGCCGTTGAGGGGCGTGATGATGGATTCCCTGACGATCTTCCGGATATAAGGAGTAGGGGCCGTTGGGGGGCTTGGAGGCGGGGTGACGAGCAGCTCCAGATATAAGTTCCTGGAGGTGACGCGGCGATGATCTTCCCGGAGGTGATGCAACGACAGTTCATCGATGAGAGATAAAGGTGGGGCGGGATGGGGAGAGCACGAGATGATGAAGGTGAAGAGGATCTGCGTTCCTTTTCATCGAAGAAAGTAACAGTGGGTATTTTTATAAAAAAAAAATCAGATTACCATTTTTCCAGTAATCTGGATAGCCATCTCTTCCTGAGATAATTCAGATTACCACATAATTGGTAATCCAGATTACCACTGCAAGATAGATTACCATTTTATTAAAATACCAAATATAGTTAAAATTACCGATAATCTGAATAGATTACCGCATACCAAACGCAACCTAAGAATTACATTCTTGGAGAAATTCCCTACCCATTCATTTTAATCATCACACCTCCCTGAAAGCTTGTTAAACTAGTATAGATATAGGTGAATCTAAATCAATAATCCAACAGGTAATCCATTAATAGGCCTAGGAAAACATAAATTATACATTGTGCACCCACAGATATTTCATATAGTCAACTTGGGCATTTTCACAATGTGGTGGTTTATTTTGAATTCATTTTTAGTTTAGATACAAAACAATAATACATAAATAATGGATCAGTATTTGTATAAAAAGCTATTATCATTTGTCCGTATCAATTAGAGACCCCTTGACACTGCAAAAAATAAACAATGAACATTGCAAATATGAGAACTGTACTTGATAAATCCATAGGTCCAACATGATATGATTGTTATATATCAAAAACAAAAGATTTGAAGAGAAGTATATTAATAAATACGGTAATTGAAGTAACTTATTACACAATTAATGAATATTCAACAATGTACTCTACCCTTTTTGAACATGATATGAAGAATCTGAAACTAATTATCTTATCTAGTTCGGATTCAGATCTTGCTTGGACAAGACCTGAATCTAACCCCTCGATACCCACATTTTTTTGAAGATTCCCATTTACACCAAAATCCAAATCAATTGTCTTCATAATCTACAATCTTGTTTGGCTATCATAGGAAGTTGATGTTTGAATCCCTCTTACTAAAATAAAACAATGTTAGCACCAAATCATTAGCTAACAATACTGATTACCACGAGAGTGGAAATCTCAAAGGTAAGATGTATGAAAATGATAGTTGATTATCGCATAGCTACATCTCCCTTTTTTGGTATATTCTGATGTAGACAAGTTGGTAGGAAGGTTTCACCATAATCTGATAGCTCTAGGATACCATAGCCATACATTGACATCCAGATCGATAATAACATAGAAAGAGAGACCCTTTTTAGCTGGTGATGAAAATACATTTCTATTGTTTTTCCATTGCTGTACAATTCAATACATAACCCGCTACAAAGCCAAGACAGATTTTGTATTTACAATATCGGAGGAATGGTGGAGGTGGACAATTTACTGATGTTCAGAATTACGTTCACCAGCATTCCAATAACTTGTATCTGGTAGCAAATTAGCACCAGAAATTTATAAAAGCATCTGCTGCAAAACCTCATAGGAAGCAAATGAATCTTTTGAAGGCAACTGTTTGCGTGAGATTTTGATTCCTTGAGAAGGATTATATCTGAAACCAAAATGTTTTTCAAATTTCAGTTTAGCTGACATTTTCAGTCAAAGTCTTGATGAGTTCAGCTCGAGCTTTCTCCAGGGCATCTAACAAGTTCTCAGGCTTCCTCCCACCAGCTTGGGCAAAATTTGGCTTGCCACCACCTCCTCCACCACAAAGTTTTGCTATACCTCCTATAAATTTCCCTGCCTGAATTCCCATTCCAACAACTCCAGGACTAAATGCAGCAACCAAGCTTACCTTTCCATCTCCTGGGCATGACCCTAGAACCACAGCTGCAGGATCATTCAATGAACCAACAAGATATACAGCAGCACTTTTCAGAGCATCAGCATCCAAGTCATCCATATTCTCAACGACCACCCTAGAGAACAATTTATTTTTGCTCTTCATCAGATTAGTGATGATAGAAAGCAAGAGATTGTGGGAATTTAGCAGTACCTGACATTTGAGCTTCCAATCAGAAAGGCTTTATTGGCAATAATTGATGCTTTCAATACTGCAATCATATTGCGCAGAGATGAAACTTCATTCCTAGCCATCCTTAGCTCCTCTATGATATTTTCCACTCGGCTGGTGACATCTTCTGCTTTTACCTTGAACAAGAAAATGATGAAATGTATCTCTAGAACCAAAACTAGTAGTCTTTGTACTATGACAGAAATCCATGAGACTATATGACAACACTAGAGATGAAGTAACACTTGTATCTTTTCAAAGAAAACCATAAGGATTAAATTGAATGGCTTGATTTGAGTGTCTCAGCTGCTGCTTGTGGTGTCTAGGAGTATGATCATATGAAGAATATAAGACACAGAAGAGTTGGGGGGATTGTGAGAATCCATGGGGCTCTCGGTTCCACATTGGGATAGCTAAAATCACCATTTTAGATGAAATCCCGCATCTCACAATCTAAACTTTCCAAGAACAACATCCTCCACGGTTCTTCCTCCTCTCTTTTCCTTTCACTTAGCAACTCCCACACAAAAGGATACCTCGTGGAAAGAGGCATGAGATTGGCCCATCATTAAACCTAAAAAATATCCTATCAGCAGGAGATCGTGTTAGAATGTGATGCACAGTGGGATGCCGAAAAAGTTCACAGAAGAAACGAAAAAAGCCTGAAAAACAAATAAAGAACATAAACATAAGCAATACACATGGATTACGTGGTTCGGAGCCTTTTGCTCCTATGTCCATGGCCGCACATGATCAAATCTCCACTATGAAGAAGGAATACATAAAGTTATTACAATAAAGAACCCTCTCTAGATACAAACCCCAGCCCAATAGGACGAAAGTAGAAAGAATAAAAATACAGGAAAAATCATTGCCCTCCCTCTGCCTCTCTCTCTCTTCCCCTTGTTCTCTCTTGGAAAATCCTTGGACAACTCTTCTGGTTGCAAAAAACCTCTTCCTGGCTCTCTATTCTTCTTCTGAAGCAGCTCTCAGCATCCTCTGTTAAGGGGACGAAAACCAGTCTAGTCCGCGTCCAAAACACGTCTCCAGAATGCTGTAAAAAATCAATCGAAGTAGGAAATATTTTAGGTCATCCGATCTGCGATGAACACCTCAGATCGCATCAAAATCCGAGTCAAAATATCTATGATCATGCCTAATCTCATTCGGAATCAATCTCAGCCATTGGATCGCGCATCCGACAGTCCAAATCCGCCCAAATGGCCATGGACTGTGCGTCTCATGCGGTCCATGATGAGCCGCAAGAAGCGTAGGGGAAACGCCCCCGCATGTAGCCGCCTTGGATTGGGTCATGCCTGCGCGACTGGGCCCGGGCCGCATGCCCGCCCGTGCACGTGGGTTGGGCCGGGTCCAGTCTGGCGGGCCAAGCTATTTTTTTTCTTTTCACATGGGCTTCTGGGCTTTTCTGGGTGGATATGGCTCCACACCCAACAACTCTCCCACTTGAAGACTTAGATACCTAATCTTGCATCCACGTGAAACATCAAAAGTAAACTTTCAAAAGAAAAATAAAAATAAGTCAGTATCCTGTGTGGCACCTCCAATCAATTGGCTTCGGAGGCTAATTGAGGACATGCATAGTCCCAATTTCTCTACAATGACTATCTTTGTCAGCATATCCGCCGAATTCTTCGATCTTTGGATCTTCTCCAGTGACAGACATCCATCTTCAAGCAGTGCCTTGATAAAATGGTACCTTAGCTGTATGTACTTCATCTTTGCATGGAACATCGGGTTCTTCGCTAGATGGATAGCACTCTGATTGTCACAAAATAAAATACTGCAGCTTTACTCTCTACCCAACTCTGTCAGCAACTTCTGCAACTAAATCATCTCTTTGCTGGCTTCTGTGATTGCAACGTACTCTGCCTCAATGATAGAAAGAGCCACGATCTTCTGCAACTGCGAGATCCAGCTCACCACTATCCCGTCAACGGTATACACGTATCCTGTCGTGCTCCTAGTGTCGGCATTACCACCTAGATCTGCATCAACATTGCCCTGTAAAGTCTGACTGCCTCTCTGGTAACATAGGCCGACCTCCTTTGTACCTTTCAAATATCTCGGGATCTACTTGACAGCTTCCCAATGTTGCTTGCCCGGATTTGCTATATACCTGCTTACAGCTTCCACTGCATATGCAATGTCGGGTCTCGTGCAAACCATCGCATACATCAAGCTACGACCGTTGAAGCATACGAAACCTTGGGCATTATCTTCAGCTCATCATCAACCTTGGGTGACTGTTTCTTCAAAAGCTTGAAGTGCATGGCTAAAGATGTCTTCACAGGCTTTGCATCTGCCATGTTGAATCTGTCCAGCATCTTTTCAATGTAATTACTCTGAACCAGCTTCAGTATACCTGTCGTACTGTTTCTTTCGATCCTCAACCCAAGTATCTGCTTTGCTACGCCCATGTCCTTCATTGCAAATTCTCTTGACAACTCCATCTTCCATCTTTCAATCTTTTACATGCTCGGTCCACCTATCAGCATATCATTAACATACAAAAGTATAATGATGAAACTGCCGTCGAACGACCTATAGTAACAACAATGATTTTCTTGGCACCTTGCAAAACACTATTGTCATTAATCCATCAAGTTTTTTGTACCATAATTAGAGGACTTGTTTCAAACCATATAAGCTCTTCTTCAATTTTCATACCAAGTTTTCTTTATCAGGGGCTATAAAGCCAACCGGCTACTACATAAATGTCCTCGTCTATCGCACCATGCAGGAAAGCAGTAGTAATATCAAGTTGTTCTAAGTATAAATTTTCACGAGCTACTATATTTAGAATAACCTTTATTGTAGAGAGCTTAATAACAGGAGAAAAGATCTCAGTATAATCAATGCCTTCTTTCTGTTGAAAGCCTTTCACAATTAACCTTGCCTTGTACCTTATGTTGCCATTGTGCTCTTCCTTGATTTTATAGACCCACTTGTTATGCAGTGCTTTATTTCCTTCCGGTAGTGTGCTAAGCTCCCATGTTTCGTTCTTTATCAAGGACTGCATCTCGTTCTTCATCGCCAGCTCCCACTTGACCGAATCTTTGCTCTCCATGGCTTCATCAAAGCACTCGGGCTCCCCTCCATCTGTCAACAACAAGTAATGCAACGAGGATGAATACCTTACACATGGTTTCGAGATCCTTATAGATCTTCTCAGCTGAGGTGTCTCTGGCTTAGCTTTAGGATCTCTTGCTCCCTCGGCAATGTTCTCCTTCATGATCTCTTCCAACTCTATTTATTCTTTCTCCTTGTCTACTTGTCTTACTGTTTGGAACATTTTGGTCCTTATACAGACTTCTTTCATTGAATACCACATCCTTGCTCCTAATGATCTTCCTGTCCTTCTTACTCTATAGCTTGTAACTGAACTCATCAATGACATACCTAATGAGGAAGCACCTCTCTAACTTTGTATCGAGCCTGTCTCTCTTCTCTGTATTAACGTGTACATAGGAGACATAACCAAAGACCTTCAGGTGAGATAAGCTTGCCAACTTCCATGTCCACTCTTCTTCTGGTAGCTTGTACTCAAGGAAGACTGAGGAACTCCTGTTGATCGGATAGGTAGCAGTGTTAACTGCCTCAGCCTAAAACATCTTGGGCAATCCAACATGGAGCCTCATGCTCCTAGCTCTCTCATTCAAGGTCTTGTTCATGCACTTAGCTACCCCGTTCTGTTGTGGCATGCTTGGAATCGTCTTCTCCATCTTGATCCCATTGGTTGCGCAGAACTTGAACTCGGTGCTATCATACTCGCCTTCATTATTCGATCTCAAGCATTTTATCTTTTGTCTAGAGTCATTCTCCACCAAACTTTTTCACTTCCTAAAAGTGTCAAATACATCAAATTTATTCTGTAAAAAATAAATCCATACCTTTCTGGTGAAGTCATCGATGAATGTCACATAACATCACGAAGCTTCAAAGGATGCAACCGGAAAGGGACCCCACAAGTCGATGTGTACAAACTCCAGCTTTCTTAATCTTGGTGCCCTGCCAATCTTGGAGAAGCTGACTCTCTTCTTCTTTCCAAGAACACAATTCTCGCAGAAACCAATATCTGTTATCTGCAAACCCGATGGCTTGTCCTTCTTCAGCAGTACTTGCATTCCTTTCTCGCCCATGTGACCCAGCTTATAGTGCCACAACTTCGAGTCTGCCTGTACCAGTGCCACTGTATCTCTGGTATTACTAATCATATATAGGATGCCCAACTTGCTTCCTCATGCTATCAACATCGCATCTTTAGTGATCTTCCAAGAACCACCAACGAAAGTTGTAATGTACTCCTCTAAATCCAGCTGCCCGACTGATATCAGGTTTCTTCTCAATCCTGGGACATGTCTGACATTATCGAGCTTCCAAATTGATTGATCTGGCATCTTGATGTATACATCACCCTTTTCTATAATATCCAAAGGCTCATCATCTACAAGATAGACCTTTCCAAAGTCTCCGGTAATGTAGTTGTGCATAGACTTCTTCTATAAGGTAGAGTGAAACGAACCTCCGGAATCTAGGATCCAAGACTCCATCGAACTGTCCATGCTGAGAACCAATACATCTTCAATTATCTCGGTCGTTGCATTGACTGACTCTTCATTCTGTTCCTTGTTTTTTCTTGCCCAGCAATTCTTTCTGGTGTGCCCCTTCTTGTCGCAGTGCCAACAGCCATCACCCTTTGGTCTTGACTGACTTCTTTGCTTGGACTTGGATCTCCCACGGCCTTTGCTATGTTATGTAGTTTTTTCTCTGCCTTCTTGAATCACCAAGGTAGAACCAGAGCTCCCTTTAGTCTTTCCTTCTGTTATCTTCACTGAGAATCAGATTCCAAATCTCTTTAAATTTCAGCTTGCTTGAGCCGCACGAACTACTCACCGCTGTCACAGTTGTACCCCAGCTCTCGAGCAAAGAGGATAATAGAATTAAAGCACGGACTTCATCCTCGAAGCTTATATCAATTGAACTCAACTGACTAGTGATCAAATTAAATTCATTGATGTGATCGGTTACAAATACACCTTCGCTCATCTTCAAGTTGAACAAACGATGCATGAGATAAACATTATTGGAAACCGAAAGTTTCTTGTACATATTGGATAGTGCCTGCATCAATCCAGCTATCGTCTTCTCCAAGATGTTGAACGCGACATTCCTTGCCAACGTCAGACGGATAATTTCCAAAGCCTAGCGGTCCAACAAATCCCAGTATACTTGTAACATCTCGGCAAGTTTCTTCCCCAGCAACGATAGGTGAAGCTTCTTCTGGTATAAATAGTCCTCGATCTGCATCTTCCAGAAGCTAAAGTTTTTCCCGTCAAACTTGTCGATCTTGACTTTTCCTTCGTCTCCTACCATCGCTATTACTCGAACCCAGTGCTCTAATACCAATTGTTAGGATGTGGGGTACGCAATAGGATGCCGAAAAAGTTCGCAGAAGAAACGAAAAAAGCCTGAAAAATAAATAAAGAACACAAGCACAAGCAACACAAGGATTACGTGGTTCGGAGCCTCTTGCTCTTATATCCATGGCTGCACAGGATCAAATCTCCACTAGGAAGAAAGAATACAGGAAGTTATTACAACAAAGAACCCTCTAGATGCAAACCCCAGCCCAACAGGAAGAAAGAAGAAAGAATAAAAATACAGGAGAAACCCTTGCCCTCCCTCTACCTTTCTCTCTCTTTCCCTTGTTTTCTCTCTTGGAAAACCCTTGGATAACTCTTCTAGTTGCAAAAAACCTCTCTCTAGCTCTTTGCTCTTCTTCTGAAGCAGCTCTCGGCATCCTCTGTTAAGGGGACAAAAACCAATCCAGTCCGCGTCCAAAACGTGTCTCCAGGTCACTGTAGAGGTTCAATTAGAGCACGAAATATTTCAGGTCGTCTAATCTACGATGAATGCCTCAGATCGCATCAAAATGCGAGTCAAAATATCTATGATCATGCCTAATCTCATTTGGAATCAATCTTAGCCGTCGAATCGCGCATCCGATGATCCGAATCCACCCAAATGCTCGTGGACCACATGAGAAACCATACAATCCACGGTGAGCCGCAAGAAGCACAAGGGAAACGCCCCCGCACGTAGCCGCCTCGGACTGGGCCGTGCACGTGGGTAAGGCCGGGTCCGGTCTAGCGAGCCAAGCTGGGTTTTTTTTCCGCATGGGCTTCTGGGCTTTTGTGGGTGGATATGGCTCCACGCCCAACAGATCGAACTCAATGGTTGCATCTTATGCTCATCCACCAAGGGAACAGCCTTCTAAAATTTCTCTAGACTTGGAAAGTCCAATCAAAGGAGTATGACAAGGCCTGTTAGAACAAGCTGCATGTGTCCGAGGCATATATGAAAAATCACGCAGAACACAGCTCTGCAGATGGTAAAAAAACATAAAGCGAAAAAAACTATGAGATGAGCTAATGGAGAGCTTGAGTGAAAACATACCTTAAGTATGGAGCACAAATGTCTCATATGGTTGTCTCGAGCAGTGACATATTCAATAAAAGCTTCACCAGCAACAGCTTCAATACGTCTGATACCAGAAGCAATTCCCTGTTCTGAAACTATTTTAAAGCCTCGAATCTCTGAAGTATTGCTCACATGTGTCCCACCACATAGTTCCATTGATACACCAGGGACCTCTACAACTCTCACCTAACAAAACACCACGTTGTACTTCAGCAGCCCAAAAAAAATACAAAAAAGATAGCAAAACCTCCACGCTCATTACACAAATCAGTTAAAGCAGATCATCATGAGCAAAAAGTCATTTACATATAACAGAATGATTGCATGCAATGGTTGAGCAAAAAACTAATTTAGAACTCCAATGAACCTGACCAACCCCTTTTTCATCATAATAAAGTTTTCATGAGCCAAACAGCTTAAAAGAACACAGAATGAGCAAACACATCTTCTTCACTTCTTTGCTTTTAACAGTGAGTGTAGAATTCAACAGTGGACAAGAAATTCAGACCTGTTCTCCATATTTTTCACCAAACATTGCAATTGCACCTGCTTGCTTGGCATCAGATAAAGGCATAACTTTTGTTTGAAGTTGTGTTGCATTACTAATCCACTGATTTATCAGTACTTCAATTTCCATTATTTCATGTTCGGAGAGTGGACGGTGGAAGTTAAAATCAAATCGAAGTCGATCAAAGGCTACCAGGGAACCAGCTTGTGATGTTTCCTTGCCAACAACACTTTTTAGGGCAGCTTGAAGTAGATGTGTTGCAGTATGGTGGACCTAAAGGATAAGAAAAGAGATATAAGTTAATGAACTAATTTAATATTGCTAAGCAGCACCTAGATAACATACCCAATCTCTTAGTTACACCAGGATGAAAATGTGTAATAGCTTTTGATTCATACTCTACTTTAGGTGGAGCTTGGTAACAGGAAAATTCAGTCAATTTTAGTTAATGATATTAAAATTGAGGATTCTATTTTGTTCAATCAATCATCCAGACAAGTTATACAAGACCATGCAAGACCCACTTTGAAAGCGTTACGACTTAGGACCATATAAGATGTTTAGATTTAAAGAGATGTTTAGATTTAAATAACTAGAAGAATATAAAATGCAACCAATATAAAGGAGGTTCAAACTTTAGCACCTTTATAAATTATGACAGAAACAAAGTACCATGTATCATGTCCTCACCATCCACTGACCAGTACCAGACACTGCAGTCTACATACCATGTAACAGTCGGTACAAACCAGCTTAGAAAATTTGATAGGAGATATATAGATAGTGCACTAAAATTAACTACAAATTCTTCATATAGTTTTATTTTGATTGCTTTTCTGTTCAGAGGAAAATAAGTTTTTTTGCATGCATAACCCATAAATCTTGCACCATCATCACCTCAACATAAAAACAGAATTAAACAAGTTCAAAAATATCAAGCAGAGTCATCATGGCAGATGTTACATTGAGGATCAAATAGCTCCATGCTCTAGGTATTTCTACCGGGGCCTTGAGAAATGTTATTCTATAGTTTTGAACAATTAAGGAAGATGATTATTTTAAAATCATTTAAAGGAAATCCAGACTTATTGCCCAAATTCAATAAAGAGTTAGAAATTCCTTTATCTCGTCATAAATCCAGCGTCACAATCTATTGTGGTCTCCCAGGACAAGAACTCTACTTTAGCAATATCTGTAATGGACAACTGATATTAGTGATCACTGCATCTGAAAAGATAAAATGTGGGCAAGAGTTCAGTGGCTTGATATGGAAATTTGAAAACTTGAGATCAAGAAACCAGCTCAGCATATTTTAGCTATCAAGGATGACATATGCAGCATTGAGAAACTTGATCTTCCTTTCCCCTGCATGGCAAACGAATTTGAAGTACTAGGTCAAGTTAAACATCTCCATCTTATTGGGCCATGGTGAAAACTGCCGGACACTGGAAATACATCAAAAGAAATTCCAAACTTAATTAAAGAAATTAAACTAATGAAACAGAATTGTTTAAAACAAGGATAGCTGAACCGGTACTAGGGTCCGTACCGGTCAGCGACTGGTATAGTACGGTACGGTCCATATCATACCGTACCACCCTCTGTAACGGGCTTAAAAAATTGAAAAAAAAACTCTCTTCCACCCCCCTCTCAAACAAGAATCTTGAACCAAACCTGAACCAGACCCGAACCGAGCCAAACCAAGCCCGAACCAGACTGAGCCGGGCGGTACGTACCAGTACGGTACGGTACAGAAAATATATATATATATTTTTTCCGACAGTCCGGAGGCCGGGCCGTTTTTTGGAGGCGAACTATACCGACTCTTGGCCGGTACAGTACGGTATGACCCATACCGAGTGGTACGAGACGGTACCGCGTACCCTGGTTTAGAACATATAAACAAAGATGAAAGATGCAAAAATCAACAGATAGAAGGAATCTGTAACTACTATGATGATGCAATTACTAAATGTGTATTAACAAATGAACATGCAGCAGATGAAACTTAAGACATTAAGGGATGTAGAAGAATAATTCTTTGACCATTTTACCTTCGTAATTTTCAACCTGAATTTATATCATAAGCAGCATATTGAAATATCCAAGCACATGCACACCCCTCAAGAACACAATGTGGCATGTCAAAAAATTATGCTAAAAATAAAGATAATTCTAAGAATTCGAACTCATACTTTAGCCCTCTGCCTCAATTTTGCATCAACTGCAGCATCCACTTCTAAGCCGACTTCCAATGTCCCCTCCTTTATTGTACCTTTATGAACGAATATATTTCCAAGACTTTTTTGGACATCCTTTATTTCCACAATTGTTTTTTGTTTTTTATTTTCATCTCCTATGCAGTATAAGTAACCATTATCTCCTATCTGACCACCTGATTCAGCATAAAATGGTGTCCTGTTCAACATAATTTCTACATCACTGCCTTCAGAAACATGTGTAGCTGGATCACCATTCACCAAAAGACCATTTACTATGGCACTAGCAGAAAGGGTGTCATATCCCAAAAATTCAGTGTCAGGAACACTCTTCGCAAGCTCCAATTCATTTCCAACTGAAAGTTTGACTACACTGTGAGCAGCTTGAGATTGTCGTCTTTGATTTTCCATTTCAATATCAAATCCCTCCATATCAATGCT
Organism: Areca catechu; assembly: GCA_021397845.1. Classification (NCBI taxonomy): domain Eukaryota; kingdom Viridiplantae; phylum Streptophyta; class Magnoliopsida; order Arecales; family Arecaceae; genus Areca; species Areca catechu. Next base: position 57,309,129 of record CM038045.1, read on the forward strand.
AACTCCTCGTTCTTCAGCAACTTCAGCTGTTATCTCTATTGGAAAACCATAGGTGTCATATAAAAGGAATGCATCTTTCCCAGACAGACAAGGCCTATTTCCATTTTCACCTTCATTTGATAAAGCATTAGACAGAAATTGATCCAGTAGCCTTTCTCCTCTCTCCAAAGTCTGCACAAACCGCAGTTCTTCTCTCCTTAACTCATCAAGAATATGGGTCATTCTTGATTTCAGATCCGGGTCAATGTGGGTGCTACACTCTATCACTGTCTCAGCAAGTACTGGTAAAAATGCTCCTTCAACAGCCCCCTGACCATTGCCTTTTATACCTAGCAACCTACCAATTCGAACAACTCTTCTTATGAGTCTTCGAACTACATAACCTCTGCCAATATTTGATGGAAAAACCCCATCTGATATCAGATAAACAACAGCACGCATATGATCTCCAATAATCTGGAACAGAATAAGGAAAATGAGAAGGATGATCCTAATATAATGAAGGAGAACGAATTAAGGGATTGCCATATGATAATAAAATGAATAAATAAAAACTCCTGAATGAAATCATACTTTAAGATTGGTCTTTGTAACATTATCTGCTTTAGCATACGAGTTATTTGCCAAGTTTGCAGCTTTCTCTATAATCGGAAAGATCAAGTCAGTCTCGTAATTGTTTGGAACCTGCTACATATGGAGATGAATTAGATGATAGTTGAAGGTGTAGAAATAAAAATTCACAAGAAATAAGACAATTATAATAAATGAACCATACTTCTATTTTAATTTATTATATGGCATGATTTCCTTTTATAACATTCAACAAAATAAGAGTAAAAAGGTCTCCCAGTTCCTTCCTTTTATCCAATTTCTTATGGATATGAAACTCATCAATGCTACCAAAGATATTACAATTTAAGACATCACCTTGCCCCCCACCATGAGGTGTGTAGCATGTGGGAACACATTAATGAAACTGTACCAAAGTCCTAATTAATTCGATATTAAATGGCACTATTGCAGTAGATACATCTACTTCATGATACCATATGGTGTTTCATTTAATTATCAAATCCTTTCCATTTGGACTCGATTGAAAAGGCAGTATATTAGTTAGTTGGCAGATGCAGATCTTGTTGTTAATAGCATCTTCATGGATAATGCTTCCAAACAGCCTGTAAGATCACAGATCATCTTACTGGAATATTTTATAGTCCACTATATCTACTGAGAATCAGTCAGTCAATCAAAGAGATGCATTGCTAAGAATTCCTTCAAATTCATGTTCAAAAATATGGAGAACCTTCAAGACATAAAGCTAGTGACAACATCCTGGGTTCTCAGATCAATAGGTTCAATAACTAGCGGATGATGGAACAGCTTCACCTTTGTGCAACAAGTCATATTCACTCTTCTTCAATCTCCTCTTCTAAAGTGATAAAAGCATGATATTGATGGTTCAATAGAATAGTCATGGTTAACCACAGGTCGAGTTGAATCTTCTCCAAACAGTGTCTAACAGAGACAGCAAAATAGTGATAAATTTTACAAACTAAGGGTGCAATTGTATATATCAGTTCCCACAGGCTGAGGGAAAATTTGGCAAAAAATGGAGTAGGAAATACTAATCGAAGTGGAGTTGGGGAGATGAGTTACCAGGAGTTTGCTTTTAGCAATATAAATAACAAATCATGATTTTTCAGGATGGTGCTGCATGATGTTACCTTCTGAAGGATCCGTGCCATGCGCTCGAGGCCCATGCCTGTATCTATATTCTTCATTTTTAAGGGTTCAAGGGATCCATCCTCCTTTTTGTTATATTGCATGAAGACCAGATTGTAAAATTCTATAAATCTACTATCATCATCCAAATTCTGCATGCAAGATTATAAAATTGCTAGTTCATTTGTGTAAGCAAACGTTAGGAAAAAAAGATCTAAAAAAAAATGATTGGTTATTGAATTAAAATAAAACATACAGCATCAGAATATCCCCTCTCAGGATGGAAATCATAATAAATCTCAGAGCAAGGGCCACATGGTCCAGTGACTCCACTGGTCCAAAAGTTGTCATCTTCACCCATCCTCTTAATGCGCTCCTTAGGAACACCTACCTGATGAGTGATTAAAAAAGTTCGGTAAGATATAAAAATTGTTGCCATAAATAATAGTTACAAATGAAATTCTTGATCAAGTATGTTGTCAGCACTCTTTATAGTCCTTTATTACAATGACACGTTTAATCAAGGCAGTGCTTCCATCCATTCTAAGTCCATGATAAATATTTTGACCTTTTCACAGTCAACCGCTTGCACATTTCCTTGATTGCAGGAACGACATTATATGTGGCTCAAAATTATTAGAAGTTTCGATCATTGTTTTAAAAAGCAGACCCATGTGTTCTGCTTAACCCCCTGGGCCTGACTCTCCTAAGCAACTGCTCCAACAGTAACAAGAGAGGTGAAGGAAAAGAGGAGAATGAAAAATCAGAGATAGATAAGAGAATAGTAATGCTGAAAAAAATTCATCATAACAACCTAGAATTTTGCAATAGTCAACAGCTAGTTGTTCACTATGTACAGCTCTATGAATCCTTTTCTTACATATTCTATTCTGTTATAGCTCCTGATTTTCTAAATCTCAATATAAATTTAATCTTCTATTGCCCATAAAACCATAAATCTACGAACTCAACTAGTTCTTTGGTTTTGTGCAGCAGGAACCTTCCTGGTTGCCTACTAGCATGAGACCCTCCAGAACATTGTGCAATCAACCACCACATCTCTGACTATATAATTGCCACAAATCCATAGAACATTCAATTCTTCGATAAGTTTAACTGTCTGCTTCATTAAGAGAGCTTCTAAAAATTGATTGTCACTTTTCAAACTACTGACGGTTTCATGCTGTATTTGTCACATACTTTTAACGTCGCTACACATTCATAGATATTTGATTATTGTTAATATCCCTTAGAATCCTATGCATCAAGCAGAAAGCCAACAGTAGCTCATTACATAATCTATAAGTATAGATATATGATAGGTATGGTAAGTTCTAGTTCCATGGTGTTCAACAGCCTTATGAGTAGAACTTCAAGATCTAGTGAATGTTAAACAATTTAACAGCATTGTACTGATAATTTATGCAACTTACCTCATTATGCCATAAAGAGAAGGCTTCATCATCATCTTCAAAGACACTAATCCACAGTCTCTCTGGACATAATCCAAACCTATAAGAAAGAGACCATCACATTACAGCTAAGAAAGCATTATGATAGTAGAAAATCATGAACTGAGTTTTTTTGTTTAAGAACAGGTCACTGATGAGGTTTGAATAACAAATTTGGCATAACAACATCAACCATAAACCAAATGTTATGAAAAACGCACATGCTATTTAGCCTAAACAAGTAAACATGGTTAGAGTTTCATGAAATGTGACAGTTCTAAAAATGGTTGTTGCAATAGACCACAATATACTGTCATATTTAACAGCACACAAGCACAAAACTAGTGATAATATGTATTACCATGAAGCCTCTATGTGATTCCTAAGAAAAGCAAACAAGCACAAAACTAGGTGATAATATTTATTGCTATGGAGCCTCTGCAGGAATCATAAGAATACCTTAGACCGTACATCTTTATTCAGGTGCCACCAAACTCACTCACGCATGCACGCACTCACACATGCATACATTTAAAATCTAATTTGACATGCTGCTCTTGTATAATACTTCAGTATGACACTCATGCACGTACACATGCACACATACATATAAAATCTAATTTGACATGTCCCTCTCATGTAATATTGCAGTACGCTATGGATAATCACTGTGTATGTCCATAACAGAAATCATATACCAGTATCTCTAACATTCCCTCCCAACAATGATCTATTGCACCCACACATAAAATCTAATTTGACATACACCTCTCAGGCAATGTTTCAGTATGAAATGCATAAGTAATGCACAAATGTGTTCAACATAAATCATACACCCATATCTCCGACATTCCCTCCCCACTATGATCTATTGCACCCACACACAAAATCTAATTTGACAAACTCCTCTTAGGTAATGTTTCGGTATGAAATGGAAAAGTATTGCACAAATATGTTTAACAGAAATCATACACCAGTATCTCTGACATTCCCTCCCAACCATGATCCCACGTAGACTGGAAAGCAGTAAAAGCATGCAATAGTATGAATTCTCATTAAGTCCAAATGAGTTACTTGGCAGACTGTTTGCAAGTAATAAGCAGCATAAAAGTGTCCAACTGAACTTGATGGTGTAAATTGCCAGAGAGATCCAGTTATTACAAGTAATGAGTAGCACCGGTAGCAAATATGGTCCTCATTTTAGAGAGAAGATGAGGAAACCAAATGGCATAAGTCTTGCATACTGCTGAAAACTGGAGTACAAATGGAAATGTTTTAATTCATGCTTTCAGAAGAATACTGAGAAGAAATAATGATACACGCCTGACAGGAACACAACTTCAATAACCAGTATCAGGAAGAAGTCTTGGTATCATTCCAACACTCAAAAAACTCAAATAAAAAAACCAAAATGTTATTGCAAAACTTAAAGAAACTCAAACAAATGGAATCAACAACTTAAATAAAGATTATACAAGCAATGATCCATGTAAAGTAATTAGCTCCATACATGTCATTAAGACTCAACTTAGCAAGTTCTGTTCTATTGATTGTTAAGACTAATCATGACATTTAGAAGCTTTTACAGAGTAATTATGTATATGGAGATCCAAACCAAGGTTTTAAATCCCGTGGGACGGGATTGTCCTATTTTTTTCATGAATGGGATGTGCCGGCATCCCACCTCGTCCAGACACTTAGGACAGCGGATATTCCAAGGTATCCCGATTGGGATACTGAGATGCTAGCAGGACGTCCTGTCCCAATACATGAGATGATATCCCATACTGGTGTCCTGCAAGACATCCCACCAAGACTTGAATCCTTTCTCCAAACTACGATAATGTTGACAATTGTAAGTGATGTCTGTTCTCTGGAAAGTGCAAATCAACTGCATAGACAAATGATTTTCTTCAATTAAACTACTTAAATTTACCAATATAGAGTTCATGGCCCATTGAGAATTAAATTTATGCATACTCCTTGGTCGTAAGCTCCCATGCCCATACAATGGCTTCCTTCTTAAAGTAATCACCGAAGCTGAAGTTTCCAAGCATCTCAAAAAAGGTATGGTGTCGAGAAGTTTGACCCACATTCTCGACATCATTAGTCCGTATGCATCTTTGAGCAGTCGTAGCACATGGTACATGTCTAGGTTCCTACATAATACACGTTGGCATTCTTGTGTCAAAAAAAAAAAGTCAAACAATTGGAAAATCCTAAAGGTGCATTGTGCTTGATGTCACATAATCATACAAAAACTAAAGCATTATCCTTATACACCTAGCTTGATAACCATAATTAATTTTACAGAATTGGTCAGAAAAGACTATATAAAATTGTGCAAGAATTAAAATTAAAAATAAAATTTATTCATCACATGATGCAGGAAAAATCAAAGAAAATTCCATTTTCTAATGGTGATAAATCACAACGACAAACAAATGCAGGCTTTTTCTCCCTTTCTCAAAACCAAAAAAAAGGAAACATAAACAAAGAACTTCTAATGAAAAGGTGAACAAGGGAATGCTAGTAGATTTAGAGAAGAATTTTGAGCTTTTGTAGAATTCTTTGGGCTTTGGATGCAAAAGGAAGGATGAAGGGATTCATATAATAGTAATATGGTAACTTATATATATTGATAGAGGTACTAATGGGTCAAACATTTACATGCTTCTTATTCGGCTAAGTTGGGGAAGGGTTGCAGGTCATAAGTACACTGGTTAAGAAGCTTACTATTAATAAAGTGGATATATTTCATGTCTAGATTGATGCTGATTAAAAGATAAAGGATTTCGTTACTGTCTCCTTCACTTCTTTAAAATCTTTTAAATCCTGATGCAGCTAAACGAAACTTATTCTTGATGGTAAGAAAGACATGGAAATGAGTGAACAAACAAAGATACCCGCTTTGCTTGTCGGTATTTCTCAATCAAATAGTGTTCTCAAGCATGGTCAATGAAAGTAGATTTAAACTTTAAATTACTCTGTCAATTTTGAGAACTACATTTTCTATACGCAAAGTTCAGAGAAGTCCTGCCTAGCAAAATTTTGATGTTCTACTTCTACTCATTAAAAGGTGAAGATCTTTTTACAACTCATCGTCACTACTGCCACTACTACTACTACTTGGTTCCCTTAGAGTTGGTTCCTTTGACCACCTAAGTTGCTTCCTTTGGGCAGCCATGTCCCAACTCTTATGAGTCAAAAATTTGACTGCCTCTACCATGATTGCAATCTTCTTTGAAATGTTTTTATCAAGACATTGTTTAACCTCAAATGCTATCTATGGAGAAGTCTGGTAGAAAGAAATGAAAGGAATTTCCATGCTCAATCATCCTTAAGATACTTGAATTAATAAATGTGGTAACTAGACTATAAGCTCTGGTCTGAGAAAAACTTCATGTATGTCAATGAACCATAGCTGGGTGGATGAGGTTGAGAGATGCTTTTAGGATCTTGTCCAACTTATGGCTAGGCAACTTATAATAACAGCAAAAAGACCCATCATATTGTGTTTTTGGGAATGTAGGCATACAAAAAAACCAAACTAAACAAGATAAACTCTGCATAAATGAAAACCTTGAGATGGATTTTTGCTAAATATGGGAAGGACAAGGTAAAGAATGGGAATTAAATGAGGATAAAGTGATAGAAAACCAACTCACATCATATGGACATGCATGACAAAGATCTGTGAAGACCCAGGTAAGCAGAGGCATTCTAGTCTATATTTGAAGGTTGGAAGGAGGGGAAGACATGATCTTGCATGGATGGAAGTTGTGTGAAAGGATTTCTGAAAGCTTCAATAATATAGAAGCTCGCATTTCTCAGGAACCATTGGTGAACAAATGGCCAGTCCCTAGAGGGGACAGAACTTCCTGGTTATGTAATTTTTTTTCCAATCTAACAACAATTGTAGCACACAAATTTTGGAATCAATCAAAGATCATGCTGCAAATGGATAATAAAAATAAACGTACAATAAGTGGCGTATGTGTCCAGATGAATTATTACTTTTTCCCACTAAAATTTCCAAAAGTCCAAAGAAGTTTGCCAATGTCATAGATGAATGTCATATCTTGCACAAACCCTTACCCATAGCTAAGATCTTTCTTTGAGTTACAATCTTCCTTGCTGAATGTGTGGGATCAGGATGACTTAATGCATCTACAATCTTCAATTCTACGTTAGCCTGATTTTATTAAAGAAGCTATATGTGCAAGCCTGACTGTTGACTGAGAAAGTTAAATTTTCTTCTTTTTTCCCCAAGTTTATCATTCCTCAGGAAAAAGAGAAAGTTTTCATGTAGCGCACCTTGCCAAGAAAAATAGGCTTGAACTGAAGCATTCCAGCAATTGTAAGCAAAACTGTAGGGTCATCCGGTACCAGTGATGCACTTGGGAGTATCTTGTGACCTCTTGAAGCATAAAAGTTAAGAAAACGACGTCGTATTTCATCCCCGCTTATCAAGTAATCCTTAGGAATGCCTTCAACCATTTCTTGAGTCACAGGTTCTATCGAAGCTGAAGAGTTTGGCAAATATAGACGTGAGAATTATGATATCTGAAAGCCACGATAAAGTTCTAACCAGAATAATTAGGAAAAGGGCATACCGACGTACGTCTTACACTGAAAATTATTTTCTTTTGAGATTTAGAGTTGCACATATGACTTGAATGAGCCCAAAAATATGTTCTCCCAACAGCACTTACGCAATCCGAGCAATAACAACCTACAACCACAAATAGCATATGAAAAGAGATATGACACCTATTCATTTACTCTAATGCAGGTAAAGATCCTACATTTACATGAATGATTTAAGAAGCATGGTCACTTCTATTATCATAGCATCACTAGAAGCAGAATTAGCTAATAGGGGAAGAAAAGATAAGAGTGTAGATTTAAGCTAAACACGAATGCTGTTCACATTGAGAAGTTACTCCACAAATCAGTTGAATCAGATCAAATTTTTAATTGAAAGTTTGTTAAAAGTATATTATATCATAGGAGGTATAGATGGACTGCAGTGCTAGTAGCACCGGTAGCATGGGAGTTACTCTTTTTGGCTTGTGATTTACCATCACAGAAAGGGGACCCTGGAGTAGATTAATTTGCACAAAAAAGAACCTGTCTTTCTAGTTGTCAGCTTGACTTGTAGGTCTCAGACCAAGCTCCTCTCCAGTCAGAAAAGGCATTGATCCATCAAATTGATAATTGACTTGCACTTCCTATCTTCAATCTTGATTTAGTATTTTTAAAGAAATTCCAAAGAATATTATAATTTGCAAAATAGTTTATGACCTGATCCACTCTGATCATAATTCACAATTTGATCCTGATCTTGGCTTGGCATTTATAATACCAAAAGATTTATACTTGGTGTCGTGCCAGATAAGCCCTTTTTTTTAATTTAAGATAGTTTCATGATGATAATAGACATTCTATGAACAATCAAATAGATATTTGCTCATCTAAACAAATGTAGCTTCTAAGCAATAATATAGATGTCTTGATTGTTGATAAACATTTCCTGATATGCACTTTGTACTCTAAAAACTTTAACATGCAGATATATCAGACAGACAATCAGAAATTCAAACTTTAAGATTAATTATACCATGCAATTGTTTAAAGATACTAAGAAACAATTTGATAAGTATTAACATGCATGAAAGACACAATTTGCGAATATATGACACAAAGCAAACTGCGTATAAAAAGCGAGCAACACTACACATGGTCATAAACTCATAATTCAGTACAAGACATTATGGTAGAATGCTGCAAAAAAATAAAATAAAATAAATGATGCAATATGAGCCAATGCCATCATATCAGTCCCTTATGCAACTTCTTTATGTCATTAAAAAATAGCACAAGATTAATTGATGGACTAATTATAGAAACAAATAGGTCTTGCAAGGATTGTAAAGGTCACTTGACAGGAATCTACCATGAATCCTAAATCTCCGAATGCAATGACCATTTTCTATGAATAATGAGAGTCTGTTGAAAGGAGAGAACAAAGAAAATGTGTGTGTGTGTGTGTGTGAGAGAGAGAGAGAGAGAGAGAGAATTTGGGGTCTACTTTTCTCCATCAATCATGGATGCCCATGTATCTGGATATCCAAGTCTTTTTTTCTTTTTCCCTTTTCCTTTGTTAAGACTTTTTTTTTCCTGACTTCTATAGGATTCCTAGGTGTTACCCTTTAATAAATAATGTTAGACAAGAAATTTATAGGCAACACGTTTGAAAAAATTACAGCGTTCTCTTCTCTTCCTATCCTTCATTTCTCCTCCTACCTCCATGACTTCGAGAAGAGAAGATTTTGTCGATTACCTCTTTCGTTCTCGTTTACCAACCCCTACATAAAAATAATTTAAAAAAAGGAAACGAAAATATCTGGCTTCGACCATGTCTCCAAGCACCGTCGTGCTCCAACCATGAAGAGATTTATTCTGAAATCAGAATGTCCACACTACACAAATAATACTACCGCCGTCAATTAAATCAACCATGCCCTAAGCAACCCAGCCCTCCCCAGAAACTAAACGCATTCAAGAACCAAGCAAACAACTACTTCGCCAATTGCCGCGTATAAATAATGCTATTCGTACTAGATTTATTAAAAAAAAAAAGCCTCCCAAGAATCAGGAAAAGAACAGAAAAGATGATAAATAACGGAAAGGAGGGGTTAGTGGGAGACCGGGGATACCAGGACACGAACGGAGACTGCAGCTCGACGTCGCCAGATGGCGGCGGCGGCGGCGGGGGCCGGAAGCGGCGGTGAGGAGAGGGAGGGCTCTCGCGACGTCCACTAACTTCAGTCCCTCCATCGAGTCTCGAGGTATGCGTTCCTTGGCTCCACGCCTTCGTTATCTTGAAGCGCGTTTATAGTTTCCCTGTTATCCGGTTAGGAGTGGCTTCAAATACGTGTGAATGTGGATGGCAGAGAAGTGGGAGCCGTTGGATTCCCGTGCGGGGACCTGGCACGCTGGCATCCGAAACAACCGCACAACGGCAGCTTTCGGCGATACTGTAGATCGAGGCCGTCCGACGAGTGTCCTCCGACCAGCGCCTATATTTTCCAGACAGATATTGACATATTGTCCTCGCGAGACCTGGTCTTTTCCTGTTTAGATGGCTCCCCACCCAAAAATTATACAGGATAGTAAACAACTGTTAAGAACTTTAGATGATATAATGCATCATCCACATATAATCTACACCATCAACGAAAGGGCTTTTAAAAAAATCATAATTACTATCAAGAAGAAAAAAAAAAAAAGCGGATATCTTTATTGGCGTGGAGTCCCTGAATCGACCGATCGAAACTGCTGCATCGCAGGATCGCTTCCTTGTTCTTATGCAAAACAGGTTCCTTGTCGGAGTTGTTCTGGCGGGGGACACTCCGATGCCTAAGTCAGTGGCAGATCCCAGCCACAAAATGGAAAAGGGTGTCGAGAGTATGAGAGGAAAGCTCTTTGAGAATGTACGAGCCAATGTGAGCGTGAGTGCTAGCGTACCTCTCTGGCCATCCTTTTTACCATTATTTAAACATGCGGCCCGCTTTTTTTCCGGTGATCATGAGGAGCCAATCTCTTCCATGATTGGCGATCGTGGATTATCATTGAGCGGTTCCGGCCAGATCGGAAGCGTGGCAGCAGGAGTTGCGCGCCATGATCATGGCATGATGAGTGTCGATTGTAACCGTTGGTTATAGTTGATTTTCTGGACCAGATTATGGTCCAAGCTTTGGGTTTTCTCCTTTCGTGGGCCGAAGATTTGGTATTTCCCCCAAAGCCGGAGATCGTGTCTACGGCGGGGACCGAAGAGTGTGTTTCCAGAAGTCGATGAGAAATTTGGTCTTCAGTCGAGGCCGAAGACGTCCGAAGGATTGGCCTTCGGATGCTGTAGTCCGCCGAAAAGCAGTGGGTCGCCTACAATTGGCCTCTCCCTTGCTTGGTCCGAAGTCCGTAGTCCAGAGAAAAGGGCTTCGACCAGTTGAACAGGAGTTTGGTTCGTAGCTGAACTGGGATATCCTAACAGTTGCTTCCCTACTCTCAGTTTTCGAAGCGGGGATTTGCCTCGAGAAGTGAGAGTATTAATGCTTTGTCGTTTTCCTCCCGAGGGACAGTGTAGTGGATGATTAATGAATCTCTGATTGGACTGCCCATCACGATCTAAAAATCTGGTGGTGGACAGCTGTCACTCCCGGGTTGGGAAAGAAGGAAAAAGTGGGTGGCCCTGGGGCCGTCTTTCTTTTTCCTATTGCACGATGGTTAAGTCAATCTGTTGGTTGAGATTTGGATGGTTGTAGCCGCTTTCCCCCATCCGTTGGATGATGGGTGCGTCTCATCCTGGCGGTTAGTTGAAGGTGGGTTACCTTCCAGGGTAACCTTGGGTCAAATCATCCATGGCGGGGCCTCAGAGACCCTTGCTTTTCTTTTGGAGAAGGGCGAAGGTCCGACCAAGAAAGCTTCTTCAACCTCGTCTCATCCTCCGCCCAACCTGTTCTGGACTATCAGTCTACTTCGTAGGTAGAATATTCTTTCTGCTCCCTTGCTTCACTATTTTGTCATGGAAGGATCCGTAGAAAGTCAAGGAAAAAAGGTTGGGCCCTCGGGAGCTGGTGAGGCAATAGGTCCGGAGTCGATTCCCAGCTCTATTTCTCAGGGTAAGGTGGCCCTTCTCTGGGAACGCTATTGCATTTCCAAGAAGTTCTCCTTCATTCTCCCCGCACTCGAAGAACGAGTGAACGAACCTCCCCCTAGGTGTATAGCTGTGTACGAAGATCATCTGAAAGCTGGTCTTCGATTTCTCCTGCACCCTTTCTTCGTCAATATTTTCTGCTTGTACCAAGTGGTGCCGGCGCAGTTGACCCCGAACAGTATTCAGAATATCTGCAGGTTCATGGTCATGTGCAGCATCGCAAACGTAGAACCTAGGACCAATTTGTTCACGCCCTTTTTGTTCTCAAGAGGGACTTCCACATCAATGGATGGTGGGTGATTGGCCCTAGGTCGGGCCACAGGGTCATCAAGGACATGCCCAGCACCATCCATGGGTGGAAACCCATTTTTGTATTTGTAGTATCTTTCGATCCATGGGGCTTCGATACTATGTGGAAGAAGCCTCGTCTAATCGCTAATGACAGGAAGAAAGTCTTAGCGGCCGATCAATCGGACTACGACCTCTTGGTCAACTCCGAAGTTGCCCCCATTCGGGAACTGTTGGAGGAGAGAAATCTCCATTGTGCAGGGATTAGCAGATTCCCCTCATTAGGTATAGCGATAGGAATTTCTGCTCCTCTTTTTTGGTTTTATTGTAGCTCAGTCAATTGAAGTGAATTCTTTTGCTTGTAGGTGGCGGGATGAAGCTCGGTGTGAGCTGGCTCCGTCAGACTTCGGAGAAAAGGGTTGCACAGGCCCCTCTCACTAAGTCTGCAGTTCAGAAGAGGGCTCGAAGGAATGGTCTCGAGGGGGACCAAAGCACTTCGTCTTCCCGGGGGACCTCGGGGGAAGACGCAGCAGCCGTGGAAGGGGCTCCGTCAAGACCCTATCCAGTCGAAACTCCACCGGCGGCTGTCTTCCCAGTTCGCACAACGGGGAGCCCGCCTCAGGGAGTTGATGTGCCACCGTTTTGCCCCCCTGCCGCTGATAGGGGCAAAGCATGGCAAGTCGAAGGAGAGTTCGCCCGCGGGGCTTCCTCAGCCGGAGGCCGTTCAACGAACTCTTCGGAGCTTTCACCTACGGGGGGACTGCTGGTCCCGGTCGTAGCCAGGCAGGCGTTGAAGGGCATGCTACTACCTCATGACTTGGCAGTTTTTCAGAATCGGAACCTTCCCAAAGTGTCTGATTCTGCCTTCTCCGCCCTGCAACATGTATGATTATCACCGCCTCTTTTGTCCTGAGAGCTTGTTGATCCATGACCCCTCACTTTTGATGCAGCTGGTCTACGACCTCACCTTCATGGAGGAGGGCCTGAGAAACATTGACAGCCTCATCCATGGTCTCAAAGAGGAGCTTCAGACTGCCAGGGCTGCCAAGGAAGTAATTGAAGAGCTAAAGCAGTCCATGGAGGACCGTCTTGCCTGGGTGAACAATGAAGTTCGCGAACTGAAGGGCAAACTGAAAGGTGCTCATTTGACAATGACGGGGCAAGATACAGGGTGGAGGAGGAGCAGAAAACAAGTCGAATCCCTGGAGCAGGCTGCTAGGGAGGATCAAGAGAAGATAGAAAGCCTGACCAAGATAGCGGAGGAGGCTTCCAGGAGGGCCGAAGAGGCGATCCTGGAGTCCGAAGCTGCTAAGAGAGAGTCCGTATCATTGAAGAAATGGGCAGATGATGTCGTGGCTGACTTCAAAATGTCTTCATAATTCCAAACGAAGATTAGTGAAGCGTCTTTGTATGGCTACCAGCATGGCTTCAACGACGGACTCTCCAGGATGAAGGAGGCCTTCCCTCATCTCGACCTTTCTGGCATTCCTCCCTTCGATGTAGCTGGAGAAGAAGAAGAGGAAGTGGAGGGGGTCAAAGCCATAGTAGAGGCCAAGGAGGCGCCATGTCCGGAGGAGGAGGCCACTGCCTTAGTTGAAAATCCGGAGGTGACCCAACTCCGATCCCGGTTCAGGAGGAAACTCAGGCCGGAGGAGTCCAAGCCGAAGGTTCTCCGGTCCCGTCCCAAATTGATGAGGTCCTCTCAGAGCAAATTGATAAGTTGCTCCAGTCCTATGGTGTGGAGTCTTCTCCTGCTAATGTTGAGTGACTTGAGTCGCTCTGGATGTATTTTCCTTCTTTTTCCTTTGCATTATCATTGAACGATATTTTTTTCAGATTCTGAAATGGATTTTTCCTTTTTTTGTGTGCATTGTTATGCTTCATGTGTAGCTTGAACTGGTTTTACCGTTTTTTCTTTCGCTTAGTCGAACAGTCATAACCAAAGACCGTTTAGTTGATAGTTGATGGAGACGAACTTTAGAACAGACCAGAACTCCGTTGCCGAAGACCGTCTACAATTGGTCAGGCCGGTGCCATTTTCCTTAAGTATATCCGTTGGGGCGGACAAACGTCAACTCCCCGTCAAGCAATAATTAGGGAAGTTTGATTATTGTCTTTGCTGTCTACATGGCACGTCGATATTTGTACAGTCATGATTTCTTGTACCTTGTGAGTCGTCGGGTCTCCTTTTTTCAAAAAGAAACTATTAATGATACCATCGCACAATGAGGATTTCTCCGTATTCAAAGCGATGGCAGTTATTGTCTTGGAGATGGCTCCCGAGCGACTTTCTGGTTCTCGAAGCATCGCCTGGACACATGGCACTTTCTAATGCGGTTGGGAAGGACGTGGGGCTTGCCTCCTCGCTGTCAGTTGTGGGCACAGGGTCTCTATAAATAGGACTCTGCCTTCTGCTGTCAAAGACCATCGTTTCCGTAGGCTCCTTCCCTCCATTAGAGATGATATTCAGTACTTCTGAACTCCGCCGTGCGGCAAAGAGAATGGCCATTGACCTGAAAAGGAAGCGAAGTCTGGAGTCCTTTGGGCTGGGGGACGATGACGAGGAGCCTCTCATGGACCGTCTCGAAAAGAAGGTCCGCCTATTGGAGGCCCAACTGAGGGAGGCTTGGGCCCAGGTCACGGTGGTGACCACGGAGGCGGAGGAAGCAAGGAGGGAGGCGACGGACACCGTCTCAAACTTCAAGGCTTCTGCTGCCTTCAAGGATGAACTCACCGGGGTGGCTCTGGACTCCTTCCATCAGGGGTTACAGGAATGTCGGAGGAAGGCCTCCAAGTTTTATAACTTGAAGGGCCTGGACAACATTAAGCCCTCCGTTCCCTTTCCCGGACATGAATTTGATTCCGACTCCGATGAGGGATCAGATTCTGGTTCAGACGGAAACCTCGGGGGCCCTTCGTCGTCCCTCCAGATCTCCCCCCGCCGATACGGGAAAAACTCGGTGGAGGGTTATTGAAAATTTTCCATATCTTTCCGGTGCTACTCCTTTTTTTTGTATCTCTCCTTGTGAGAGTTCTTTTTTTTTTTTCCTTTCTTTTTTTTTCTTGTAAAAATTTGAAAGGAATGAAGTATCTTTTTGTTACCTCTTTCCATGCATTCTTTGCGATGTGTTGCATCATGCTTTGTCTGAAATGTAGACTCTGCGATCCATTTTTGGTTTACAGGGAAGAGATGAGGTCGGTTGGACCGTTCTTGTAATATCTATTGTCGACAGAAAGGACGACGGTGGTCCTTTTAGGCACATTTTTGGATTTACCGTATGGTAGGGTGTTTATACCGTTCCTATGCACTTCTGTCGTGATTAAGGTAGGCTATTCAGGCCTGCCTTGACACGTCTTTGGATTCACCATAAGGTAGGTTACGAAAACCATCCCTGCGCCTTTGATCTTGTTGGTGGCCTAGTTAGGCCATCCATTGCGCTCGTCGGGCATACCGATAAGGTGAGTGGATCAGACTCTCATTTGCGCAGTTGACCGATTTTTTAGATCGGGTCACTCAGGCTGTTGTCGTTTAGTCGATGCAACTAGCCGTTCTAAGTTGAGTAGGGTTAAGTATCTTTGCACAGAAATTTCAGGAACTCATTTATTGATAGTATTTGCGAAGGTTTTGTACATTCCATGACCGGGATAAGGCCTTCCCCTCCAAGGTCTTGAGTCGGTATGTTCTTGGTCGAATGACTTCTTCGACTTGATATGGACCTTCCCAATTGGGGGAGACTTTATCCTGTTCCGTTGGCCTGGATACTTATGTCATTCGCAATACCACATCTCCCGTGCAAAAAGTTTGCTCTTTCACCCTTGAGTTGTAGTACTTGGCGACCTTTTGCTGGTACGCCACCATCCTTATCTGGGCCTGGAGCGTGGTGCTTGGTAGCAAGTCCAGATCAATCCTTCTGCGATCAGAATTCTCAGGCTCTTCATAGTTGTCAATTCTCAGGGATTGCAGGAAGACTTCAATAGGTAGCATGGCTTCGGTACCGTATGCCAGGTTGAACGGAGATTCGCCAGTGGCCGTTCTCGGGTAGTTCGGTATGCCCAGAGAACGAAGGTCAGTTCTTTGACCCAAAGTTCTTTGACGGCGTTCAACCTTGTCTTCAGACTATGGAGGATGGTCCGATTAGTGACTTCGACTTCTCCATTGGATGTGGATGAGCAACAGATGTCAGCCGATGCTGGATATGGTACCGAGCACAGAAGTCCTTGAACTTCGAATTATCGAACTATCTCCCGTTGTCCGTGATGATGACGTGTGGGATGCCGAACCTGAATATGATAGAATTTTTTACAAAATTTTTCACCTTACCCTCTGTGATCTGGGCCAGTGGTTCGGCTTTTACCCACTTCATGAAGTAGTCAATGGCCACTAGGAGAAACTTCCTTTGCCTTGATGCTGGCAGGAACGGGCCAAGAATGTCCACCCCCCACTGGGCAAAAGGCCATGGGGTTGCCAGTTGAGTCAGGTGACTCGCAGGCTATCTCTGTACATTAGCATACCTCTGGCACTGGTTGCACTTCCACACGAAATCAGCTGAGTCCTTCTGAATGGAGGGCCAGTAATACCCCTGTCGAATGATCTTGTACGTCAAAGATCTGCCTCCCAAGTGATCACCGCATATGCCCTCGTGGACCTCTCTCAAAGCATAATCTGCATCGGTGGGTCCTAAGCATTTTAGCAGTGGCTGGGAGAACGATCTCTTGTAAAGGGTTCCGTCTAAGATGACGTATTGAGACGCCATCCAGCGGATCTTCTTGGCCTCTGCCTTATCTTCTGGTAGATCCCGTTCATTCAGGAACTTGATGATGGGATCCATCCAGCTTGGTTAGCATCGATCTGGCGCACCTCTGCAGCCTCTTCGGCTATGCTTAGAGTTTCAAGATGTTCAACAAAGGTGCGCCCGAGAGACTCCGGTGCTGTAATTGCCAGTCGAGACAATGCATCAACCCGGGAGTTCTCTGATCGTGGAACATGGATGATCTCAAAGTATTCTAGTTGGGAGGATAAAGCCCGCACCCTCTCTAGGTACTACACCATGGTTGGATCCTTAGCTGCATACTCTCCGTTAACTTGATTTACAACAAGTTGGGAGTCTGAGAAGGCTCGAAGTTGCTGGACTCCTAGATCTTTGGCGATCCAAAGTTCGGCGAGCAGGGCTTCATATTCAGCTTGATTATTAGAGGCATCGAAGGAGAACCGGAGTGCATACTCTATGGTATGGCCATCAGGTTCGGCCAACATGAGTCCAGCCCCACACCCAGTAGCATTGGAAGCTCCGTCCATATGAAGTACCCAAACGGACTTCATCTCCTTCGGGGCTTCCTCTTTTATCGAAGATGCTTCGTCTTTGGACTTCCAGGTGCACTCAGCCAAAAAATCAGGGAGCACCTGGGCCTTCATAGCCGCTCGGGGCTGGAAGCTGATGTCAAATTCACTTAGCTTCACAGCCCACTTGGCTATCCTTCCAGAGGTGTCCGGAGATCGGAGAACGGCCTTAAGAGGTTGATCGATTAGCACCACAATAGTATGGGCCTAAAAATATGGCCGTAGTCGCTTTGCCGCAATCACTAAATAGTAGATCAACTTCTGCATCCTTGCATATCGCGTTTCTGTGTCATGTAGGACCTTGCTGATATAGTAGATCGGCTTGTGAGATCAGTCTTCCTCTTTCCGGACAAGAACCGAGCTGACTGCTTCATCTGAAACAGAGAGGTACAGGTAGAGGACCTCGCCTTCTTGTGGTTTGGAGAGCAATGGCGGGGTCTCCAGGTACTTCTTCAGCTCCTCAAAGATAGTACGACAGTCTTCGGACCATTCAAAGCCCTTTGACTGCCGGAGTATCTTGAAGAACGGAAGGCATTTCTCGGCTGACCGAGAGATAAATATGCTCAATGAGGCAATTCTCCTTGTCAACTACTAGACTTCCTTTTTGCAGGAGGGATGTCACATATCTTTCAAGGCTTGAATCTTCTCAGGGTTCGTCTCAATCCCTCGTTTGGTGACAAGGAAGCCCAAAAATTTATCCGAAGTGACCCCAAAGGCACACTTTGCCGGGTTCAGCTTCATGCGGTAGCACCGAAGAACATTGAATGACTCTTCTAAGTCACGGATATGGTCTTTCCGGAGGAGGCTCTTAACAATCATGTCATCAACATAGGCCTCCATGTTTCTCCCTAGTTGCTTTTCGAACACCTTGTTGATCAACCTTTAAAATGTTGCCCCGGCATTCTTGAGACCAAACGGCATCATTTTGTAGCAGTAGAGACCTTTATCAATGATGAAAGTCGTCTTCTCCTCATCTTGTGGATCTATTCTAATTTAGTTGTAGCCGGACAAAGCATCCATGAAGCTCAGCAACTGGTGGCTGGCAGTAGCATCGACCAGCTGATCAATCTTCGGGAGAGGGAAGCTATCTTTTGGGCAAGCCTTGTTGAGATCTGTATAATCAATGCAGATCCTCCACTTGCCACTGGCTTTCTTTACCATCATCACATTGGCCAACCACTCGGGGTAGTGGGCCTCTCTGATGAACCCCGCCTTAAGGAGCTTGCCAACTTCTTCATCCACAACTTGCTGTCTTTCTAGGGTGAAGCTCCTTTTCTTCTACCGCACCAGCTTATACCTAGGGGTAACTTCCAGCCGATGGGTAATTACTTCGATAGGAATCCCTGGCATATCTGAAGCCGACCAGGTGAAGACATCGGCATTGTCCCTGAGAAAATGGATCAACTCCGTTCTGGTTCCCTCATCAAGCGTGCTCCTAATCTGCACAACTCTAGAGGGATCTTCCTCTGTCAGAGGTACTGGGACGGTCCTCTCTATGGGTTCACCAAGATTTGTGGTTGCATCCCTCGAATCCAACTGATCCGGAGTTGTCAAATCCTTGAAATGACTATCTTCAATAATCAGACACTACCGTGCCGTCCTCTGGTTTTCTCCAACTTCACCGACACCGTTCCTGGTGGGGAAGCGCACCAAGAGGTAGTGAGAGGAGATCACAGTATGGAACCTATTCAAGGCAGGCCGCTCCAGGATAATATTGTATGCTGAGGGGATCCGGACCACCGTGAAGTTGATCGGTAGTTTCTTTTGTCGAGGTTCAGTGCCGAGGGTTACAGGCAACACTATTTCTCCATCGGCATAAACTTGGTTGCCCCCGAAACCAGAGAGCGGTATGGGGGACCTTTGCAGTTGATGTCTAGGTAAACACATTTTAGAAAATGCATCATACATCAAGACATCAGTCGAACTTTCATTATCAACAAGGATTCGCTGTACATCATAATTGGCCACTACGGCCGAGATTACAAGAGGGTCATCATGTGGGAGCCGAACTCCTGCAAGGTCGTCGTCGGAGAAGAGGATCGAGTTATTATCTTTAAGTCGCTTTGGAGCATCGTCCTCGTCCCTTCTCCAGTTGGTGGGTCGGTGTATTATCCCTACACCTCCGTTGGTAGGCCTTTGATTTGGTAGTTCGACCTCTTCAAGAGGTGGCTGGGGAACAGTTGCTTCCGACCGAGGGCCTTGGCGATCAATGTACCGCCCCAAGTACCCTCTCTTGATGAGATCCTCAATTGCATCCTTTAGTTGGATGCACTCTTCTGTGTTGTGGCCGTGGTCCCGTTGGAATCGGCATTATTTGTTCCTATTCCTTACAGAAGAGGAGGCCTTCATGGGATGGGACCGTTGGAGATAATTCTCCTTCTCTATCTCCATAAGGATCTTCTCTCGAGGGAGGTTGAGGAGGGTGTAGGAGTCGAATCTTCCTCCCGAAGCTCTAGGCCTAGGAGGACTTCTTCGGCAATCTGTATATTTGCCGCCATTGTTATTGGAAGTTTGGGGACCTTGTCCCATGTTATTCTTCTTTTTTGAAGGGAATTTCCCTTCAATCAGTCGTTGATTTGCCGCCTGCTCTTCAGCATCGGCATATTTCTGAACCCTCGATAGGAGCTTAGTGTATCTTTTAGGGAACTTCTTATCCAGGAAAAAGGTAAGCCTAGAAGTACGAAGCCCCTTCTTCAGTGCTGATATGGCCACGTGCTCGTTGAGATCAGGGATCTCAAGCGTAGCCGCATTAAACCTGGAGATATAGTCTTGCAGGCTTTCTCCTTCATTCTGGTGAAGGAGGAACAGTGTGTCCGTATTTCGAGGAGTCTCGCAGCAGGTCCTGAAATGCAAGACAAACAATTTTTCTAACTCGGAAAAGGAATCGATGGTACCGTGCGCAAGCTCGAGTACCACATCCGAGCGGACTTCTTCAAGGTAGCCGGGAATGCTAAGCAGTACATTGTGTCCGAAGCTCCTTGGATCATCATATGGGCCTTGAAGCTGTCCAAATGGTCGAGGGGGTCGGAGGTGTCGTCGTAGGATTCCATCTGGGGAACCTTGAAGTGCCGAGGAATAACCTCGGCCATGATACGATCGGTGTAGGGTGGGCGTAGATCACCCACAATCAAGTCATCAGGATCCTTAAGATCCTGCATTCTCTACTCTCGCACCTTTGCCATCTCCGATTCAATGGCTCTGAATCTCCCGTCATAATCGGGAGTCTGCTTCGGCGCTCTCTCCACAGAAGTGGAGTCTCCGGAGGAGGGTGAGGGAGTTTGCCTAGGCCTTTTCCCTTTTTGCGAGGAATTGGCAGACCTGGACAATCTCGAAGTTCGGCC
Organism: Areca catechu; assembly: GCA_021397845.1. NCBI lineage: Eukaryota > Viridiplantae > Streptophyta > Magnoliopsida > Arecales > Arecaceae > Areca > Areca catechu. The sequence continues at coordinate 57,329,988 of CM038045.1, forward strand.
TTCGGGAGAGGGTCGAGAATGGAGGGAGGGATGCATGGAATCCTCCCATGGAGCTCTCTTCTTTTGGGACCAAGAGCTATGTCTGGAGGCGGCCGGTGGGTTGCCCACCAGAAAGGCTGTATTCTGGAAATCTTGAACCATGGCCATAAGGTTGGTGACCTGGTTCACAAGAGCTTCGAACTGCTGTAGTCCCACAACGACTATGGGAGGTGGGACATCGTTCTCCTCCGGGGGTGTGCCCCCTTGGGATGGAGCATGACTTCGGCTTGTAAAAGCAATTTGAGTTTTTCCTCTCGCCATCAAAAATCTTTTACTTCCCCTTGTCTGGGAGGGAGCTTAAAGAGTGCTAATGTGAGCCCCCTACCTGGTGCGCCAATCTGTTGGCATGGAGTCCCTGAATCGACCGGTCGGAGCTGCTGCGCCATAGGACCGCTCCCTGGTTCACCTGCAAAATAGGTCCCTTGCCAGAGTTGTTTCGGTGGGGGACACTTCGATGCCTAAGTCAGTGATGGATCCCAGCCACAAAATGGGGAAGGGTATCGAGAGTGTGAGAGGAAAGCTCTTTAAGAATGTACGAGCCAATGTGAGCGTGAGTGCTAGCGTACCTCTCTGGCCATCCTTCTTACCATTATTTAAAAGAAGGTCTCCGGCTTGCGGCCCGCTCTTTTTTCGGTGATCATGGGGAGCCAATCTCTCCCATGATTGGCGATCATGGGTTGTCATTGAGCGGTTCCGGCCAGATCGGAGGCGTGGCAGCATGAATTGCACGTCATGATCATGGCATGATGAGTGTTGATTGTAACCATTGGTTACAGTTGCCTTTCTGGACTAGATTGTGGTCCAAGCTTTGGGTTTTCCCCTTTCGTGGGCTGAAGATTTGGTATTTCTCCCAGAGCCGGAGATCGTGTCTATGACGGGGACTAAAGAGTGTGTCTCCGGAAGTCGATGAGAAATTTGGTCTTCAGTCGAGGCCGAAGATGTTGTTCGAAGGATTGGCCTTCGGATGCTGTAGTCCATTGAAAAGCAGTGGGTCGCCTGTAGTTGGCCTGTCCCTTGCTTGGTCCGAAGTCCGTAGTCCGGAGAAAAGGGCTTCGACCAGTTGAACCGGGGTTTGGCTCGTAGCTGAACCGGGATATCCTAACAATTTAACGAAATATAGTTGCAGAATCAATTTTATATAATTTTAAACATAAAATAAATTATTTTTTAATCTATATCTATTAAATCAATTTATTTTTTATTTTTTGAAAGAAATAAATTTTAAGTCCTTGGTGATGTTTCCTGGAGCCCTGGAAGGATTGAACTGCAGCCCATTTGTTCGAAGTGATAAAGAATGATGTTATCAAAGCATATCCAACTCGATTAAGTTAATTAGGAATCATTTACTATCCTGCAATATTTTTTTCTAAAATTAAGGAAATTTTTTTAGGATGTTATTCTTCTTTCTTCTTTTATTATCGAAACATTCAAAAATGATCAAATTTATGTGGTTCCCTGTATTACTCATCACATCACCCACCAGTTCAATACATGAAGAAGGTTCCTTAGATTTAGATACATGGTCTCAGAGATCATACAAAGAAACTCGCCGTGCTCTCCTCGTGCAATAATGCAAGTAACATTACACTATGACTCTAATACTGGCTACTATCCATTAATGCAAGCATCCTATAGAAGCATGCTTATCATAAAAACAAGCTTCGCATCATCCCTAGCTACTCCTTCAAGGACATACGCTCTACAACGATATTCCGATTATCATTTCCTGTACTGCATAACATCGCTTAAATGTAAGGTACTTTGTATATTTTGCCTATAAAAATTATTTTTCAGATTTTTCAAGTAAGTCCTTTTTCACAAAGCTTTTTTCCAAACAAGTTTATTTGAAAATCCTAAGTTTTTTGAAAATCTCAACATTTCTCTCAAAGCCACCTGAAGGCACCAGATTGCTTTTGGGTAAAGACTGGGATCACTTTACCTCACCTAATCCTCGCTCCCTCTCTCTTGTACATTGCCTATGCCCATTTCCATCGTCTCGTCCACTTACATTGCCTCATCCAGTTCCACTGCCTTGCTTTCATTCTATGTCACTACCATTCTATCACCAGACCATCAATTTAAAAGCTATAGATGCCTCTTTTATATTTCCTTCCGTGGATGATTGATTGAAGTATCAAAGAGTCCAACATGGAGAACCATCTCATCATGGCTAGACTTTCGTATCTTCTTCATTTTACAAGTTCTAAAACATCCATGCTCGATGAAGAGAAATCCGAAGACATTCAACTCAACAGCCATTTTTAGTTACAATAGCAAGTCTTAAGTAGAACCACAATAATTATGTTTTATGAAAATAATTTAATTAAGTATGAATGATTTAAGAGCCATGAGATGTTTGCATACAAAATTGTTATCTTTTGCTAATAGCAATACCAATATTGTTAATATTGTTTGATATATTGTTGTTTCTATTTTTTATTTTTATTTAATAAAATTATGTCAATGAACTATAAATTTTATTACTTCTAAATAGTTTTAAATACCATAAAAAAAGTTTGGTGTTTTTTTTTATAGTTGACCTATTAACATACGGCAATAAAGTAAACTTTTAGTAGTTGTAGTTTGGACTATTTATCGATGGCAGATATATTTACTTGACAATAGTCCCTAGAATAGAGGAGAAACAATCTCAATCATGAATACAAATGTAAAAATGTTTGAGTCACTAAGATTTTTTTATGTGCATAATGGGTGATTTCTATTTTGAGATTATGAGCAAATAGTAAAGGCTAGGATAAAGCCCCACCTATACTATTGCTAAGGAGCACATGCATGTATATAAATTATTTTAACTAATAATATAATACTACATTTTTTTGATGCAAATTTTTAGTTTCAATCCATTAAATCACCTAGACAGTCAAATTTAAATAAAAAGTGAAATATGCACCTGAAAACCAAATCCAAAGCAAGAATTGTTGGACAAGAGTGGAGTCTTCTATAGGAATGTTAAAAGATAAAGGTATCTTCAAGTTGTAGGAGCTTGTATTATGCATGTGACTTCATTTTCTTTTTCTTTTTTTAGTCTACTATAAGCAAGATTTTTTTACCATAAAATTAATTAAATAACACTTACAAAATGCATTCCCCAATTCATTTCTCAACAATTAAACTTAGAAAACACCAAGGTTTTGTTGCTGTCCATTCACCTGTCACTGAACCCCGGTGGTAGAGTAAGAACATACCGGTCTTCTCCGGCAAGGACTAAGGGTCTTCTAGTGTTGCTCCGCTTCGATGACCTGCAAAAGATCCCTGAACCCGAGTTACCGACGGAAACATTCCGATGCTTAAGTTAGTGATTGAAAAATATGAGACTACAGTGGTAGAAACTGGAAGCTTATAGTGATCCAGCGAGTATGAGAGCAAGAGCATGTGGAAACATTTAAGTATGTACTTTACCAGAGATCTCTCTTACCTATATGTCTAGTGCAATAGAATGTTATTGAAAAATATGCATATTTCTGATAGATATAATAGATTCAACTGAGGTGGCAGGATCTTGCTCTCCGGGATCTCTATCAGTGGAATATTTTTATTGTGGTGTTAAGAGGCATTGGGATTTTATTTGCTACCACTCGCACTTAAACCAATTGTAATAGGATGGGCCAATGCTACCCGGATGTTATATGGCCTGAATTGGAGGGGGCCCATATGTCTGTCGAACTAGATTGGGTCACCCGACTAGCTAACCGATCTTAATAGGAAGCCGGTTCAGGTACACGGAATGAGATATAGTAGTAAGTGGAGTTGGCAGGTCTCCTCCATCTATCTTGAAGGTGGTGAATCGGTCTAAGCAAGAGTACCTAGTCAATGGGCCGCACTTGTGACTATGCTTATGCATGCATGTAGTTAGTTCTAGCCTCCTTGTCATATTGATGGCTTTACTACTTTCTATAGGGTGCATAGATCCACCATCGCTGGTGGTGTACGTGGCAGTCTAGGATACCATCAGAGCCACGTCAATAATAGCCATATCAGATGCCCCCCACTCTCGAACCTAGAAAGTTTGGCACTTTTGCTGCTTTCAAGCGAAGGGAGTATTTGGCTTGATTGCTTCGGGTACTGGACTAATCTAGGCACTATTGAGTTGTTAGTTGGACTCCTAGATGGATTTTTGCCAGTTGTATTAGCATTTCGATCATGAGAGACAGAGCCATTGATGTAGTATGCCACGGGACCACGATTAAATCCTGGAGCATTAGGTGGCTAGCACATCTTCCTTCATCCAGTCAGGGATTTCCATGTGGCTTTGGTGATGGCAATTTAAAATCATCCGCTATTATGAGAATGGAGAATAAATGAGCGAGAGGGGCACTTGAGGCGATGCAACTCTTCAAGAGTGGGTGCACGCCATGTGTCCAGATCTTAGAGGGTCATACCAGAAGAGGGACCGAATCTAACTGTTGGGACTGGCTTAAAGGGGCTTTCAATCTTCATCGAAGGAATTTTACCTTCGCCAGGTTACAGGAGGAGAGAGAAAAGAAGAACTTTGGACCTAGATTACTCCTGGGATTTTCTTCTATGCTAGGTTGGTCTTTCTCCCTATTCTTGCCCCTGCTCATCTCCTTTTTATGCCCATTGTATGATCTTCCTGGCAAAGCTATGCTTGACGGTCTCTACCTTTTGTTAGGGTTTCTACTTCTCTGCTTAGCTATCTGTCTTCTTCCCCTTCTTAGGTTGACATGAGCTCATTTGGGGATGAAAGCCACTCGGTGTGCAATGTCTTTGGGCTTAGAGGTTTCGTGGGACCTTTTCTAAATAGGACTTCTTCCTCGAACCATGAGGAGGATGACATTCCATTTAGGATAGTGTGCAGGAACCTTCGAGTGGCTAGTCCAAGTGCTCTGGCGCCACTCCCTGTCCCAATGGTTATCGCTCTGGCAGTTGACGCTCGATGCCTATAGGTTCGACAAGTGTGGCCTCAACCATAACCTAGGAGGATGTCATCCACCTTCAAGGGGTGTACAGAATCTCGAATCACATTAGGATTTATGTCTCTGATCGTGGTGATAGGGTTACCTCTGGCCCTGAATGAGGGATTGCCCGATACGAGGGTTTTTTCCATGCCAGCCTCCACCTTCCTCTTCACCCTTTCATTCTTAGTCTTTTGGACCATTACTGACTTGTCCCCGTCTAGCTTGCTCTGAATGCCTTTAGGATTGTTTGATCCTTTATTATCCTTTGCCACTTTCATAGAGCTGTAGCTAGGTTCTCCCTATTTCGGGTGATTTATGCTCTGAGCAGCACCCAACCAAGGAAGGTTGGTAGTTCATGGCTCATTGACAGGATAGGAAAATCTGATTGCAACTTCCTTCTTTGATTAAGGATTGGAAAAACTGGTTCTTCTTTGCTTTTTGTGAGGGAGTGAATTAGGTGTGGAGCACCCGGATAGTTCCCCAAACCAAAATTCAAAAATTGACCTTGCCGATTTAGAGATCTTCTGATAACTTCTCAGCTCAAAGATCCTTCAAGAGAGACCTCCAGTTAGAGCATAATCTGTTTGACATCGAGATCAGTCTGGTGAGAGCTCTAGGTGAGTGTTCTTGTGTCTCTCCTTTAATAGTCGCTTAGGCTTAACCAAATTGATCATTTGGTCCATGTAGACATGAAGTTTTCTGTCGAGTTGCAAGAGTTCAATCAAAAGAGGACAGCCACAAGAAAACAAAGGAATGCCATGGCGAAGAAGACCCATGTGATGATACTTGAGCTAGCATAGGTTTTTGAGTCCAGGTCAGAAGAGACCATCGTGCCATAGTCTAGACAGGTCTACATCATTAGTGAAGAGGTAGTGGAGGCTACATTACGACCGTCGACTACACCACCATCACCTTGCACGATGGCTGCTCCAATTATATCCATAGTTTGACCAGCCTCTCCACCTGCAACCCATACTCCACTGCTCATGGTGGAGATCAGACCGTCGAGTCCCGCTCTTGTAGGCCCTTTGGCACTTGATGGGGTTCCTTTTGAGTGGGAGGAGGGCCACTGGATGTCAGCAGCAGTAGGGTTGAGCTCGTCCATCTTCAAAGACTATGGACTGGCCAAGAAGCTTCTCGACCTCATCCTCCTGCCATGCGACCAGGAGGAGAAAAGGAGTTGACCAATTGATGAAATTTTGGGCGCCTTCTTTTCTCAGATTCTCGGGGTAAGGATCCCGGCATAAAGTAGTGAAAAGTTGACTTATAACCCTGCCCGTTTCTTTTTATAGCTCGTTCATGATGCCATCATTATTAAGGAGGCATGCTGTAAGATGGCTGAGCTAAAAGACTTTGTCATGGGCCAAGTCACAACTGAAAGGGCATAGGTAAAGATCTTGGAAGATTAACTCTTAGCTACCAAGGCTTGTGAGGATGAACTAGAGAGAGAATTTCGCGCCTCTATTGAAGAGGTTCATTACTTGAAGTCCCAAGTGAAAGATCTCAAAGGTAAGATTGCGAAGGATACTACATCACCTTCATGGAGGGCAAGTTCTCTAAGTCCATCGCTAAAGTGATGTCATCAGAGATGCAGCTCAAGATTGCCGACCTCAAGACTTAGTCAGTTGAAGGTAGGGCCATAGAGGCCGAGAAGTTTGCCACTACAGAGTTGGTGGCTCGAGTAGCAAAGGTGGAGGTGGCGAAGGCCATTGAAAACTACAAAAGGTTGGCTGACTTCAAAGATGAGGTTGGTGAGGCCGCTTGCAATGCCTTTGAGAAGGGCTTTGAAGGGTGCAAAAGGAAGATCTTTAAAGTCTTTAACTTGCTGGATTTAAGCGAGATCTTCGTGAATGAGCCTACTCCACTGCCAAAATCAATAGAAGCAGAAAGGTCGATACTGAAGTCAGCTAGGGAATCACAAGTAAGGAGGTGGTAGACATACAAAAGAGGTGGCTTCCACCATGACCGAAAGTGCTTCTGTTAGGGAGGCAGTGGCCAAGACGATGACAAGATGGAGGCCATCATCACTGCCACGATGCAAGCCATGAAGTCTAGAACTATGCCTACAGGTAATTCAAAAGAGTGACTAATATCTTTTCTTTTGCTTTCATTCTTGTACTTGGGCGCAGCCTAGCTTGTAAAGACTTTTCCTTTGGCAATGAAAGTATTTTTTTTTTTGGAAGATTTCATGGGTGATTGAATGAATTTATATTAGGATATTGTGTGTTGATGTAGAACCCAATTGGGATGATTTTGGTTGAGTTGAATAATCTTCTAAATTATTTGAATGTCTTAGTTAGACACGTATGTCGACCAAAAGAACTCGACTGCCAAGCAAAGGTCGATCGCATTGGTCACACCATAGGCTAAGTGTGGATTGCAAAGTTGCTCCTACTTCTATTGACAACAATTCGATTGGGTAGGAGACGGTGCTACATAGCAACTCGTTAATATTTTTATCAGTGCCTTATCGATCAAAAGGAGGCGGTGCTGTAGAGCACCCAGTCTAGGAAGATAGGGTTATGGAGTAGCTCGCCAATACTTTAGTCGACTCTCTATTGACTGGATAGGAGGTGGCATTATAGAGTGATCCATCTAGAAAGATGAGGCTATGGAATAACTTGTCGGTATTTTGGTCGACTCCCTATCGATCGAATAGGAGATGACATTGTAGAGTAACCCAAATAGGAAGATGGGGCTGTGGAGCAGCTCACCGGTACTTCGATTGACTCCTTGTCGGTTAGATAGGAGACGACACTGTAGAGTGACCCATCTAGAAAGACGGGGTTGTAGAGCGCTGGTACTTCAATCGACTCCCTATTAGTTGAATAGAAGGTAGTGCTATGAGTGACTCATTTGAGAAGACGGGACAATGGAGCAGCTCACCGATGCTTCGGTCAACTCCCTATTAGCTAGATAGGAGATGGTGCTGTAGAGCAACCAGTCTAGGAAGACAGGATTATGGAGAGCATGCTGGTACTTCGGTTGACTACTTATCGATCGAATAGGAGGGGCACTATAGAGTGACCTGTCTAGGAAAACAGGACCGTGGAGCAGCTCACTAGTACTTTGGTCGACTCCCTGTTAGCGAATAGGAAGTGGTGCTATAGAGCTACCAATCCAGAAAGATAGAGCTATGGAGCAGCTCATCGGTACTTTGATCGACTCCCTATCGATCGGATAGGAGGCGACATTGTAGAGTGACCCGTTCATGAAGACGGGGCTGTAGAGTAGCTCGTCGATACTTCGATCATCTCCCTATCGGTCAGATAGGAGGTGATGTTGTCGAGCGACCTGTGTAGGAAGACAGGGCGATGGAGTAGCTCACCGGTACTTCAATCGATGTCTTGTTAGTTGGATAAGCCTACAATGAGGAGGTCAAGAAACTTTGCTGGGTGAAAAACCTTTTTCATTTTTGAATATAGTGGATAGATCATTGATAGTACATCCGGAGGTTCTCAACATTCCAGGTTCGGGGGATTGGAGTTGTATCAAGCTCCTTAACATTGTAGGTTCTCGATGTCAAGCTTCTGCTACTCGGTATGGCCCCTCCTAGTTTGGAGATAATTTGCCTTGCTTAGTTGGTTTGGAATGTTAGCTTGATGCAAGATGATAGAGAGTTTTGTGCTTCACTCGAGAATTATAGTATCAGACAACTTATTGCCAATATGCAACCATACGAAGATGGGCTTTATCTCTAATCTCTTCAATCAAGTCAAGATTAGCCCTTAGCTAGATAGAGTTATTCAACTCATCATAATGCTTGATCCTTATGGTTGGAAGGTCGATTTTGATCGGTATCATCATTTCAATGATGAAGACTAGATTAAAAGGAGTCATTTTTTGAGGTCCAAGAAGTGGTGTGGTATGCCCACAATACACTACGAAGCTCTTCAATCCACTTGCTGATGCTGGATGGTGATCAAAAATTTTATATAAAGAGATTGAGAAATTAAAGTTAAGCAATAACCCTAAAAATAATAGCAAGGTTCAATCATAAAGGAGTGATTAAGTGCATTAAAGAAGACTAATAAAGAGATAGTTGGTATCCCACAGTGCAAATCACATTCAAGTAAAGAAAATGACCTCCATGATTGAAAAATTATCTGATTAGGACAAAACTCTATTCAGCATTTCAGACCTTAGAGGGAAGGAAGGGATTTTGTACCAACAATGAACTCAAGAATTTCTTGTAATGGGATCACTCTTCAACACTCGAAGATTGATGACCGGATGAAAATGCTATCTCTTTCTCGAATGTAGAAACTTCTTGCTACTGGTTTAGAGGTAAAGAGGATACTATCCTTGATTGGAAGTACTTGAGAGATCCTGCAAAACAAAGAACATGAGTGGGCGTGGAAGGGTTAGGAACAAACAAAATAAGAATAATTGAGATAGGGAAGGGAAGGAAAAGGCTTGATGGCGATTTCTTGGATGTTGGAAGAGCCGGTTGGTGGTGACTTCTTAGAGCTAGAACAATGGTTGCGCCTCACACCCTTCTCTCTCACGGAGTGGCAAAGCAAAAAGATTGCGATGGAGGAAAAAGAACTTCAAATTTCATTCATTCATAACATGCTTGATTACAAGATGATTAGGTGTATTTATAAACTTCCCTAGCCATTTCAAATTCAAATTACAAGCTTAAAGAGTAGAGTGAAGAGTGGAGGGATAAGTGAGATTTATGCATAAAAAGTGGAAAGATAAGTAGGGGAGTTACAATTGAATTCAAGTTTAAAACTCTTGGGCACCCAAATGGAGGTGAGGTGACATGGTGAGGTGGCATCATGATGTGGTGTGGGAGGTGAGGTGGCTTCCCATCTTGGCATGGTGAGGTGGTGCTCCAACTTGGCAAGGTGGTTGGAGTGGTTTGCTCCATCCCATCTTGATGCTTCATGGTCTTGATCTTATCCAATTTGAACCTAACTTGAACCCAACTTGTCTAATTACAAGACTCAACTATTTACAAGATCAAATTGATCCTAACAAAACTAAATTGAAATTAAAATTGGAATGGACTCGACTCTAATTATAGGACTCATGCTGAAATTAAAAATAAAGTTGAAGACAAAATTGAAGTCTGGTTTATTCACTTGTAATCCATATGGAGCTTGGGTTGACCTGATTTGCTTGGAGCCTCTTTCGTATCCTGGTGCCTGCACCACTTGCCTTGGCTTCGTCCAATCTGGTCTTAAGGTCCTGAAGAATGGCTCGATTCGTTACTTCCGCTTCCCCATTTATTTATGGGTGGCGACCAACATGAGCCAATGTTGACTATGCAACTAGGCACAGAATTTCTTGAATGTTCGGTTGTCGAACTATTGATCATTATCAGTGTTGATAGTGTTAGAGAGTGAAAAAGGGTTGGACCTTGGTCTCGATGATAGTGCAAAAAGCTTCACCTCCACCCACTTGGTGATGTAGTCGATTACGTAAGTAGATACTTTCAGTGGCTAGACATTGAGGAAAATGTGCCTAAAATGTCCATTTCCCACTAGGCAAATGGCTAAGGAGATGAAAGTTGGAATAATTGATTCGTTAGCTTCCATTGAATATTAGCATATTATTGGCATTGATCGTACTTTTAGACTAACTTTGTAGCGTCCTATCGCATGGTGAGCCAATAGTATCCTTGTCTAAGCTCCTTGTAGGCCAAGGATCTACTCCCAGGTGATTTCCATTAATGCCTTCATGGATCTCCCGAAAGACATAGTCAACTTCAGTGGGCCTCATGTATTTGAGCAGGGGATATGAGAAGGATTTCCTATAAAGCTGTCCATCTAGAAGTATGAAGCGTGAACCTCTTTTCTTTAGCAGTCTTGCATCTCTTGGTTTTTTGAACAGGATGCCTTCAGTCATATATCAGACATATGGATCTATCCAACTTGGCTCTTGAGTGCCCTGTTGGATCTCTTCAGTGTGATCGATGCTAGGGGCTTTAAGTATTTGATATATACTTGCACGAGGGAACTGTCTGATAAGGTCGCTGGCCTGGAAAGCACATCACTCGGGCATTTTCATTCTGGGGGATGTGAGAGATGTTAAAGTGCCGAAGTGCTACCATGTAGGAGCAAACTCGATCAAGGTACTTGGCTATTGTTGGGTCACAGGCCTCGTACTCACCAGTGACTTGACTGGCTACAAGCTATAAGTTAGTGAAGACTCTCAAATGCTTTAATCTGAGCTCCTCGAAACTTTCAATCCCACCAGCAAGATCTCATATTCGAATTGGTTATTAGTTGTCCTGAATAAAAAATGCAAAGCATATTCGGCAACTACTCTTGAGTTTGTTAATATCAATCCGGCTCCACTGCCTTGTAAATTTGAAGCACCATTTATGTGAAGGATTGAAGTCAGGTCCATATGGGATGGCTCAACAGGTACCTCCTCAGGCTTATCGTCGATCCATGTGCACTCAATCAAGAAGTCAGCTAAGATTTGGACTTTTATAGACGATCTCGAATGATAGAAAATGTCAAACTCGTTGAGTTTAATCATCCATTTTGCTAATCATCCAAGGATGTCAAGTTGATGTAGGATGGCCTTGATGGATTAGTCAGTGAGGACAATGATTGATAAGCTTGAAAGTAGGGCCCGAGATGCTGGATAGAGTCAATTAAAATATTTTTTTTTTTTGAGTTTGGAGTACTTGGTCTATGTTGCGAAGCACCTTGCTGGTGTAGTAGATATACCTTTAGATTCTCTTGTCATCCACCTGCACGGGTACAAAGCTAACCATTTCTAAGGAGGCAGTAAGGTATAGGAATAGTTCTTCTCCTAGTTCTAGGATGAGAAGCTCTTTAGTTCTTCAAATGCTAGTTGGCACTCCTCCATCAAGATGAAGTCATGCATTTTACGTAGCACTTTGAAGAATGATAAGCAGCATTTAGCCGACTTGGATATAAACCTATTGAGGGCTGTAACTCGACTAGTTAGCTACTGGAGTTCTTTCTTGGAAGGCACCAAAATTGCAGAATCGATTGGAGTGCCTCTGGAGAAAAGAGGTGAGCTAGCAAGCAACTATTCTTCTTTCCATTAGAAGGGGACCCACTGAAGTCAGTTTGAATTGGAGCCCTCCTGCCCGAAAAGGAAAGGAACCAACTACTTAACTTTTCGTAAGCCAATTCGAACATTTTTTCCTAGTTGGCGTCAGACATACCGAGAATCCCTCCGGAGGTGATAGCTCACAAGCTAAATGTCAATCCCAGTTATAAGCCTTATTGGCCAAAAAAGAGGAGCTGTGCACCTGAGAAGCAAAGAGCCATTGATGAGAAGGTTAATAAGCTTCTTGCCATCGAATTCATTAGAGAACCCCGCTATCCCGAGTGGCTTGCCAATATTGTAATAATCAAGAATGCTAGCGAGAAGTGGAGGATTTGCATCGACTATACCGACCTCAATAAGACATATCTGAAAACATTGCCTAGCTAGTTGCTAGTCACTATGCATCTCGTCGACTTTGCCCCTAGTTGGGAAACGGACAAGAAGGCACTTCGTTAAAAAGACTGCATCCAGTAGGTTTAGTCCGGGTCGACCAAGGAGAGCATTGTATGTCGAGTGCAAGTGGACTACTATAAAGGTCATGATAATGGTGCTAGGACGAGGGGATGTCCCTACAATGACAAGGAGAGTTATCTCACCTTCAACGTTGACCGAAACACCGGTGAAATCGATTAGAGGTACATAGACAAGTTTGAGGTAGCTCAAAGGCAGATCCTTCTGAATAAAAGCATCATAAGAAAGGATGTCAGTTGAGCTTCCACTATTGATTAATATTCTTTTTACAGGATGTTTTGCTATCATCATAGATACGACAATAGCATCATCATTGGGGTTATGAACCTAGACTAGCTCCCTATTGGAAAAAGGAATTACATAATCATCATCCCCTTCTCTCATTGGCCTCTTCGGGGTGTGTTTGCCCCCAGGACATCATGTCGACTGGCCTTTCAGTTGGTGTATTATCGATCTCGGCTTGAGATAATTGCTAGCTGGAATTTTGGGCGACATTGAACTCCTCTACAGCATAATTTTTGAGGTAGCCCTGCTAAATTAAAATTTCAATTTCTTCCTTCAGGTGATGGCATTCCTCGATGTCATGGCCGTAATCCCAGTGGAGCTGACAGTATTTAGATTTGTCATGGGGGGTCGACAATCTCAGAGGATGTAGCCTTCTGAGATATTTTTCGCTCTCGATTTCCATCAAAAGTTTTGTTTTGGGGGTGAGAAGGGGAGTGTACTTGTTATCCTTGTCGATGAAACTTTTTGGATTGAAGTCTGGCTAGTGCGATGAGTCAGGCGTCTCTGCTTGGGCTTCGCTTGGCTCTTCCCAAGCTTGTTTTTTCCTGGGTCTCCCATCCATCTCCCTTCGAGTAGAATTCTCATCCTCTGTGCGGATACACTTCTGTGCATATATTAGTAGCTCAGAGTTGGATTTTGGAGGTTTCTTATCGAGAGAGTGGGTGAAGCGAGAAAGATGGAGCCCTCTCTTCATGGCCAACATGGTCTTCGGACTCATCTAAGTTATACATCTCCATCACGATCGACTTGAATTAGGCTACGTAATCCTAGAGAGATTCTTTATCTTACTGCCGAACAGAGAAGAGGCTATCAGCATCACATGGCATCTTTCGGTAGGCATTAAAGTAAGCCAAAAATTTCTCTTACAACTGCCTGAAGGAGTCTATATTCCTTGGCTCGAGCCAGGAGTACAGGCTCGCGCCACCTTGCATAGCATAACTGGAAAGGCAATGCAGAGGAGAACGTCGGTGGCACCCTAACTTGCATGAGATCCATAGCTCTTGAGATGGTCTAATAGATCAGTAGTGCCGTTATATAGCTTGAGCATCCTGAACCAATTAGGAATCGATTCTCATAGAACTCAGCAGGTAAGCAAGGGATAGGTACTGTAACTCGATTGCAATTGACTTTTATCTTGCAAATCGTCAAACCGACAATTGAGGTCATCTAGCTTGCGATTGTATTCATTCAAGCGTTGCTCGGCCAAGCTCCATATTACTTTATTCATATACCCCTCTTCAGAAGACTCGGGGGTCAAAACAGAGGAAGATTGAGGGTGCTCATGCTTTGCCCCTTTCCCTAATTGCCGCTCCTGGTACATAGGAACGACATGTTGCAGTGCAAGGGATCACTACCGGTGAACAGTCCAGTAGTGGCGTGATCTCCTCTGGGAAACATGATGGCTTATCGGTCGAGGTGAAGGAGACCATCGACGAGAAGTATGCTAATGCAGGGATTGATGATCGGTATGAGCAACAATGACAAGGGTAGCAGGGTTCCCTAGTTGCTGCTGTATTGCCATGGAGCCATGCTGCTTGCAACCCTTGTACTGTTGTTGTAGCCCTTGAGCTACTGCCACCAACATTTGGACTTGCTATGTAAGGACAACAAGCTAGTCCTGCTAGTTCGATGATGGTGGGGGTGGCGGAGCAAGAGGCTCCACCTCCTATCTGCATTGGTCATCACAGTGTGATGAGCTCTTGGTATAGCTGGTAGAAGCATCCTGCACGTGGGTGACCGCCATAACTTCAAGCTCCGGTGAGGGGATGCTTGCCGCACTTATGCTTTCAGAGTTGTGTTGCTACGTACCCCTTACCTGGCATGCTAATTTGTTACCGTTCATTCGCTTGTCACCAAACTCCGATGGTGGAGTAAGAACACACTGGTCTTCTCTGATAAGGACTGAGAGTCTTCTAGGATTTCTTTGCTTTGATGACCTACAAAAGGTTTTTGAACCGAGATTACCAGTGGAGATACTCCAATGCTCAAGTCGGTAATTGAAAAATGTGAGGCTACAGCGGTCGAAGCCGGAAGCCTGTAGTGATCTAGTGAGTATGAGAGCAAGAGCATGTGGAAACGTCTAAGTGCATACCTTATTGGAGGTCCCTCTTATCTCTATGTATAGTGCAATAGAATATTATTGGAAAAGGTGCCTATTTTTTATAGATGTAATAGATTCAGCTGAGGTGGTAGGATCTTGCTCCTCGAGATCTCCACTACTGGGATTTTTCTGTTGCAGTGTCAGGAGCCATTAAGATTTTGTTCATCACTACTTATACCTAAACTAGCTATAATAGGATGGGCCAATGGCTACCCGGGCATTATATAGCTCGAATAGGAGGTGGGCCTAACTATCTATCGAACTAAATAGGATTACCCGACTCGTTGATCGATCCGAATAGAAAGTCGGTTGAGATGCACGAAGTGAGATGGAGTAGTAAGTAGAGTTGGCGTGTCTCCTCCACCAATCTCAAAGGTAGCTAATCTGTCCAAATAAAAGTATTCACTTGATGGGCCATACTTGTGACCCTGCTTGGACATGCAGCTTGTTGATTCCAGCCTCCTTTCTATTTTTTTTTTATGAACCAAAAGAAGAGGGAGGGATAAATCCCGATGTAGCTATCTTCACTGGACCCCAACTTCATCAGGTTATGCTCGATTCGGGTCATAATTTTTTTGCATACCCTTCTTATCATGGATGAGTACATTAGCCTGACATTACTAAGACGGCAGAGTAATGCACTCTCTTGTTATCTTGATCACGTGTTCCAAAATAATTTATAAATTTAATCGAACTATATGTAAAGATCATACCGTGAAACTATGATCGATGAAAAATAAGGCTTAGCCTCAGCCAACCACTACAACTTTATATAAGGTGCACCTATGGACATCGGTAGTGTACACGATGATTTGGATGTCAACGGAGTCACGATAATATCCAATGAGATATTTCGTAATAATTTTATAATCAAAATAACGTTAGTGGTCACCAACTATTATTATATTAATAAATAATCAATAATAATGGTAACACGGGTTTTGGATGATATAAATGTTAAAAACATAATTTATAAAAATATTATTTTGATTATATGGACAAGTGACATCACCACCATTAATTACATGGCAGTTATTTCAATAAAAAATGAATATGATTTAAATACCCTTTCTACTAATGTGTATTTGTATTTACTTACGTCTATTCATGTGTCATCTGGGGCAATGGACCATACTCTATTTTTTAAAGAAAAAGGACTGCACATTTTGTCAAGGAAGACTTACGTGGACGAGTCTATTACGCGGAGTTCCCTTTCCTGTTCCGCACCCCACGCCGTGGAACTGCGGGCAACCTGTGCTTCGGATTTTTGTTCTCGGCCGTTCTTTAGGTCATGCAAGGCATCTGCCGGTCACGCAGGGACGTGCTGCCCGTGGACCAGCTACAATTACCACGTGGCCTACCGTGGTCCTGAAGTCGTTGGATGCTTTTAAAATTTGTTCCCCTCCTCGTGGCGTTGAGCGAACACTCCTTGATCCGGATCCGACTAGCATCCATCGTCACCGCGAAAAAGATCGGTTCGAAAACCGATCAACGCCGTCGAATCCGCAAGAGAGAGTGGAGCGAACGCCAAACCCATAAGGAAGGTAAGAGAGAGAAGGAGCGAGCGAACGAGCCCCATGGCCTTCCTCTCGGCCCCCGGGGACGCCCGGCTCCTCTGGCTTCTGTGGATCCTAGGGTTAGGGTTCGGATGGGGCTCCTTCTCCTCCTGCTCTCAAGCCCATGCGCTCAAGTTGCCTTTCCGTGTGAACGACGTCCTCCCCATCCTTCCGCGCCAGATCTCCTGGCCCGTCCTGAACAATCTCCACAGCGCCGTCGATCTCCTGCCGGCTTTCGTCGGTGCCGTCGTGCCGGAGGGTGGATCCATCGGGTGGAAGGGGGCCTGCTTCTTCGAGAACGAGGCTAGGTTTGAATTCACCAACACCAGCGATGAGCATGGTCTTCTCGGCGGACTTCTCCGCCTCAAGGTAAATTCTTCTCATTCTTCTTCTCTATTTTATTCTAAACGAAAAGTCGGCTAGATTGTTCAGAAATCGTGTTAAGCACTGGAATGTATGGTCTAGCAAGAATCGGTGATTGTTTGGTAGCTATCTTTTCTGCCAGTGTGATGTGCTATGTGGTTAATTCTGCTAGTTTAGTGATCCAAGGTTTAGTGTTTCAGGTGTTCGGCATATCGAATCCCCAAATACCATAACTGTAACCATAACCACCCGGCTTAGTCCCAAATTTTTTGGGGTCGGTTAGTAAACTCTAAGTACCCAGCATAATTGGATGTGATTGTTATATATTCCCTATGCAAAGGAGGGTGGGAAGAAGCTTTACAAATAACACGAAGTATTACAAGTCAGCATGGTCTGACCTGTATTGAGGGAATGGTAACATTGTAAGTTTCAACATTCTATATGTTTCATTGCCAAATTTGTTAAGAAGCTCATGATGGCATATGTGCTAGGGTAGTGCAAGAGTTACTCAGAGTGCCAAGTATTTAGTGTCTAAGTTGTTCACCATAGCAACGTCATAAAAATTTAACAAGTGGATGATTTTTTTTTCATGAGTTAATGCTATTTTATTTCCCAATGCAAGTCATCTTTTGATGCATTGCAAATATAAAGGAAGGCAAGAAAGAAGTCCCCCCACCAACCAAAAAAAAAAGGATCAATTTAATTTCACCCATATTTAAAAAAAATTAGCTTTGTAAGTCTATAGGTCATTCACTGCAATATCATTAGTTCATGAACATGAGTAGATCAAATTGACTATTTTCCTAGTTCAATATTCTCACGATTGTCTATCATCAATTGGACCTTAATCTCTTCAAGAATATATATTATTGTTGAAACTGGCTTATGCTACCATTATCAATGTCACATCTTTGGCCACATTTGTTTCAAGGGTCACATATGTTTGAGGAATGAAAATCTTTAGTTGTTCATCTGTTGAGATTAATCTTTATTTGTTCATCTGTCAAGATTCTCCTCACCATTGTTTTCTCCTGTAGACTGATGCAGCACACAGCTGGACATGTATGGATCTTTATGTATTTGCAACACCGTACAGGATTATGTGGGATTACTACTTCACTGCCCGAGAACACACTCTAGAGATAAAGTCTTGGCAAGAGCCAGCAGAAATGGAATATGTCCGTCTAGATTTGTTATGTACTTATTTCTGCATCTTGTTGCAAATTTCCATTGCAGAATGTTGACATTTTCATTTGTGCAAACAGGTAAAGCAGCATGGAATATCTGTATTTCTCATGCCATCAGGGATGCTTGGGACATTCTTATCTCTGTTTGATGTCTTGCCCTTATTTTCAAACTCTGGCTGGGGTCAGAAGGCCAACTTAGCCTTTCTTAATAAGCACATGGGGGCCTCATTTCTGAGACGCTCACAACCATGGGGTGCAACAATTAGTGCAGAAGATGTTCATTCTGGTGATTTTTTAGCATTGTCGAAGATCCGTGGTCGTTGGGGTGGATTCGAGACATTAGAGAAATGGGTAACCGGTGCATTTGCTGGGCACACGGCAGTCTGCTTGAAGGATGAGATGGGTAATCTCTGGGTTGGGGAATCAGGGCATGAAAATGAAAAGGTATTTCAAACATCCATGATGATTATTTGTCTGGAAAACAAGAATTAACATGTTCATGCCAACATGTTAAGAAGAATGTCCTTATATATATAACCTTTTAAGAAGGATCTCCATATACACATACGTGCGTGTGCACACACACAGATACAGTGCTCATAAAACACATATTTTAACATGTTAATTTATGTACAACACTTGTATGTTAATATTTTTTATTTTCTTTTTATTCTAATGATATGGGACAGGGATAACTTGAATTCTGAAATGAATATTTATCATATCTAAATGGTACCAATCCATAAGATGCTCTTGTTGTGATTTGTCAACATGGTTTCTCTAATTGAATAAATGATAATTCCTGCAGGGAGAGGAGATTATTGCGGTGGTTCCATGGGATGAATGGTGGGAGATGTCGCTTAAAGATAACTCTAATCCTCATATAGCTCTGCTGCCTTTACACCCTGATTTGCATGCAAAATTTAATGCCACTGCAGCTTGGGCTTATGCTCGGAGCATGTCAGGAAAGCCTTATGGTTATCATAACATGATATTTAGCTGGATTGATACAATAGCCAACAATTATCCACCCCCTCTCGATGCTAGCTTGGTATCAATATTTAGAAGCACTTAATTCTGATGTCTCTTTCAGATTACTTTTTTTTAAAAAAAAAATTCCCGTTTTGGATAATTTCATTGCTGCCCTCATGTAAATGGACAATGAGAGCTGCTAGAACATAAGTGATGGCACATGCTGCGAACCAGAAATAGCCCCCTCATAATGTGGGCCCCAACATGCCATTCATAGGCCCAGTATTTAAGGGGGAGAGATTGCGGTTCAAATACTGACATACATATTATTTATCTTGGGCAATATTTTATTACTGCTATAATTCTTTAATTTATATTTTATAAATTAATTTTTATTACTGTTGGAAAGGATTGTTGTGCTATGTTGCTTTAAAAAGGTTTTCTTAATACGTATCATTTTTCTTCTTACTTTCTAATATTTGTTACGTATGTAGTAAAAAGAATAATGAGTTTATATTGACCATCAAAAAGTCAGATGCTCTTGCACATAGGTGTAATCTGGGAACAGTAATTAATTCTTACAAATAATCTGTAATCCAGATCTTGGTTATTAAATCGATTGAGTTGTCATGGACTTAGCCTAAACAAAAGTGATTGCCCAGCTGTCTCTGCAATTGCCTATGCAACTGATTTAGTACCGACAGTTATTATTCAGTTCATCTGCTTCATTTATAGCACCGTTTTTTTATACCATTTTCAATTGATTTTGACATGCCTCAAGGCATATATACTGAGCATAAAATATACTAAATTAATAAATAAAACATAACCAAAATAAAAACATATAAAATTGTTGTCTTAATTTAGATGTTAGGTACTGTTGAGCTTCTTTTGTTTTCCACTTGTTAGAGGTTGAAGCTCAGATCTGGGTTTGTGTGCATATGTTTTGTTCAGCTTGGTGGAGGCCTCTCTCTCTCTCTCTCTCTCTCTCTCTCTCTCTCTCTCTCTCTTTCTTTGTGTATGCATGTGACATGTGTAAGGACATGTATATAAATACACACACACACACACACACATATATATATGGATGTATGCATGTAGGCACATAGATACATGTGATGATGTGCGTAATTATTCTCACCTCAAGTTGCTGTAGTAACTAGCATCTTTATCTCGACATTGGTCAAGTTCTTAAATGGCCCAAAGGGAAAGAGTTGGGAAGAGGTTTAGCTTAACAATTTTGTCCTTCAATCATTGCATGTTGAATGTGGATCACTTTGAAAAATAGAAACAATCCAGTGTTTTCAGCTTACCAGGAAAACTCGGCAAAAAAATTGCGGAATGTGCTGTAAAACTGAATAGATAGTAGATGACAATATTTCTGAAAAAATAGTTCATGAATTAGAAGTAGCTATGAATTGTTCTACATGGATTTGGACTTGCTATGGGAAATGTGCTGTAAACTGATTAGATAGTAGATAACAATATTTCTGAAAAAATAGTTCATGCATTAGAACTATCTATGAATTGTTCTACATGCATTTGAACTTGCAAAGGGAACTAACTACAGTAAAATGGAAACCACCTAATGGTGATACATGGAAACCGAACACATATTACTCTTTCAAGTTGAATTCTATTAGGGCAGAGTTGGACTAGTTAGAATCTCAAATGAAAAGCCAATTATTCTATTTGTCAAACCATGCGATGCCAAATCAGCAAGTGCAATAAAAGCAGGAACTATATTGAAAGGGTTGGAATTCCTTAAACTAGAAAGACAACATGCGATTATTGTTCACATGGGTTCGGAGATTTTGTTCCAGATGATCAAATGCAAAAATTCTATTCCATTAGCCAATAGGAAGACGATAGAAAGAATTAAGAAAAGCTATTGAGTCCATACTTACATGTGAGGAAGTCTTGAGCATACCTGCAAACAAACAACCTAAGTGGCAAATTTCCTTGCTGACATGGGTATTATTAATGTGCACAACAAATTCCTG
This sequence comes from Areca catechu, assembly GCA_021397845.1. Lineage (NCBI taxonomy): Eukaryota > Viridiplantae > Streptophyta > Magnoliopsida > Arecales > Arecaceae > Areca > Areca catechu. The sequence continues at coordinate 57,350,943 of CM038045.1, forward strand.
TTAAATAGCCTTACTTGGTCTACATCGTGCACTAAAGTGCTAGTTGGAATGCATAATATTGCACAGTATGTACCATGTGACTGGCATGGTATTGGTTGTCACCGATTGACATGTAGTGGTGCCAGTGTGCCAAGCACTGGTGCTAGTATTATGCCTACTGTGTTGTGCCAGGCTGGCTTGCCATCAGCACACAATTCCTAATCCATGGTCTGCATTAACACTAGATTTAGTTGACTTGCTGTAACAAGTTCTTGCTCCGATAATCTTTGAAAGGTGAATTGAATTGCCTAGGGGCCACTTCCAGCCCCCTATCTTTCTGCTCCAACCCTACATCGAAATGGAAAAAAGAAAAGAAAAAACAGTTGACCGGATAGTAGCCTTTCCATGTTTATAGCATCATCTGTATCAATATGAAGAATATTAAAATAGTGAAACATTTTTTATGAGAACTTGAAGCCTAGGCAAGTATGAGTTGGAGGAAAAGCTTGGTGATGCCAATCTATTAGAAAAGTCAAAAGAAGAAATATTTGAAACTGCAAAGACCACAAATGAGCTGTGCCCTAAAACTCTCGGAGGTATTATATTAATATACAGCATGACAAAATAATATTAAGTAAACTGGCTTTATTTGCAAGTTCAGGGCCCATTTGGTATTGCTTTTGTTTTCTGTTTTTGTTTTCAAAAATCCAAGAAGAAAAATGAACTAGATCTGAACAACATGTGGTGAAACCTTTTTTTTTCCCCAAATTGTTTGTAATTTTTTTAGAGCTTTGTGAAGCAAAGAGTTATTGCTTTCGAAATAGAATGAAATAAAAGCAAGGGTTAGTAAAGGTTTTGTGCAAATGCTGTCTTCAACATTAATCTTCATATGATATTTCACTAATTTGGTGCGATAGAAGTTAACCAAGAAACTCCCAAGGATTTATGCTTAATGGCAAGTAAAGTGGGCAGGACCCAAAACATTATGTTGATGGAGTTGAGAGAGGATGTGTGAAAAGCTTGTAATGGCAATAAATATTGCTTCTGACAGGAATAATTGGTGGAAAAAGATTACAAACATAGGATAATGTTGATGGTCATGGTCTGACTGATGTTATTTATTCCAATGTTGGCAATAAAATTTCTTCTTGTTATGAGCTGCTTGAGGATGTATTCATAATTGTGAATACTGGTTTCCAAATTTTTTCCATTTATTTTATTCCCAAAATCACATGTGGGAATTCAATGCCATTTGCGCATATTCTATCTAAATTCTTCAGACTCATATTATGTGTTTCAGGTAATGTCTATTATGTCAATGTGGACAAGACTGCAACCTGCATATGCTGCCAATATGTGGAATGAAGCCCTTAACAAGCGGCTTGGGACAGAGGTACACCAAATTACTGCAGTGCATAATTGCCCTTCTTGTGCTTTAGGACATGTTGAATTATCAGTGATAGATATACTGCAAGTAGACTCCATGTATACTTGAAGGATTTATGTATCTTGCAAGAAAATAGGCTAAACTTGCTGCCCCCCACAATCCCCCCCCCCCTCCCCCCCGCCCCAACGGAACTTACTGCACCAGATGATCCCATCAAATGCTCAGTGGACATGTACATGTGTCAATGATTTTGCATCAGTTAATCATTGACTGGCAAGCCAAGCAATATGTTGATCTGTGGAGGAATTTATACCATTTACCTTGAAAACAGTGTACCTGATCATTCAAAAATTGATAAAGATAATGCAGATAGCTGATCTTGGTCCACTGGGAATAATTATTATCAGTATTCCACTGGCCTTTTTTTTGGCAGTACATGGCTGCTGCATGAGTGCTGATGAATACTTAGATGAGATGTTATTTTGATTCTGTCAGTGTTGATATGATATTCTTTTCTTTTTTTTTTTTGCCAGTGTGTATATGTGCCATCTACACGGGCTTGCCTGCTTGCCTTCTTTAGACTTTTTATTAGGTCTAATAGACTGATCCAGCTGCAACATTAGTTCAAACCTGTGAACCACATGAATGCAACAGAAGACCTTTTGAATTGGGTGTTAAGATGCTGATGATGGATCATGGTCTTTTTTTGCCTTGATACTTCCTGTTTTTATATGTCTTGTTATTCTTAATGCAAAAACCGGTGGGTGAATTTGCGAGTACTCTATATTTTAGCAGTGAGTGCATGAAATGCATCAGCATAGGTGCCTGTTTTCTAGGAGCATGTTGTACTGGTCAAATTTATATTCATGGCATTACTTTTAATTTTTATATCAGGGTTTGGACTTGCATGACATTATTATTGAGACTGAAAGGCGTGGAATGACTTTTGATCAGTTGCTCACCATTCCCGAGCAAGATGAGTGGGAGTATAGTGATGGCAAATCAACCACTTGTGTCGCCTTCATTCTTGAAATGTACAAAGAGGCTGGCATATTTGGCCCCATTGCCAACTCAGTTCAGGTTACTGAATTCACTGTAAGTATTAGAAGTTCCAACATGGTCAAGTGGAACTGGAATGTTTTTTTAATGCTAGGAATATTGCTGCTACCGATCCCATTGTTTGCAATGTGGCCCCATAGGTCCTCCAATCTGAGCATCAGTATAAGCTTCAATGGATGTGATTATTTTATTTACATAAAAAAGGCTTTTTCGGTGGACAATGGGTCTGGGAAGAATCAGATGTACATAGCCTTACCTCTGCATGTGGAGAGAGTTTCTATGTTTCAAACCCAGCACACCCTGGTCATGGTGAAGCAGACTTTAGTGTTGTGCCAAGACCTGCTCTCTTTACCTCATTAGATGGCCCTCATGAATATAGTATTCATTTTGTTGGCTGCTGATGAGAGTCGCACATGCATGGAAGGCTTGGATTCTCTTTGCAGCATGATGTTAAGTTTACCAATGTGAACTGAATGTGAGCTGCAGTCTGTGGCATTAACATTCAATAGAGCCTTCCTTGGGGAGCCCGTCTCATAGATCATTAGAGTGCATATTTTCTCAGCTATGTATTATGCTACCATAGTAATCTAACAATTGCTGCATTACAGATTCGGGATGCGTACATGCTCAAGATCTTTGAGAATAACATTACACGACTGCCAAGCTGGTGCAATGCTGAAGAAGAGAAGCTTCCCTTCTGCCAGATACTTGGAGAGTACCGAATGGAGTTGCCAGACTACAACACCATAGAGCCTTATGCACATATGAACGAGAACTGCCCCTCCTTGCCACCAACCTACGAGAGACCTGTAAGTTGTTGATCATGAGCAAGGCAGAAGGTGAAGTTGATCATTGGTCAATATGACAATATTTTCTAGTCATTGACATGTTCTTCATTGAGTGTAAGTAAGTGACAGTATATGTTGGTATTCTTGTTCTTGTCAAAAATAATGCCATTGCTGCATAACTGGTAATGCATTTATACGGGTCTACTCTAATCATGTTATTTTGATGAACGATGTAGAGCTGGGTCCATGCAGGGTGTAAGCTGTAAATTCTCGGCTGAATCTGCCTGGCTGGTCAATTGCCTTTCCAATAAGGTGCCTTGAACACTTGAGCTGACTATTGGGTCCATGCATTGCCTATTAACGCTTGTCTCTGAGTATTGGGTCTCCTTAAGCAGTCTCGATTCAACTTGAGCCTCCAGTAACTTTATGATATTTATAGATGTGTTTGCTTTCATTTAGCTGTACCGTCCAAGTGATGGAGCCTTCATATTGTGGGTCCGATGGTGCCAATTATTGGTAAGATGAGTCCCTATAATGTATATTGGCATAATGACCGGTAAGAACTTTGCAATCTGGGTTAGCTGTTGCTTATCAGAAAAAGAGTAGCATTGAATGAAAAAACTGAATTAAAATGAGATATTCTTCTGGTTGGCTTTTCTAAAGATTGCATTATCATTTTCATCAATGACGTCAAGTTTGCTGCATTGTTGGTGGCAACATTCCAGATGGTCAAAAATGTTGTTTTATGTTCCTCTTTTTTGTCTTATTTCCTTTTCATTTTGAATGATGCTTGAAAGCATCAAAATCCCTGGTGCAGCTTACCAAATGCTCAAGATGGTCCATCTAATGGTTGATCAAGGTAATGATACGATTATCTTGACGATGGGGGGAAATTTTCATGGTCGATCAAGGTAATGATACGATCATGTTGACGATGGTGGGAAATTTTCGTGGTCTGGGTTTGTGTGCATTGACCGTTGGGATGCAACCAGTGCGAACTGTTGTAATGATTAAGAGAGGTGTTTCACCAGTGCTTTCAGCTATTGTAATTTAACATGCAGTTTACTTGCAGCCTTTATATCCTAGCTGCAAGTTGATTTGCATCATTTGTATTTGCTGCTCAAGTTACACCAGTAATCTAGGATGTGGGCATGTGGCCATGCTCTTCCAACGAAGCAATCACAAGAAAATGAGATGTGATAACTGAACTCGAAGGCTGTCTAGTTGACAGGGAGGGGTGCCTGGGTGCGGTCGGCTTCCTGCATTGAAATCCATGCATGTTCTGGTGCTTTTCTTCAAACAGTTGGTGGACGGTGGTTTTGGTATGGCTGAGAAAGGAAATCGACCTAGCGACAGTTGCTGGTCTTCACCCGAGAGGGCAGAAGGGAAGGCGTCATGGGCTCGGGTGGCCCAAGGCCTGGCGAGCCAATGATGGTGGATGGAACACCGGATCTCGTTGGAAGAGTTGGAGAATCTTCAATAGTATTTTACTAAGATCTTGGAAATGTGAGATGAGAAACTAATGGAGTCACGAAAGCAATGGAAGAAGAGATTCATGATAACTCGGAGCCTTGGCTAGAGGGTACCAACATATTGGGTGGCGAAGGAGTTGGGTAGTGTCCAAAACGAGCTGGAGGCATTTGCGATGGTGGAAACCATCATATTATTCGTTTTTTGATTAAGGAGGAGTGCGGTAGGGTCCTCTATGGTGGCACAAAGGTGATGTGAAGGACGATTGTTTGGATCAGCCTCCCGGGTTATTATTATAGGAGTTTTGGGAGCTAGAGTTGTTGCTAACCATCACAGTAAAGGCTGGTACCCTGGTGGCATTGGATGAGTTCACCACCAAGTTCTGGAAGATAGAGTTTGCGAGGGTTAGGATTGAACTAGATTCTTTGGTGCCTCTCAAGCCAGGGGTTCTAATTTATGGGCAATAGGGGGTGTTCTGGCAATATTTGGTTTATGAGAATATCATCTCTATCTGTTATAAGTGTAGAATTTTAGGCCATGATATGGAGTACCGGACGTCTCGAGAGGAGGGTTAATTGGGCAACTGTCCACTACAGCAGGGGAACTTCTTCACCGACCCTATGCCTATGGAAGGTGGGATGGCGGCTAAGGAGTCTGGGGCTCCACTAACTGACACTCTAGAGGTCTTAGGGTAGCCACGGCTTGGCCCCTGGATGGCGACATCAAGAATCCAACAACCCTGGCTAGGTAGGGTTCTGGCCAACCCTCGAAAGAAGACCGGGTCTAACCCAGATTCCTCTATACTGGATTCCTCCCCTTTCATCCTTCCTCACCTACTCTTGTTAGCTCCTCCCCTGGATCACCGCCAAACTCTAATGGATGGCAAAAGCCATCCAAATTTGCTCGCTAGCACTCACCGGAGAATGAGGAGACAGGGATGTGTTGGGTCAACTCAATCGAGTCGAGGAAAGTTTTTTTACTGTTGTTTGATACTGGGCCAATTGAGGCGATGGTTGTGGGCTTTGATTCAGGCCCAAGTCTAGGTGACAATTTATGGCTGAGGATAGTGGCCTCAAGTTAAAACGGGCTAGAAGTCCACCTACAATGGCCCCTTTGATGCGGGATAAAAATGAAACGATGGATGGAGAGTTTTAGCAAGCTAACCAGCAAGTAAATTTGAGCAATTAATTATCAAATAAATGGGCTAAATTAATCCAAGAAAAAAATTTTCATAAGGAAACTAGTTGATCTAAGTTACATCACCCGCAATGTAGATCTAGTTCAAAACAATGATTAGGATCTTCATGGCAAGAAAACCATCACTACTAGGGCAAGTTAACCTTCAAATAATCAGATCTAATGAAGCTTAGGAAAAGTTTTCCTACCAACAATGATGGCTAAAATATTTGGTGGAAGGGAAGCTCTCAACACTCAAGGATTTGAGATCTAAACCATAAAACTAGCACTCCCTACCTTTAGGACTCACCTTGGCCTTGATCCATGGCTTGGAGACCTTCATCTTAGATTTGGAAAACCTGAGAAAACCTGTAACAAAATCAAGCATTAGGCATGGAAGAGAAATCAAGTTGGAATTGAAACAAAGGGGAAGAAGGAAGAAAGAAGTGGCCGACGCTTGACTTCAAGGAACTTGGATCTTGGATTAATCAAAGGGCATCCCACCCTTCAAACACACACACAAGGGCCTCTCACCCTCTCCTCAAACAAAGCTTCAAACACTCAAACTCAAGAGAACTCACTCACTCCACACAAGGGAACACAAGAGAACTAGAACAAGAAGAAACACTTCATTCATTAATCCAACATAGCATGAATACAAGTGAGAGCCTTAGGGCCCTATTTATAGGCTCCTAAGCTAGGAAACTCGGCCAAGGGGAGAGAGGAGGGGATAAGGATGGGCTTACTTGGATCCAACAACTTTTGGGTAGGTGGTTCTAACTAAAAATAAATTATGGATAGAAAGTTACAACCACTTTGACATGTGGCATCTACATGGAAATGATGTGGCTTCTATTTGCCATTATGGAGCCTTAGGTGGGGTGTGATGTGGCATCTCACATGGCAAGTTAGTTGGAGGGGAAGTGGAAGGTGGTTGTATGCTCCCCTCATAATTCTTGATGAGGTGTCCAATCCTTCCCCCAAGAATACTTGATAATATGTCCCATGTGAGAAAAATGTGCTTAAAAAAGGGAGGCGCCATGACTTGCTTGGGCCTTGCTTTGGAGGGTGTCAAGGTTTGCTTGAAGTTGGGTTTTGGCTTAGGTTGAGCCAATTTAAGAAAAAGGTGGCTTTGTTTCATGAATTGGCTAGTCGGTTTGAGCTTCAAGTGGAGCTGGCTTCATGGACTAAGTGGGCTTCATTTCAAGGCTCTTATTTTTTCTTTAATAGACCATATTAACTGCAAAACCAAAGAGAATTAGTAGAAAATATTTTCTTCTTGTTGATGTCCCCATCACCCTTCCTCTTCACTCGTGGACTCTTCCCCTGTGGAAGCTAGTAGTTCCTCACCTGCTCTGCTATGGGAGGTTAAAGCTGATTTGGATAAGCTACAAAGGAAGCCCCTCTCGTCTGGAAGCATGTCACCAGCGATAGGTGAAGGAGGATCTACTTCGAATCGGGTAAGTGGCTCTACCCTTGTTTGCCTTGCTCTTGGGGTGGTTTCAGGTGTCCTGGATAGTATGATAGGAGGAGGTTGCCAAAGGTACTGTTTGGGGATGGTGGAGTTGTGGGACCTCTGGGTGGAAAGAATATGGGAGCTTCGAGATGTCGAGGAGGGAAGCCCGATTTAATAGAGTTGGAAGGTATCGGAGAGGGGGATTTGGGTGAGGAGGATCAGTTTGGAGTGGGTCCCTCGACATAGTCTAATCCTGGATCGTTGCTTCTAGTGGGTGGTCCTAATTGTGAGGAGAGGAAGAGTCCACGTGAGGATCTTCTATCCTCAAGTGCACTTGGGGAAGCCTAAGATGGCGTTCAACTGAGAGTTGGAGGAAAGGGTGTGGAGGATTTGAACCACAACCACAGGAAGGTAGTAAATCTCCTGAAAAATGCCCTCCAGGCTATTGGCAATGTGGAGGGAGTGGGAGTCTAGAGGGGTTGTTGGAGTGTCCACTAGCAACCCCAACCACTGTTGATTGCAATGAAGCTCTTATTTTGGAATGTAAGGGGGGAAGGCAAGCCCTTCTTTCTATCGACATTTTGGATAATTGGTTAGCAACATTGATTGGATCTGTGTGTTTTGATGGAGACAAGACTTTTTGACTTGAGTTTGGACCGCATCCGCCACCAACTCTCGCCAAGTTGGAGTTTTTATGCAATGGAGTCCCAAGGATTGTATGGTGGAATCATTATACTATGGAAACTTGGTATAGCTACTTTTGATGTTTTTCATTGTTGTTCTCAATATGTTACCATAGTGATAACTGAATCTAATGGCTTGACTTGGCTTTTATCTATTATGTATGCTAGCACTAACTATAGGGATAGAAGAACTCTATGGCAAGAGGTAACTACATTGATTGATCAGGAATTTTCTTGTTGTTGCTGGTGATTTCAACTGCATTGATGGATGTGCGGAGAAAAAGGGAGGGTGACCTTTTATGGAGGACATTGGGTCAAGGGAATTTGATGAATTCCTACACTTCAATGGCATCATAGATCTCGATTTTGTTGGCCAAAGATTTACCTGGGATAATAATAGACGGGGAGGACCCGGAGTGTGGGAAGGAATTGATTGTATTTTGCAATAGCCAGTTGGTTACATTACCACCCTACTCATCTTGTTCGCCACCTGTCGATGATTGCTTCGGACCATTAGTTTATTTTGTTGATTACTGGCCCTTCTACCCTTTATTGGAGTCCCTTCTGATTTTAGAAGATCTGGCTATTTTACCTATGCTCTTGGAAAATTATAATGGAGGTGTGGAGGTTGCCCATGTGAGAGAATGCCGCTATGTATGACTCACCTGCTTGAGCTAACAAGGAAATGTCTCCTTCACTAGAACAAGATGGAGGTAGGCGATTTTTCCGGTGACTTAAGATGATCGAGAGGTCTATTGCTGAGCTTTAGGAGCGGGAGGAACATGAAAGAGGTCTTTTTGATCATTACTTGTCGGAGCTTCACCGTCAGATTACTGAGCATCACTCCCTACTTTGCAGTAGGAGGCCTTTTGAAGATAGAAGTCTAGAGCCCAGTGGATCCAGGAGGGGGACAGAAATATGAGGTTCTTCCACTTGGCTACAATTATTCGCAGGCACAGGAATTAGATCTGAACCTTGTTAGACTTTAAGGGTTAGTGGGTTTTTGAGGAGGTTGGGATCAGATAGAAGATTGTACACTTCTTCAGATCGATTTGAACTTTGACCCTGGGGGGATTTACTTCATTCATGCCCCCACCTCCTAGTAGAAGTGTGTCAGAGCAGGAGAACCTAAAGCTCCTTCAGCTTGTGATTACTGATGAGATATGGAGAGTTGTGTGTTCTTTGGTTGAGGATAAAACTCCTAGATTGGATGGTTTCCCTTCCCTATTCTTCAGGTATATCAGTCCACATTCAATTAATGTTCATGGTAGCTATACATGATTTCTTTACTTATGGGCACATACTGGACTCCTAAAAGCAAACCTTCATCACCTTGATACCCAAAAGGTAGGATCTTCTGAGTTGGATCACTATAGACCTATCAGTTTATGCACCATCTTATATAAAATTTGTGCAAAGTTGATAGTAATCGGGATGAAGCCCATCCTCCCTTAGCTTATTTGTCTTGAGTAGAGAATTTTTGTTGGTGAATAGAGTATCTCTGATAATGTCTCATTGCTCAAGAATTCATATATACTTTGCACCATGCTTTAATTTATTGTAATCTTATGACTATCAAGCTGGATATGGAGTGTGCTTATGATCGCATGTACTAGAGCTTCTTAAAGAAGGCCTTGGTAGAGTTTGGTTTCCATCCTTGGTGGGTCACCTGGATCATGGCATGCATAGGCAATCCTTTCTTTACTATTATTATTAACGAGACTCCTGATTTCTTCTGCTCTATAACTAGCCTACGACAAGATTGTCCTCTGTCCCCTTATCTTTTCATCATATGTGCATTATCGCGAGCCTTGCACATTGCATGCTAGGGGTTGGGGTTAGATCCTTATGTTCCAGCCTTTGGAGCCTAGTCCATTTCATATTTATTATTTGCAGATGACTGTTTGTTGGTGGGGAGAGCCACTCTGAGGATTGCCGAGAGATTTAGGAGAATTCTAGAGGAGTATTGTCTTGATTCAGGTCAGAAGGTGAATCTCCTCAAATCCATGGTGTACTTTAGTCGTAGACTCTTGAACACCTTCGATAGATGATTAGAAATAGAATTGGGATCATTGAGCATACTGGGATGTTGTAGTACTTAGGAATATGTATCACTGGTGATAGACTCAGGAGGGTGGACTGTGGTTGTGTGGAGAGGGTGATTCAGGATCGCTTGGAGAGATGATAGGCCCATGCTCTATGCATGATTGATAAGGTCACTTTGGTTATGTTAGTTTTAAGCTCTATGCCTATCTATCCTTGCAAATGCCATTTTCTAGTCATCAGGCTTGAACGGTATTTTCGAAGATTCTTGTAGGATAATTAGCCTGGTAGATATGGTCTTCACCTCTTGAGCTGAGATATTGTTTGCCAGCCCCTAAGGGAAGGGGATTCTGATATTCAATCTCTAATTACGAGGAGGGATGCTATGATTGCTTGACATGTGGCTAGATTATTATTGGGTCTGATAGCCTTTGGAGCTTGATGATGAAGGCCAAGTATGGAGTGTAGACTACTGCTGATGGGTTTCATGTTGGCCGGGGCAACTCTACCTTGTTGTGAGTGATTTATGCTCATGCCCCGGAGGTGATCTCTCAAACGAGATGGATCTTAGGGAATAGATGATCAGCCAATTTTTTGCTTGACCCATGGATGGCTGACCTATCCTTGAACCGATGGTTGACCTTTATCAGTACTGAGGTTTTGGATGTTACGAGGATTTTGGATCTATTCTAGGCCCAGAGCAGCATTTGGAACCCAATGGCGGTTACCTGAACCTTTGGAGATGTGCTAGGCGAGCGGGTCATGGCCATAGCATTCCCCCTTCACACGAGTCAGGATGTTAGGGTATTGGGATCATCATTCACCCCGAGAGCTATGATTGTGGATCTCTATCGCCTTTATCAGGAGGTATCACACAGGAACCTCTATGTAGGCTGGATTTGGAGGATCGGAGTCCAACCGAAGGTGAGTTTTTTTGTGGAAGATTGCTTGGAAAAGGTTGCCAATCAGATCTTTCCTCCATGGTAGAGGACTTCATCTTCAAATGGCTTGCCCTTCTTGTGGCTATGAAGATGAAACCTTGGACCATGTCCTCTTCATGTGTCAGCAGGCCTGACAGGTGTGGCTCCTTGTTAGACTTCAAGGTTTGGCTGGCCAGCATGATGATTACGTGTAGAACTTTCTTTATTTCTTGAGGCAGAGTACTATCGGATAGCAATCTAGGGGAGGAGGGATCTATGTAGTATACATTGCCTACCATATTTAGCTATCTCGGAATAGCCTCGTCTTCAAGTCTAGGAGATGCTCTACTAGGATTATATTGGAGCGCGCTTGCATGCATGATGTGGAGATTACTGAGATGACCTCAAGACCTATGGAGACCTGGAACCCTCACCTTGCTCCTGTAGCTACCCGGCAGGTGTTTATATATTGGAAGCCTCTAGCTTTGCAGTACCTTAACATCAATTTTGATGGCAGTATCAGTGATAATAGAGGTGGTGCAGGCTTTGTCATCCATGGCTGTGCAGGCTTTGTCATCCATGGCATTGCTTTGGGCCTGTTGGCAGCTAGGGAAAGTCATCTCTATGAGCCGAGGGTCCCTAGGGCTGAGCTGCATGATACTTGGTCAGATATTTTTTATATCTAGATAATTTTACGAGCTGACCATCTTATTATTAAGGGTGATTCCTTCACTGTGGTGACCTGAATTTAAGGGAGTATATGGGGAGAGACCAAGCACCCTCTCCTTCGTGATATTGCTACATGTTGAGGGAATGTATATCCATTATAGTCCGGCATACCTACCGTGAGATAAATTCTACTATTGATTAGGTTGCAATCTATGCAATCTTTTGTGAACTGATATGTGGAAGGCCTTATGTCATTTTAGAGACATTTAGCTTTTAAATTTTTTGGAATGTATTCATACCCGCTTTATGTGAACACTCTAATTCATCAAAAAAAAAAAAATATCTAGTTGCCTGTAATCAAACATCTCGCACGTTTATATTTCCTGTTTCTTTTATTTACCAGTCTTTGTGTTCAATGAAAACAAATGCCTACCTACTGAATGATCCAATATATGGTCCAATGGCTTTAGTAAGCAAAAACTGTCACCTCCAAGGTAGGTGATGCTATGTTTCTACATGAACACTCCTGGAATGGTTGTTAGCCTGGTTTTGGTTTTGGGTGCGATAAATAGCAATTTAGGTGCTGGTTTGTTGGGATAAAATGTCAGCCTGGTCTTGGCAATTTACAACAGCTTGGGTATTTTTTGAGGGGTATGAAACATTTTAATACCATTTGGAATATTAATATGTTTTTAGTGGCATCTGGTCCCTATCTTTTCTTCTCTTTGTTTTTCTTTGCTCCAAGAAGTTGCATCGGGTAATAAGAACGCATCTAGAAATAGGAACCAAACTTTCTCATGGGCTGCGCATTATACTAGAGTGGAGGCATTGTGCGCATGCATGGCTTCCTTAGAAGGCTCAAGCTTCAGATCGATGATGATCAATACAACGAGAGATAGCTGGACTGTGATGATCAGTACAACAAGGGATGGTTGGACTGCCTCTATATGGCAGACAATATGTTCGAGAGGTGAATCTACAATGGCATGCGATAAGCGCTTTTTTTTTGTGGAATATCTTAAAACATTTATATCACTTATTAGATGTGTTATTACATGATAAAAATTATAACTTTTCAGCATATTTTAGATTATATCCAACATATGTGGAAGATGCAAATCAAATTGAATGTAATAGAAAACCTTTGCAATCAAAAGGAAAAAGAAGTAAGGCTGAAATCGAATATATGGATGGGATATTCATATGTTTATTTTGTTTGACAAATATGAATATTAGTCTAATATAAAAATTTATACCTATATTTATATTAAATAAGTATGGATATAAATTATATATTTGAAATACATATATCAATTAGATAATTAAATTTTATGATCATAGTATAAAAAATATTATTAAATGGATGTTAAGTAAAATTAATGATATATTAATGTGGTTATATATATATTTTTAAAATTTTTAAATAATATATAAATTTAAATAGAGTATAAATAGAATTGAATATTCGGATATGCATGGTTGTTTATTCATATCTATATTTTTTTTATGAACATTGATATAGATATTGGTATTAGTAGGATGATTAAATTTTTATCCATATTCAAATAAATTTGGATACAAAAATGGATTTGGACAGATATTATCTGCCTTAATTTCCCTCCCAAAAAAGGTGACAAGATAAAAGAGGGATGAAGGACAATTGATTTTTTAATTTAAAATATTGGCAATCTTTTTTTCTTGCTAAAAATATAGAAAATCATTATGTTCCACTTAAGATGATCAAAATAATAATCATAATCAAATTTGGGATTTAGCATAAAGCAAGGCTATTTTAGTTCTATCTTAGATTCTTATGATTTATGTTTATATTTAGTTTGGCAAACTTATTCCATGGATGCATAAGAACTTTTTTTTTGATAAAAAAAAGTATGAGAGATAAATTCCTGAATTTAATCGAGTCTTCTACAAAATCATATCTTGAACCAATGACCTGTTAGTTATAAAATAAGATCCCAACCAATTGGGCTTTTGCTTCTCTATATATGTAATTTTCTCCATCTCTCATAAAATTTCATTTCATTTGCCTTTCTTAAATCTACAAATTTTATTATGCACATGTTAAAATTTTCGTACTTTTAACTTTTCATAGTTATGCATACTCGTGGAACATTTGACACAATATGTATTTCTTATGTAACGACCGGTCTCTTTTGGTTAGAATTGTCTACTTCGGTCTCAGGCTACTATGGCATTAGGCCTCATAATTTTATCCTTCAATAAATATCTCGCATGAAAACAAGGTCCCTTATCATAAGTCAAAATTTTAATTGGTTCACAATTGATGTTAAAGTAATGATATCCTTGTTCTATACCACAACATAGTCCTTCAATCAAGGAAGAATCTAGACAAAGCTAAAAGTAATGATGCCCTTATCCTATATTACAATACAGTCCTCCCATCAATAAGGAATTTGAACAAGGCTCATAGAGATATACCACAAACCTTATAGTAAGTGTCAGTGTTGTAGTTAAGGACTCATGACTATATGAAAATGAATCCCTTTCATTCATATGAGATAAAATAAAATCTTTATCCGTTAAACCCTCAGCTCATTATGTAAATTCTAATATTAAATAAAAGCAATGCATACATTAAATCAATATATTAATTCAAATAATCTATTAATTAATTATAGTTGAATAGTATTTTAATCACCCTGGATACTAATTCTAATGATCCAATTTAAATCTTTCTCATATTCTATATTTCTACTAATACTTGAAAGTCTCATGTTAATTAAGTCATTGGACAATATACAAGAGTTGATAGTAAAAAATATAAACAAAAAATCACGGGCCATAAAGTAGTGTTTTTTCATTTGTTATCGAAACATTATAACAATTACCAAAGAATTTTTATAACAATTGAAATAAATATATCCAACATTCATAATTTATTAAAATATAATATTATAATTATACATAATAAAAAATATTTAAATTTATTATAAAAACATATTTAACATTATATACAATACTTGCATGTTCATAGTTTACTTTTAATGTGAATTTAAGCCAATCAACATATTTATTGTCTCAAAATATAATATAATCTATACTCTAGTGTAATATATATATATAGTTCATAGTTTCAAGTAAGAACTGTTGCAATTCATAATGATATTATGATGATTTTGATGAACATATATAATATTTTAAATATAATTTATTATATTAATGTGTTATATTTTAGAAATAATTTAAAAGTAGATTAAAAAAAATCAAATGCACGCACAGGTTGTACGCTATTTATAGTCCAAGCACCAGGACACATCACAAATTGGGTGTGGTGGTAAAAAAAGATCTGGAGAGTCTGGACTGCGGACGTTTGGTCAAGACGACTCACATGACCATCACCTTGTTGCTCGTAAAAATAGGAAGCCAGATAAACATCATCATTGAACTGACCCAGCGTTAGTCGGTGAGCTCGGAGACCAAACATTTAATACTCCCCGCAGCTCGTCGGGTTCGGGTTGTATCATTCGTGAGAAAGAAGGATTCACCTCCTTTCGCTGAATCCACCGTTGGATTCCGCAATATCCGCTTTGAGAGCTGTACAGAGGTAGATGAATGAAGGAGTTCGGAGTGCTTCAAACCTGCGCGAGGCGCCATCCAACGGCTTAAAGATCAATCATTCTTTCGTGCGAAAGATACAACCCGAAGCTTATCTCGTTCTAAAAGAAGCAGGCCACAGTTAAATGAGCGCCGGTCGCCACTGCTCGACTCCCGAAACCACACCATATGGCCTTCTTCTTCGGCAGCCGGCGGGGCGGCGGCGGCGGCGGCGGCGGCGGCCTTCTCCCATCGACATCCAAGCCCAAGGCCCCTCGTAAGCCCTTCTCGGCCGCCGCACGTCGCCGGAGCCACATCCGCGACCTCTTCTCCCCCACCTCCACTTTCTTCGCCCTCGGTCTCTCCATCTCCCTCCTCTTCTTTGTCGCCGTCGTCATCCGCTACGGCGTCCCCAAAACTCCATCCTCCCTCCACTCCAAGCCGCGCCTCGTCCGCCGTCCCGCCTTCCGGAGGCCCGCCAACGTCGCCGGCGGGAAGGGGAACGTGATCGCAGCTGCCGCCGTGGACATCACCACCAAGGATTTGTACGACCGGATAGAGTTTTTGGACGTGAACGGCGGCGCGTGGAAGCAAGGGTGGAACGTCACCTACGTTGGGAACGAGTGGGACAAGGAGAAATTGAAGGTCTTTGTGGTGCCCCATTCACATAATGATCCCGGATGGAAGCTGACGGTCGAGGAGTATTACCATCGCCAATCCCGGCATATATTGGACACCATCGTGGAGTCTCTTTCCAAGGTGAAAATTTGCAAGAATCTCAACCAACCCTCCACCCCAAGCTTTCGTTTTTTATTTAATGAATGATTTGATTTTGTCATACTCACTCATTTTGCCTGAAGCGTTTCTTCGAGGAGATCTACTCCTTTGTTGCACGGGTGTTTCCTCTGACTGATGAACAGATCAAATCACTCCTTTACTAGTATTGTTTGCTCATCTTAGTATCTTGAGGATTGAAATTTGATTAGCGTTGCCGGATGGTCTATATGTCTTTGTGGATGTTGGTCTCTGCTGGATTTGGATGACTAAAGTTTCCTCGTTTCGAAGATCTTTTCAGGGGATCTAAGAACTGTGTTCGATCTTATTTTTTGCAGGACACAAGGCGCAAATTTATCTGGGAGGAGATGTCATATTTGGAGAGATGGTGGAGGGATGCCTCGGAACTCAAAAGGGAGACCTTCACCAAGTTGGTCAAGAACGGGCAGTTAGAGATTGTTGGAGGAGGTTGGGTGATGAACGATGAGGTGAGCCAAAGGACAATTCATGTAACTCCCTACGAATTGAGAATATTTGTGCCATCACTTCTATTAAATGACTGGATGGTGTGTAATAATTTTTGAGGAAAGTGAGTCTTAATTCAGACTGCTATGTTGTCTTGATATAATGGTCCTCCGCATGTAGACTGACATTATCAGGAAATGATCTTCCTTTCTATTGCTCATGATTACTTTGTTATTAATATGAAAATGATGGAACCGTGTCTTTCTCATTATCTTATTCACAAGGTAAAAACTTAAAGGTTCATTCATGTTTTGTTTAATTTAGATAAATTTGGCCTACTTCTTGGTGAACATGACCTTATTAGTATATATGCAGTCATGTCTAGCGTGCCTTGTTTAAACTCAAATGTCTTAGGATATTTGGTTGATAAATGACTCAAATATTTTCTTTGCATGGTTACTTTTATGGGCTTATGCTAGTTGATGCTTGAGTGCTAGAAGTTTGATTGCACTAGAATTATAGATTCTAGAGGGAAATACACTTAATATTTGCAATCTGAGTACTAGGGACCATACAAGTTAGGCAGCAGTACTGTACTGTACCAAGCAGAACTATGCAGATGTATATCTGTTCAGTACTGGTTCGCTATTTTTTGCCCTTTTTTTAATAATTAAGTTTTAAAGATTATTTTAAGGTTTATGGATATTTAAATTATGATCTTAAGAGTGTCTTAATATTATTTTATTTTATATTAGTCCCTAGGCACCATATGATTGCTTAATGGATGCAATTGTAATAATTAAACACAGTTTTGTAACTTGTCATGTAGGTGCATATCATTGTATGCTCTAGTTTTTTTCATCTTTATCTTTCTTTCAACTGTTACCTTCTTCTTGAACTCTTGCCATTGACATTTGTCATCCTTTCCTTACTTTTTACTCTGCTGTTTTTGCCTTCTTTGATTTACATAGGCTACATTATCCCAATATATAGGTGGACATGACATCCAAAGGTCTAGTTATTTTCTTGCTTCTAGGCTTATGATTGCACCGCTCTATATCTCTCTCTAATTATCGCTACTTGATTTACAATCAATATCTACTAAAGAGGCATTGGTCTAACCAAACAGTCTTAGTATTTTCTTATACTTTCAGTTTGTTTGTTCTAAGATTCCTGAATGACAAAAATTGATGGTTAGGGTGCATTTTGTTCTTTGATATACTAACATGTGATAGCTTGCTTTCTCCAATTACTCTTCACAGAAACTATTTTGATTTGTCGATGGTTCAATTAATCAACACAAGTCTCTTTTGGTAGTGAATCCTTTTACTTAAGGACATGACATAGGTTATGAAAAAGATTGTTGATGGTAGGCAAGATTTTTATTCAAATATTAAATGTTGTGGTTGTGTGTATTCAATAGTTCCTCCTCTAAATGAACTGAAGAAACCCCTTTCATGCGGATTTATATGAAATTTAAATATCCTAACCTTGTCATTCTCTACAATTTGGAATCGGATTATGATCAGGAATATCTTCTTCCAATGCCTTTTAATGAGGCAAGGATTTTAAATTATTAATATGAACCTCATCTTGCAATAGAATATGCAAGTTTTTTCTCACAAAACCCATTCTTCCCTTCTCAATTTTTGAAGTAAAGAGAGAAGAATGGCTTTCTGTGGTCTTCTCCTCTCTTTTTGGCCATGACATGGCCCTAATTGACCCTAGCAAATCAGAATTCAGTGATTCTGCTTGATTCAAAGCAGTTCAAGCCAATATGCAGCAGCGACTGAGAAGCTAAACCAATGTGGTTCCACACCAGTTTGGGTCAATCTGGGAGAGAATGCCTAAAATCAATAAGTTTAAGCTAACTTCAGTAGATATTCATGTCTGACTTTCTTGTTGATCTTGTAATTACATAGGAACTTAAACTTTGATTAGACGACATTGATTTGGTGCCAGCAATAAGTAGGTTTCTGCCAGATTTGACGTGATTCAGGAGCTTATGAGGTTTTATGGCGCCAACTTTTTAGTTTGGCATCCCTTGTGATAGTTTATCTATGTAATCACGCAATATGAGACCGCATTGGTTGGTTGAGTTGGCCCCCCACTTTATTGGATGGTGATGGTTGCAATGTGAATGGTGAAGATTGTGGGAAAATGGTACTTGGTTGTTCATCAAACCTTTGCCATTCTCATTGATTTAGCAATCATTAGGTTGATAGTTCTTTGGAGGCTATGTGGAACCACATATAGGGGATATATATACATCAGGCATTCAGGAGATGGGTGGTTGCACCTTTAGAATAGTGTTAGTGCAGTGATTGAAGGTTTTATTGTCATTCAGCATGTGGCAATTGGGGTTTAACTTGTATCATTGGCTGGTTCTTTACAACATTTATGCTCTTGATCAACCATCTATGTCGATGATTCATGACAGTCTAGGAAGTGCTTGAGTCAAGCTCTTGTATCATATAACATCCTGGTTCATATAGAATATTAATATGATTAAAAAAGGATACATATGGGATCTATTTGCTGGAAAAAAAGATTTGCTGGAAAAAAAGATTTATAAGGTTGTTTGATAATGAATAAGATAATGCCTTGTCTATTTGCTTTGCAGCTGTCCTTGTAAAAGTAATTTTTCTCTAAAGCCAATCTCTTTCTTCTATGCAGGCCAACTCTCACTATTTTTCTATCATAGACCAGGTATATCCTTTATCCTTTTTTGGTTGGTGTCGTTTTGGACTAATCATTGTAGTTTTTTGAAAATAAAAATAAGGTTTAATTGCTTTCATATGCAATGATGTGGTTTTTGTCACAAATGTATTTATTTGGTGTGGTATCATTTGGAACTTATTGAGAAGCCTCATTCTTTTGTTCCAAATACGGCTGCTATGTATAATATGAAGATTCTTGGAAAATGTTGGGTGTAATTAGAAAGTTTAGTTACTGAAAAATATTGATGTTTTAGAGGGCACAATAGAGTTGTTATAGGTAGTTTCGTGTTAATTACCATTTGTTTTGCTTCTCTATTAGTAATCCTAATTTGTAATGTTATAGTGAAACAATTTGGAAACAAGATAATTGTATTTTTTTACTTCTTCATGGTACATGTGGGTTCTATATATAGAGAGCAATAATAAATCTTCAATTGATGTGTTTCCTAATACAGAGGATATTTATGATTGACATATTTTTCAATATACATGATTGACATATTTTTCAGTATACATACTTAGCATATTTCTCAATATATATACATGATTGATATATTTTTTACATAGAATTATTCACCATAATTTTATGATATTCCTAGAATATTATAAGATATTCTCAGAATATTTTAGACAAAAAAAGGAAAATAGTTTCTTTTTCCACACTCCTCCTTAAGCTGGCTTGAAGATATCTTCTATGACAAGCTTGCTTACTAGATCCTCGAACTGTTTCTTATACAACCTCTTTGTAAGAATATCATCAATTTGATCAACTGTTAGAATGTATGGCATGTAAATTATTCCTGTTGCTGCTGAATCTCCCGGACCGGGTTCTCTCAACCTGGCTAGAGTGTGTGTTTTCCCGGTTCCTGCAAAAACGTCCCACGGGCCGGAGGTGTTCCGGCGGGGGACCCTCCGATGGCTAAGTTAGTGGGAGCCTTAGAGCAACAGAATGGAGGAATCAATGGAGATAGCTCGTGGGAAGGAAAAAGCTCTCTTACTGCTCGGAATCCCCCTTTTACCTTATATAGGCGCGGAATTTCACCGGAATCTGTTAGGGGTCAGGCTGGGATTGGCCAATCTGCCCCTAGAAGAATCTCGGTAGTTGCCAGGTGGCACCAGATCGTGGGACCTGCAGAGTAACGGCATCGAGATCGTGGGATCCGCAGAATAATGGCACCGAGATGTCAGGATTCTGTCGTAACGGAATCCTGGCACCAGCTGGAAGGAGTCTCTGGAGCCTCCGGGCCGCTTCAAGAGCGGCCCGGCTGAAGTGGGTCAGTCGGATCTCAAGTGGGTCAGTCGGACCTAAAGTGGGTCAGTCGGACCTCAAGTGAGTTGGTCGGACCTTTGATGGGTCAACCGGGCCTTTGGTTTTACCCGGTCGGAGGGCCGTCGGCTCCGGTCTGGTTCGGAGAAAAGCCGATTGGGTATAACAGTTGCCCCCTTGCTTTGGCCTTCGCGAGGGCTTGTAGCTTTGAAGGGCGAGAGCATCATTCTCGTATTGAATGCATTTGTCCTTGAGGTGATTGCGGATCAATTGGGCGTGTTGTGTTCGGTTGTTTCCCACTTCGGAAACTCGCGCTTGGGACAGGTGTCGACACCGTATTGGAGGCGAAGGGAGCGGTAGTTAATGCAGAAGGGGTGCAATGATGAGTGGCCAACCTGGCCCGCTTGGCTATCGGGCTTCGGAGGTGACTTGGGGATGTGGCGGCATCTGGGCGGTTGGCGCCGCGCCGGGGGCGACCCCTCTGCCGTCGATTTGGTGATCACGTGGATCGCAGCTCGAATGTGCTTCTTTCCATCGCATCGGCTTCCACTGCGTGGGGAGTTGTACTGCCTGACGCCTGGGTTGCGGCACTCGAGGGACGGCGAGAGCCGGTCTATCCAGGGGCTATATAAGGAGGCGTTGAGACTCTTGGTGGAGTTTCTTGCTGCATCCGCACTTGGAAAGAGAGCGCCACATTCCATCGTCTCCACCCTCTTAGGAAACCCGCCCCCAGGTTAGTCCTTCCCTTCAAGCCTCACAGTAATGGCCTCTAACCGTATGGAGAGGGAGCTAGGTCCCAATCAAATCCAGTCTGAAATGATGCGGGATCGGGTAGAGGCCCTTAGGGTTAGATACAACATTCTCTCCACCGTGCACCTCATTGTCCCAGACTGGGAAGGGAGGGTGACCGGGCCACTGAGCCCCGAAGCCCTCCCGGTATACGAGGATCACTTAAAGTCTGGCCTTAGGTTCCCCTTGTGCGACTTTTTCATCGAGGTCTTCAATCTCTATAGGATTACCCCTGCGCAGCTGACCCGGAACAGCATTCGGGCCATCAGCTGCTTCATGGTTCTGTGCCAGAGAGCTGGAGCAGAGCTTAGGACTTCCCTCTTCACCACCTTCTTTGTTCTGAAGAAAGACTTTAGGAGCAAAGAGTGGTGGGTGCTTAGCCCCCGTCCCGGACGGAAGATACTCAGAGGTCTTCCGTTGGCCATCCACGGATGGAAATCCAAGTTATTCTTCGTGCACAGCCTTCGGCCTTGGGGCTTTCACCTGTCATGGAGGGAACCATGGCTGAAGGCTAATGAAGGGAGGGTGGTGCTGAAGGCCGACCAAGCTGACTTCAACGAGATGGAGGCGGTCGGCGTCACAATGGTGCCGGAATTGCTTCGGGAGGATAGCCTCCACCTGGCCGGAGTCAGCCGCCACGAACACTTAGGTAGGGTAGAAGCCGTCGCCATCAGTCCCTTTTACGTTCTATAGGCTTTATTTTCTTCTTTACTTCGGCTTTGTCCTTGCAACAGGAGAGAAGATGAAGCCCGATAGAGCGAGGGTGGCAGAACGAGCGGCAAAGAAGAGGGCCGCCCAGTCTGCGGAGCCGACCGCGGATAAGCCGAAGAAGCAGCGGGCGGAGGAAAGGCCCGCAATCGTAGTGGCATCGGAATCCGACAAGGATAACGTATCCTTATCAGAGCGGATGGCAGCGAGGGCGTCAAGACCTCCGCCCACTGCCAGGGAGTTGGTCGCCCAATCGGAGCCAACCGCGTCGGAGCCGACCGAAGAGGGGACGGTCCCAGCCTCACCATTGACCGAGCCGACAGAGGCGGTTCGTCCCACTAACAAGGGGAAAGGTGCAGTTGGAGGAGCGGACGCCGATAAGGTCAGGTATGACACTTTCAGATGCTGGCACGCTCTTCACAACCCCCAGCAGACCAGGGATATGCTCAAAGGGGCTATCATCGATGCCGACTGGGAGGAGACCAGTAAGCGTAAGCTGAACGAGGTGGTGAGAGGCGCTTACCTCAATCTGCTTAAGGTACGTCTATTATTTCTTTGTTTTCTTCCTTCTTTTCTTTCTTTTTTATCTCTTGTACATGACCGACATGGTCTGTTGCTTGTAGCTCCTCCACGAGGTCTCGATGATGGATGATGGCCTCGGTGAAATGGTCCGTGTGATGAAGGCCTCTGTTGGGGAGGTCGAAGAACTGAAGACGGCCAAAGCGGCGGCACTGGCGTCGCAGAAGGCCACTGAGGAGAGGCTATCGGCCAGTCTGGCCGAAGCGAGTCCTTGAAGAAGTAGGCAGAAGACCTGCAGATCCAGCTGGCCGAACGGGAGGCCAAGTTGAAAAAGAAGGTGAAGGATGCTTCCTTGGTTTGTCGGCTGAGCGAGGAGCGGTCTGCTGAGCTCGAGAGGAGCGTGTGGGCCAACCAGGCAGTGTCGGCGAAGTACATGACCCAACTGAGAGAGGTGAGGGAGCTGGCAGAGGAGCGGGTCCGCGACGCTGTAGCAGAGTACAAGGCTTCCGTCAGCTTCAACGACGAGATGGAGGAGGCCGGAGCGGCGAGCTACGAGTACGGCTTCGACGACTGCCTGAAGAAGGTAGCCGAAGTCTTTCTGGAGCTCAACTTATCTGCCATACAGTTGAGGCAGCCGGTGGAAGAAGGGGGGCAATCGACATCGGGGTCGATGCCTAAGCTGCTACTGACACGGGGACGACGGAGGTATCGGTCGGGACTTCGGATGCAGCATAGGAGGCTGAAGCCGAAGATCCTCCAACTATTCTCCCTTGTACCCACAGGGCAAGACTTAAGACTGATTGTAAAAGTCTACCCACTCTTGTACAAAATTTTTTATCAATGAATGAAATGACTTTTTCTTTTGGTATATGTCTTTGACTTCTATTTTTCTGAATGTGGAACGATCGGCTTAGTCCGAACTCATCTCTTTTAGAAATATTTCTAAGTGTCGAGAGGCTGGTTTAGTCCGAACTCATTTCTTTTAGGAATATTCATAAGTAAGCTTTGAACTAGTCATTTATAGGGAGATTCTTCAAGTGTTTAAGGATCTCATAAAGTACTTTCCGATCGAGATCGGATTATGAAGGGGCTAACGCTAGAGCCTTGCCGATCGGGATCGGATTTTAAGTGGACTGCACTAGAGCCTTTGCCGATCAGAATCGGACTTGAGTGGGCTACACTATAGCCTTTGCCGATCAAAATCGGACTTGAGTAAGCTGCCTTAGAGCCTTTGCCGGTTGGGATCGGACTTGAATGGGCTGCACTAAAGCCTTTGCCGATTGGAATCGAACTTGAGTGGGCTACATTAGAGCCTTTGCCGATCGAAATCGGACTTGAGTGGACTACCCTAGAGCCTTTGCCGATCGGAATCGAACTTGAATGGGTTACACTAGAGCCTTTACCGATCGGGATCGGACTTGTTTGCAGTGTAAATTGCTGTATTTATTGATAATATTTGCGGAGGTTATCTACATTGCAAGGACGCGCCACCTGCCGTCCATCTAAATGCTCGAGTTGGTAAGTTCTGGCCCGAATCACTTCGACCACCCGATAGGGGCCTTCCCAATTGAGGGAGAGCTTTTCTTATTCGGTCGACCTGGATATCTCTGATCTCTGTAGAACCAAGTCTCCGACTCGGAAGCTTTGAGCCTTGACTCGAGAATTGTAATATCTGGCCATTCTTTGACGATAGGTCGCCATTCTCAGGTCCGCCTGAAGCCGGGTTTCTTCGAGCAAGTCGAGATCAGCCATTCTCTGTTCAGAATTGGCTGGTTCGGCGAAATGATCAATCCGGAATGACTGTAAGGAGACTTCCACCGGTATGACCGCCTCACTCCTGTAAGTGAGATTGAATGGAGTTTCTCCAGTCGCCGTCCGGGAGATAGTCCGATAGGCCCAGAGCATCGAATGAAGCTTTTCAGCCTAGAGTCCCTTGGCGTTGTTCAGTCGGGTCTTCAACCCATGTAGGATCGTCCGGTTAGTGATTTCGGCCTCCCCATTGGATTGGGGGTGTCCGACTGAAGTCAACTAGTGGGAGATATGGTACTGATGGAAAAAATCCCGAAACTTTGGATTGTCGAATTGCCGTCCGTTGTCGGTGATGATTACCTGCGCCTGCGGTATGCCAAATCGATAGATGATGTAGTTTCGGACGAAGGTTTCCACTTTGGCTTCGGTGATCTGTGCTAGTGGTTCAGCTTCCACCCACTTGGTGAAGTAGTCGATGGCTACAATCAGGAACTTCCGTTGTCCGGACACCGGGGGGAACGGTCCAAGGATGTCCATTCCCCACTACGCAAATGGCCAGGGGGCTGTCAGTGGGATTAGCTGACTAGCTGATCGCCTTTGAACATTGGAGTACCTTTGGCATGCATCGTACCTTCTAACAAAACCTGCAGCATCCTTTTGGATGGTTGGCCAGTAGTATCCTTGTCGGATGATCTTGTAGGCTAAAGATCACCTCCCAGGTGGTTGCTACATATGCCTTCGTGCATTTCTTTGAGTGCGTAATCGGCATCCGATGGTCCCAGATACTTGAGTAGTGGCTGTGTAAATGACCGTTTATAGAGGATTCTGTCGAGGACGACATACTTTGAGGCCATCCAACGCACATGTTTGACTTCGGCTTTATCTTCCGGCAGGGTTCTTTCATTAAGGAACGCGAGGATGGGGTCCATCCAACAAGCCTCTCGCTTCACTTGGTGGACCCCTGATGTCTCCTCAGCAATGCTTGGGCTTTGTAGGCGCTCCACGAAGATTCGGTCAGAGGGGTTGGCGACGGCGGTGGCCAGCCATGACAAGGCGTTTGTCCAAGAATTTTGCGCTCGAGGTATATGGAGTATCTCGAAAGATTTGAGTCGAGTCACGAGGCTCCGTACCTTACTCAAGTACTTGGCCAGGATCGGATCTCTCGCCTTAAATCCGCCTCTTACCTGGTTTACCACCAATTGGGAATCGGAGTAGGCTCTGATCCGACCGATGCCCAGTTCATCGGCTATCCTCAGTCCCGTGAGGAGGGCTTCGTATTCCGCTTGGTTATTTGATACCTGGAATGTGAAATACAGGGCATACTCCAGGCTCTGTCCGTCGGGGTCGGCTAGGATCAAGCCTGCTCCGCAACCAGCAAGGTTAGACGCCCCGTCCACATGGAGTGTCCAGGCGGGGTCTGACTCTCCAGCAATATCATCCTCAGGTGTGTCGGCCATTTGCAGAGGTGTCTCCTTTCTCCAAGTACACTCTATTATGAAGTCGGCGATCACTTGAGCCTTCATGGTCGACCGAGGCCGGAAGGAGATGTCGAATTCACCAAGCTTGACGGCCTACTTAGCAAGTCGCCCCAAGGTATCGGAACTTCTGAGGATCGTCTTGAGAGGTTGATCAGTCAGGACGATGATCGGATGCGCTTGAAAGTAGGGCCGCAGTCGCTTGGCTGCCATAACCAAGGAGTAGACAAGCTTCTGCATCTTGGGATACCTTGTTTGGCGTCGTGGAGTATCTTGTTGATGTAGTAGACCGGCTTTTGCTGGTTATCCTCTCCTATCTGGATGAGGACGGAGCTCACTGCCTCATTCGATGCTGACAGATACAAATATAAGGGCTCTCCCTCCACAGGCTTAGCGAGTAAGGGAGGCATTTCCAGATATGCCTTCAATGCTTTAAAGGCCGATCGACATTCGTCGGTCCACTGGAAGCGGTCCGATCGTCACAAAGTTTTAAAGAAAGGGAGACATTTTTTGGCTGATCTAGAAATAAAGCGACCGAGAGAAGCTATCCGACCTGTGAGTTCTTGCACTTGTTTCTTGCTGGTCGGATGCTCCACGTCGATGATGGCCTTGAATTTATCAGGATTGACCTCAATTCCTTGCTGTGTGACCAGAAAGCCAAGGAATTTTTTGGAGGTCACCTCAAAGGTGCATTTGGCTGGGTTCAACTTCATCCGGTGGCGCCTCAGGGCATCGAAAGATTTTTTTTAGATCCTTGATATGATCAGCTTTCCGGAGGCTCTTGACTATCATGTCGTCAACGTATGTCTCCATGTTTCTTCCAAGCTGCCCTTTGAAGACCTTGTTGATCAGCCTATGAAAAGTGGCTCCGGCGTTCTTTAGGCCGAAGGGCATCATCCTATAGCAGTATAGCCCTTTGTTAGTGACAAAGGCCGTCTTCTCCTCGTCTTCCGGGTCCATGCTGATCTGGTTGTACCCGGAAAATGTGTGCATGAAGCTCAGAAGTTGATGACCGGCAGTGGCATCCGCCAGCTGATCGATCTTTGGTAAGGGAAAGCTGTCTTTCGGGCAGGCCTTGTTGAGGTCAGTGTAGTCCACATATATTCTCCACTTCCCGTTGGCCTCCCTCACGATCACAACATTTGCCAGCCAGGCAGGGTAGTGGGCTTCTTTGATGAAGCCAACTTCGAGGAGCTTCTTGACCTCCTCATCAACAGCCCTCTGTCTCTCGGAGACGAAGTTCCTCTTCTTCTGTCGGACAGGCTTGTAGGTGGGGTCCATCTTAAGCCGATGGGTTATGACTTCTGATGGGATGCCTGGAATGTCTGATGTCGACCAGGCGAAGACGTCGGCATTGTCTTGTAGGAAGCTGACTAGCTCTGATTTGGCTTCTTCATCGAGCATGCTTCCGATCTGCAGGACCCTAGTAGGATCGTCCTCCTTAAGGCACGAATAGGATTTTCTCGATCGGTTCTCCATAGCAGTTGGCTTTGGACCTGGGATCAAGCTGTTCCAAGGTGGAACGTTCTTCCGATTGCCTGTCTTGAATGGTCAAACATTGCCTGGCCATACTACGATCCCCTCTCATCATTCCGACCCCATTCCGAGTCAGAAATTTTGCCAGCAAGTGGTAGGTAGACACAATGGCTCGGAATTTGTTAAGGGCCAGTCGTTCCAATATGGCATTGTAAGTTGATGTCGTGCGGACGATCACAAAATCGATAGGGAGGGTCTTCTGACAAGGTTCTAATCCGATGGTCACGGACAGAGTTATTTCTCCTTCTACGCTGACAGAGTTTCCCTCGAACCCGGTCAATGGTGTTGGGGATTCCTGTAGCCTAGTTCTAGGCAGATTCATTCCGACATAGACATCATACAACAAAACTTTGATGGAGCTTCCATTATCAATGAGGATCCTTCTTACATCATAATTGGCAATTACCGCCGACACAATAACAGGATCGTTCTCGAAGACCTGGGTCCCTTGGAGGTCTTCGTTGGAGAAACTAATTACATTAGAACCCTGAGGCCTCTTTGAGATGTCCCGACCTCCCTCGTCTCTCCAGTCGGACCGACGGTGGAGCATGCCAACATTTCCATCGGTAGGGTGCTGGTTGGGCAGCTCTGTTTTCTTCGGGGGGTTTCTAGCGATGGAAGTTTCAGCTCGACTCCTCTGGGGTCGGACGTACTTGTGCAGATATCCTCGCCTGATCAGGTCTTCGATCGCGTCCTTTAACTGGAGGCAATCTTCTATGCTGTGCTCGTGGTCGCGGTAGAACCAGTAGTACTTGTCCTTGCTCCTTGATGCAGAGGGACTCCTCGTCGGGCGAGGCCTTTGCAGGAAGGTCTCCTCTATCTCCATAAAGATTTTCTCCCTCGGGAGGGAGAGGTGTGTAGGTCTCGAACCTCCTGGGAAAGTTCTTCGACTTAGGACTGCGACGTCGGGCCGAGTTGGTGCCATCGCTGGGAGGTCGGACTTCATGGTCCATATCATTCCTCTTGGAAGCCGACCTCCCTTCAGCCTGGCATCGGCTTGTCGCTTGTTCTTTTGCCAGGGCGTATATTTGCACCCGGGCCAGTAGTTCGGAGTAGCTTGTTGGGAACTTTTTGTCCAGTGAAAAGGTGAGCCTGGATGATCGCAGCTCCTTCTTGAAGGCCGACATAGCTACGTGCTCGTTGAGGACCGGGATCTCCATGACTGTCGAATTAAATCGGGCCATGTATTCCTGGAGGGTTTCTCCTTCCTTTTGCTACACGAGGAAGAGGCAGTCCGTGTTCCTCGGCGTCCGGCTACAGGTCCTGAAATGGAACAAAAAAAGCTTCTCCAGCTGGGAGAAGGAGTGAATCGTACCTGGTCGGATGGCGGAGAACCACATCCGAGCCGCCTTCTTAAGTGTTGCGGGGAAGGCGATGCAGTGGAGGGGTGTTGGAGGCGCCCTGCACCATCATGTGGGCCTTGTAAGTGCCCAAATGGTCCACAGGGTCGGTGGTGCCATCGTAAGCATCCACCTGGGGGATCTTGAAGTGACGGGAGGTGGTTTACCTCATAATTCTGGCTGAGAACGGCAGGCGGGAGTCGTACGCCAGCGCTTCTCCTTTTTGCCGATCGACGAGTTTGGCAATCTACTCCATGCGCTGGAGCTTGCGGTGTAGTCCTTCGAGTCTTCATCGTGTCGCTGGTCGTTGTCGGAGATCGAATCCGCGGAAGAGTGTGAGGCGGACCTCACTTTTTTTCCGTCGGCACGAGTTCTCTGTGACCTTCGGGGCTCCGGGGTCGCGTGGGAGTGGTGTCGAGGGACTCCTTGCTGTCGACTCCCTTCGGCAGCAGGTGGGTGACTGGTTCTGGACGCCGCAGGCGACTGCTGTCTATCATTGGCCGCGTCTTGAAGGTTCTGAACCGCGGCGGCGAGAGTGTCGATGCGGTTTAGGAGAGTCTGGAACTGCTGCTGTCCCAGGGTGATGGTAGGCTGGGCGGCGTCATTCTCCCTGAGAGGCTCTCCCGAGCTCGCCTGGGAGCGGCCTCTCTTGTTAGAGGTATTCTGAGTTCTTCCTTTCACCATCGTTTTATTTAGTGGTGGATTCCTCCTTTTAGGGAAGGAAAACGAGAACGAAGGTTCAGGGTCGCCCTTTCTCTAACGCCAATCTGTTGCTACTGAATCTCCCGGACCAGGTTCTCTCGACCTGGCTGGAGTGTGCGTCTCCTCGGTTCCTGCAAAAACGTTCCACGGGCCCGGAGGTGTTCCGACGGGGGACCCTTCGATGGCTAAGTTAGTGGGAGCCTTAGAGCAACAGAATGAAGGAATCAATGAAGATAGCTCGTGGGAAGGGAAAAGCTCTCTTACCGCTTGGGATCCCCCTTTTACCTTATATAGGCACGGAATTTCACTGGAATCTGTTAGGGGCCAGGCTGGGATTGGCCAATCTGTCCCTAGAGGAATCTCGATAGTGGCCAGGTGGCATCAGATCATGGGACCTGCAGAGTAACGGCGTCGAGATCGTGGGATCCGCAGAGTAATGGCGCCGAGATGTCAGGATTCTGTCGTAACGGAATCTTGGCACCAGCTGGAAGGAGCCTCTGGAGCCTTTGGGCGGTCCTTGGAGCGGCCCGGCTGAAGTGGGTCAGTTGGACCTCAAGTGGGTCGATCGAACTTGAAGTAGGTCGGTCGGACCTCAAGTGAGTCGGTCGGACCTTTGATGGGTCAGCCGGGCCTTTGGTCCTACCCGGCCGAAGGGCCGTCGGCTCCGGTCTGGTTCGGAGGAAAGCCGATTGACTATAACAATTCCATTGTCCAGTTTTTCCTTGATGAAATGTTTGTCCACTTTTACATGCTTTGTGCTGTCATGGAGGACTGGGTTGTGGGCAATAGAGATGGCAGATTTATTATCACAATAAACTTGGTGAGGAAATATGAAACTTTAATTCTTCAAGTAATCTTTTTATCCATATCACCTCATAAATTTCATGGGCCACTGAATGGAACTTAGCTTCGGCACTACTTCTGGCTACCACATTCTATTTCTTGGTTTGTCAGGTGACAAGATGACCTTCCATAAAAGTACAATAGTCGAAAGTTGATCTTCTATTAGTTACACTTCCTGTCTAGTCTGCGTCGGTGTAAGCTTCTATTTGTAATAGCCTTTGTTTTGAAATAGCAATCCCTTTCTAGGTGTCCCCTTTAGGTACCTTAAGATTCTGTAGGCAACCTTAAATCATTTTGATCCAGGTGAATGCATAAACTGACTTACCATACTCACTGTAAAAGCTATATCAAGACGAGTATGTGATAAATAGATAAGTTTATCCACAACAAGATTTTAAATCCCGTGGGGTCCTGGTTTTTTATGGAACGGGATGCACTGGTTTCCCGCCCCGTCCCAACACTCGGGATGGGAGATGTCTCAAGGTGTCCCGATTGGGATGCTGGCATGTTGGCCGGATGTCCTATCCCAATACATAGGATGATACCCTTGTCCCAGTGTCTCGAGGGACGTCTCACCAAGACCTGAATCCTTGATCCATAAGTTTTTAGTATTTTTTCTGTATCTAGCACTCCTTGGTTTTTGCAAGTTGCAACTTCAAGTTAGGCTCTATTGGAATTTTGGCTAGTTTACATCCAAGTATTCCAGTTTCACTATGTAACTCCATGACATACTTTCATTGGTTGATAAAGATTTCCTTATTGGATCTTGTAAATTCCATGCCAAGGAAGTACTTTAGAGCTCCAAGTCTTTGATCTCAAACTCTTGGGCAAGTTTTCTTTTAAGTCTTATAATTTCAGCACTATCATCACGGGTCATTATTATATCATCTATATACACAATCAAAATAGCTAATTTATCGGCTTTCGAGTGCTTGAAGAATAGTGTATGGTTAGCTTGACTCTGGATATAACTGTAACTTTTTACTGCCTTTCCAAACCTCTTGAACCACGTCCTAGGTGACTGTTTGAGTCCATATAAGGATTTTTTCAATCTATGTACCTTGTTAGTTCCGAAATCCTGAAAATCGGTTGGTAGATCTATAAATACTTCTTCTTCTAAGTCTCCATTTAGGAAGGCATTTTTTACATCAAGTTGGTATAAAGGCCAATTGGAGTTTATTGCCAAAGAAAGAATTCGAATTTGAGTTTATTTTTGTAATTGGGACAAAGGTCTCTTGATAGTCAATACCATAAATTTGAGTGAACTTCTTGGCAACAAGTTTGGCCTTGTACCTTTCAATGCTTCCATCTACCTTGCATTTTACATTAAAGACCCACTTGCTTCCAAGTCTTATTCTTTTCAAGAGCATTCATCTCCTCCTTTGCTGCTAATTTCCAATCCATATCACCTAGGACATCCTGAATAGATCTTAGTATATGCAGGTTAGAAATATTTGAAATAAATGCTTTATGGTCATTAGACAATCTTTGATAAGATAAATACTTGGCAATATGATGATTGGTACAGGATCTTGTTCCTTTTCTAAGGGCAATTGGAATATCAAGGTCAGATAACTCAAGAATAGATTTAGAATTACCTTTAGTGAAAGGACACTCATTCATAGGACCATCATTCAGGGGTTCTGACTGACTAGTTGCAAGAGATATAATTGGATCAATATTACTTCTTTGAAGCTTTCGTTTAGTATAAACCTAAAGCTCAGGTTTCGGATTACTCAGATCCATGTATAGTAATTCTTTCCCTATATTAGATTTCATCATCGCGGTACCTGTTGAATAAACAAATCCTTTTCTTCATTATTTGGATCAGTTATTTTCTTGATTTGTTTATCAGCGTGGATTGGAGTTTCAATAAAATTTGGTAGAGATTCAGAGTTTTTTAAATTTTTTTTTCAAAAATTATCTTTTTCAATATTTTCTCCCTGAAGAAGTTTTTTTATTAAAATAGGGTTTTTTTTGATAAAAGACACATCCATGCTTTCATAAGTTTTCTTTGTTAAAGGATTAAAATACTTATATCCCTTTCTATTTGGAGCATATCCTATGAAAATAAATTTTTCAGCCTTTGGATCAAATGTGGATCGAAATAATTGTGAAACATGAATAAAACAAATGCATCCAAATATTTTTAAAGGCAACTCAGAATACAATCGAATATTTGGAAAAGATGTCTTTAAAGTATATAAAAAGGTTTTAAATTTCAAAACACGAGTTGGCATTCTATTGATCAAGTAGGAGATAGTTAAAACATCTTTCTAAAGGTATTTAGAAATATTCATAGAAAACATGAGGGCTCTAGCAACTTCAAGTGCCTGATTTTTCTTTCAGCAATATCATTTTGTTAGAGAGTGTCACGACATGTTGATTGATATAGAATACCTTTATCTCTTAATTTTTTTTAAACACTCATTAAAATTCTCAGTTTCGTTGTTTGATCGAAGAATGCAAATTTTTGGATTAAACTGTGTTTGATCATATGGTAAAATTCTTTGAAAAATCTTTCTACTTTAGATTTTTTGCTTAGTAAGTAAATCCAACACAACCTAGTATGATCATCAATAATGAAGTTATGAACCACCTTTTTTAGATAAAGTGGTGACTTTTGATGGTCTTCAAACATCACTATGAATTAAGTAAATGGTTTGGAAGGATTATAAGGTTTTGAAACAAATTTAACATGATGATCTTTAGATAAATGGCAAATTTCACATTGAAACATAGAATAATCCACTTCTTTAAATAATTTCGGAAATAAGCATCTTAAATAAGGAAAACCAGGATGGCCTAGTCTAAGGTGCCATCGCATTATTTATTCAGAAATAGGAATAGAACAAGTACTACTCAACCTTTGAGTTTTTTTATTACCGAAGAGATTCTCATCGAAGTAGTATAGCCCACTTATCTCTCTAGCACTGCCAATCATCTTTCCCGAAATCCGGTCCTGAAAAGTATAATAGGAGCCACATAAGGTAGCACAGCAATTAGAATCCTTGAAAAATTTATCGATAGATAACAGGTTGCAAGCAAGTTTAAGAACATGAAGTACTGATTTAAGACTAATATTTAGATATTTTGATTAGATCTTTGCATGCAATAGATGAAAGACTACCATCAGCTATTCATACTTTTTCATTACCAGAACAAGGAATATATGAAACAAATAGATTAGACAAACTGGTCATATGATCAGAAGCCTTCGACTCAATGATTCATGGAGCAGAATCCAAAGTACTAAAAAGGGCTAAGGAATTTCTATCTAAATGGGCTAAAGAACAATTAGATGTACCAGATAATAATGGATTAGCCTTTAGCAACTTGAGAAGTTAATCAATTCACTCTTTATTGAATAGACTCGAGTTAGCAACCGTGGTAGTAGTTTATGATTGTCTAGATTTTGATTTTCAATTGGCTGGTTTTCCATAAAGTAGCCAACAAGTTTTTTGAGTATGACATGGTTTGTTACAGTGATCACACCATACTTGAGGCTTGTCATTGTGCTTGTGCTGATCAGGGATATTCCATCCACTAGCATTGGCTTCAGCAGCAAGTAGTGCAAAGTTTTCAGTCAGATCATTCATGTCACTATTCTTTTTTGTAAGCATTACTGATCGGTGGCTTTCTTCCCAACGAATCTTTGAAAAAAACTTCATTGAGTGAAGGCAAAGGATTTCGTCTAATAATCCTTCCTCGAACCTTATCAAATTCGACATTGAGATCACTAAGAAAATTTGAAGACTCAATTAGCCTCCACAATTTTTTGATTGTGTTTGCAATCGTCGAGAGACTTCCACTTGTAATCATTGAATAGGTCCAAATCTTGCCATATTTGTTTAAGAGAATGAAAGTATTTGGTGACAGTGTCACTTCTTTGCCGGACTTCTCTAAGTTTCAGTGTAAGTTCATATATTTAAGGTTGATTATCCAAATCAGAATATATTTGGATAACATTATCCCACAATTCCTTAGCATTCTGATAACACATGTAATTAGAACTAGTATCTTCTTTCATAAAATTCACAAGCCAAGTCATTACCATTGAGTTTTTAGCATCACAGGTCGAGTAGGTTGGATTTGCACTATCCGGAGTTGGTGTATCTCCTGTCAAATAGCTGATTTTACCTCTTCCTTGGATGTACATACGGACTGATTGAGACCAGCATAAGAAGTTATCACTATTGAGTCAAATTGTGGTAATTTGGATTGGATGAGATTCATCAATAGAAGGGATCCGAGGAGCATGGGTCACGATAGCAAGGCTTGGATAAGTAGACGAAGTTGATTGGGAGGAGACGTTAGACATAGTGAAGAAACAAAAATAGGATAGTAGTGATGTATGGGTAGTAGCAGCGTATGGGCGATGGCTGTGTATGAGTAGCAGCTATGCTAGGACGACTACAGGAGCAGAATAATGTCTTACTTTGATACCAAGAAATAATTTGAAAAAAAGATAATTATATTTTCTTATTTTTTCATGGTATAGGTGGGCTCTTTATATAGAGCAATAATGAATCCCCAGTTAATGTGTTTCTTAATATAGAGAATATTCATGATTGACATATTTTTCAATATACATGATTGATATATTTTCCAATATACATACTTGATATGTTTCTTAATATACATACATGATTAATATATTTTCTAGATAGGGTTATTTATCATAATTTTCTAATATTCTTAGAATATTACAAGATACTCTCAGGATATTCAAAAAAGGAAAACAATTCCTTTTTCCACATAGTTTGAGTATGGTTAGTGGATTTTTCAGTACTATTAGAGGACAAATGGTATATGGGCGGTAAGGGGACCTAATGGTGCTTAACTGGAAGGTACCACTTGGGCATAACCTAGGTGGATTTTATTATAATAATAATATAAGATTAACATACAAATTTAATTTTATAATTGTAGTGATAAATTACAAGAAACAAAGGAAATAGAATATAAATCCAAAAGGGCATACAGATTTATTTGAGGATCCATTATTATGTCTTATGGGATGTTGGTCAGTAAAATTATAATTTTTGTTGCATATAATATGAAAAATACAAATTGATTATCTGAAACCATTCAATCTTTCAAGTAAGTTAATGTGACAAGTAACTCTACCAAATGATGAATAAGTATCTCAAAGTTGAA
Source organism: Areca catechu (assembly GCA_021397845.1). Lineage (NCBI taxonomy): Eukaryota > Viridiplantae > Streptophyta > Magnoliopsida > Arecales > Arecaceae > Areca > Areca catechu. The sequence goes on from CM038045.1 coordinate 57,386,193, forward strand.
AATATACAGCCAATCCAGAACAGTTAAAACTGGTAATTAAGCTGTTTGAGCACCAACTACAAAAAGTCAAAAACACTATGGGTTATAACACACCTACCTAACATGCTTACCAATCCTGATAGACTTATAAAAGATAGTCTAAAACCGACCTGCTTAGGTTGTCAAGGTCTTGATTAGCTGCTTAGGAGCCTAACGCAGGTATGGGTCGCAAGTTGGACACTTGCAAGCTGATTGGCCTGCATACAGGAGCTGCCTAGGTCGTTGGATCCTTAGCAACCAAGTCAAAGTGGCCAAGTTTTTTTATTAAAAAAATGGAATTTACATTGTATTCTTATTTCATATATGCAAAATCTTTTTACCTATTATGTAGGTTTCCTATTGTAAGCAGGGCAATTAGGGGATGCATAAACATAGGCAGCTGCCTTTCAGAAGAGTGGATTTTTGCAAAATATTCTTCTTTGATGCGTGCTGATTGCCATACCATTTAAACCAATTCTGGCAATTTCTAACAAATTTTATTGTTTTGTAAAGTAATTGCTGTGACTATGTTCTTCTTTTGGACTCTATCTTTGAGCTAACCACAAAGTGCAGGATGCAGAGTTAGGACAACACACAAATGTTATGAAACCACACGCATACAAACACATGCATACAAACTCAAGAATGTTATGAAACCAACCTTCAATTACTGTTATAAGGCCTTATATCCTAACAACATAAGATGTGATTGTTTCCTGCATTTCTTTTTGCTTTGAGTACTGCGATCATATTCTCTTCTTTGAAAATATGGATGCCCTTATGTGTATTAATTACTGCAGTGGCTTTGATCAATGGCCATTTTCAGCATAATGGTCGAGCATAATTACTAAGAATAGCACCTTTTTATTTGGAATGCTTTTCACAGCTGGCTTTCAGTTTATTTCACTATCTAGTGCAAGGTTTGAAAGTCAATTTAGGTTTTGGATTCTGCAAAATCCAATAAGTTTCTGATTTGTTAGTTTCAACAATTTCTGTAATTCCACCTCCAAATTTGGCAGCTTCAGTCAAATATTATAAAAAATAAAAGATAAGTGCCAAATAAATTAAGGACAAATTAGATGAAAAATGACTAAATCAAGATGATAAATTAAGCATCACTTTATAATATGTTATATTGTTTAGGACATTTGGATGCATCAATTCGGTGTTTGATGCTGAGAGAATCAAAATTTATTTTTTAAACTCATTTTTTAGAAAAGTCATATATAAGGTAATTTAATATTTTACTTATTTGATGGAAATTTAATATGTAACAATATGAATGACTGTTTTATTTAATCTACATCAAAAGCTTCCCTTTTTCAAGATCCATCCAAATCTCCTCAAAACCTTCAAACTTTAAGTTTATTTTAGAGGACATAAATACTCTGCACCTTGAAAGAGATCAAGTAACAAAATCATTTGCGTGTGTTTCTAATGCATAAAATAAGCTTGTCCCATATGTTACTTTTGGTCAAAGCACTAAAATCACCTGTAGTTATGGGTGGAAATGAGCGGAATTGGGCCTAGCTCTAGCTTAGCTCGTTTACTAATCAAGCCAAGCTTGAGCTGCTCATGGTCTAGCTTGTTTAAGAGATCTAGTGAGAGTTTAAGATCATTCAAGACCTTTATTTGTGTAATTTGAAGTAATAATTCTGACTTTATTTTAAGTCTCTAGTTTGTATACATTCTATTCTACATAACCTATATTAACTCATGATAGATAATTACAAAATTAAATATTTATATAGATAATAATAACTAAAAGAGATGATGGTGTTAGTTTGTTGGTGGTAATGGAGGAGACTGTGTTCTCTCCAATACATAACAACTGTTTCCTTTCCCTACCCCTCTCTTGGTGACATTTTTTGACCCCTTATTATTTAACCTTTTTTTTCTACCAAATTTTATTTATATGATTTTTAAAAAAAATACTTTTGATATTTGCTATCCTTGAACATGTTGTATAATATTTTCATTAAAAGAGAGATCACCATATCTCTTTCTTTTTTCCAATCTGCCAATTAGAAGAATCTCGGAGGTGAGGATAAGGGTATCGGAATAATATAAAGAATGTATATATATATATATATATTCATATCTTGAGCTGAGCTCGTGCAAGCTAAGAGCCAATTTTGAGCTGCACTCAAGCTAGTTCATGAACTGCTGGCTCATTTGTGAGCTGATAATCCTGTTTAATTATATGCATTTTGGGTTTGGGTTGAAGTTTTGGGGAAAATTTTAGACCATGGTCTAATGTTCTCCTATGACATAGTTGATTGACCTGATAATCCTGTTTAATCATATGCGTGCTTTATAGTTTGCTTATTTGAGATTATTCCTGTTAAAGCATTTACGTCTTTATGCATTTTGCATTATATTGATTCATGTACCATGTTCTTTCAGTCTTATTAATTTTGATTCTTCAAGTTAGATATTCAGTTGGATTAGCTTTAACAGACTACCAAGTTTTCACTGACCTCTTTAAAAATTGATTCAGATGATGGAAGGTAATACATGGCTAAATGATACCATAGGTGTTCTTCCAAAAAATTCTTGGTCAATAGATCCGTTTGGTTATTCAGCTACTATGGCATATTTGCTCCGGCGTATGGGCTTCCATAACATGCTTATACAGAGGACTCACTATGAACTGAAAAAAGAGTTGGCTTTGTATAAGAATCTTGAATACATATGGAGGCAGAGCTGGGATATAGAGCAAACAACGGATATATTCGTTCATATGATGCCATTCTATTCTTATGATATCCCACATACTTGTGGACCAGAGCCAGCCATTTGTTGTCAGTTTGACTTTGCTCGGATGCATGGATTTAGCTATGAATTGTGTCCATGGAGATTGGATCCAATTGAAACTAATCCAAGTAATGTGCAGGAGAGAGCAACAACACTTTTGGACCAATACAGGAAGAAATCAACCTTATACAGAACCAATACACTTCTTGTTCCTTTAGGGGATGATTTCCGTTATGTTAGCATGGATGAAGCAGAAGTCCAATTTAGGAACTATCAAATGCTTTTTGATTTTATAAATTCTAGTCCCAATTTGAATGCTGAAGTGAAGTTTGGTACTCTTGAAGATTATTTTAGTACCCTTCGTGAGGAAGCAGAAAGAATAAATTTCTCCCATCCTGGTGAGAATGGATCTGCAGAGCTAGAAGGTTTTCCATCTCTTTCGGGTGATTTCTTTACATATGCTGATAGGAATCATGACTATTGGAGTGGTTACTATGTTTCAAGACCATTTTTTAAGGCAGTTGATCGGGTGCTGGAACAGACACTTCGCGCGTCTGAGATGATGGTTGCATTAGTTTTAGGTTATTGCCAAAAGTCTCAATGTGCTAAATTACCGGTCAGTTTCTCCCACAAATTGACAGCTGCAAGGAGGAACCTAGCTCTTTTCCAGCATCACGATGGGGTAACTGGTACTGCCAAGGATCATGTGGTAGAAGATTATGGTACTCGAATGCATACTTCTTTGCAGGACTTGCAGATATTTATGTCCAGGGCTGTGGAAGTCCTTCTAGGTGATTTTTATGAAAAATCTGATCCTACCTTATTGTCACAGTTTGAGCCAGAGCAGACAAGGTCAAAGTATGATGTTCAGCCAACACATAAGGTCCTTGATGTGCATGAAGAACATGCACATTCTGTGGTGTTGTTTAATCCACTGGAGCAAACAAGGGATGAGGTTGTCATGGTGATTGTAACTGATCCTGACATATTTGTACGGGACTCCAATGAGTCATGTTTGAAGAGCCAAATTTCTCCAGAGTGGCAGCATGATAGCAAGGGAAAATTTTTTTCTACCGGGCATCATCGTCTTTATTGGAGAGCGTCTGTTCCTGCCATGGGTTTGGAGACCTACTTTATTGCTCGTGGACAGACAGACTGTGAAAAAGCTATACCTGCTGAGTTGAAAGTATTTCCAGAATCAGATTCATCATCTTGCCCTCCTCCTTATGTCTGTTCAAAATTAGGAGGCGAAAAAGCAGAGATCCATAATCTTCATTACACTCTCACTTTTGATGTAAAACATGGTCTCCTGCAGATGATAAGCCATAGAGATGGCAGAAAAACTGTTGTTGGGGAAGAAATAGGCATGTACAAGAGCTCTGGAAGCGGGGCTTATTTGTTCAAACCAAATGGAGAAGCTCAATCGATCGTTGAAAAGGGTGGTTCCCTGATTATATCTGAAGGTCCTTTGGTGCAAGAATCTTACTCTCTTCCAAAGGTCATGTGGGAGAAAACTCCGATCTCTCATAGCACACGGATTTATAGCGGAGAGAATACCATACAAGAATTGCTCATCGAGAAGGAATACCATGTTGAACTGCTTGGTTCTGATTTCAATGACAGAGAACTGATAGCTAGATTCAAGACAAATATCGACAATGAGAGGGTTTTTTACTCTGACCTAAATGGCTTTCAGATGATCCGGAGACAGACTTACAGTAAAATTCCTTTGCAGGGAAATTATTACCCCATGCCTTCACTTGCATTCTTGCAGGATTCATTAGGTCACCGTTTCTCAGTCCATTCTAAGCAGTCACTGGGAACAGCAAGCCTTGAAAATGGTTGGATTGAGATTATGCTGGATCGCCGTTTGGTCCATGATGATGGCCGTGGTCTGGGTCAAGGGGTAATGGATAACCGTCCTATTAATGTGCTCTTTCATATCCTCACGGAGCACAATGTCTCTGCATTGCCTTCTGCACTTGCAGTGCTGAATCTCCAGCCATCTCTTCTCTCCCATCGTGTAGGCGCCCACTTGAACTACCCCATGCATGCATTTGTGAGCAAGAAACCACATAAGCAATCATTGAAGATGCACTACAAATCATTCGCACCACTGGCTTCACCCTTACCATGTGACTTACATATTGTGAATTTCAAAGTCCCACAGCCTCTAAAGTTTCCCCAGGTACAGCCTTCAGACTCCAGGTTTGTTATACTATTGCAGAGGAGAGGCTGGGATGCTTCATACTGTAGAAGGGGTGGACTGCAGTGTTCAACTGTTGGGTATGAGCCTGTCAGTCTGTTATACATGTTCAAAGATCTTGCTGTCTCTAATGCGAAGACAACTTCCTTGAATCTTGTACATGATATGAAGATGCCAGGGTACATTGAGCAGCCGGGAGATGTAGCTCAAGAAGGTAATGTGCTAATTTCTCCCATGGAAATACAAGCATACAAATTAGAACTCCAGCCAGAGTCCGGAGGCATAAGCAGAACATGAGCTTTAGATTCTATACCCTGGAAGATGATTGACTAGGTTTGAAGGAGGTCTGCTACTCACCAAGCACACCTGGTTTATCACTAACTCAAGGACGAGTTTGAGAGATGTTGGCACTGTCCAAAAATTTTGATGAAGTTAGGAGGTCTCCCATGTATGTACTTGTGGAGATGGTGAGCTTTGGATAAAGGGTAAAGAATAAAATCGGTAGAGAAGCAACTTAACAGGTTTCTTAACTTAGATTGGCGGTGCAGCATGTGGAGCTCTGTTGGGATGTCTGATTGTTGGCGAGTTTATAAATCATCTTGGGAGCATTTTCTTTGTTTTTTTTGTTTTTTAATAGTTTTATTTAGAAAAAACAACTCTTGTAGCATTTATGCTAATTTAACTGGACGAATTTGCTTTACAAAATCTGCTCTCACGATTATGATTATCGTAATTTGTGATGGAGTGCTGGTAGGTTTTACATTGATTATTTAACAAGTAATTTTCTTTTTTTTTGTTTCTGTTATGATCATTCGATCCAATTTAAATAATTACTGGATCATTTGTCGAGCCAATTTTGATTTCTAGTTTATCAGCCGAATTGATGCACTAATGAAAATATCTTCTTAGTTTAATGAAGGTTGAAGTCCTCAAAAGAAATACATTATTATTATTTCTTTCTTCGGAGTTATATCTTCAATCTTGTCCGAAGAGTATGCATCCGGATTATATTTCTCTTGGCTTCATATCTTCAGCATGGTCCAAAGAGTATGCCGGTCCAAAGAGTATGCTTGTATTATATTTCCTTCGATTTCATGTCTTCAGTCTTGATCGAAGAGTATGTCTGGATTATATTTCCTTCGGCTTCATATCTTCAGTCTTGTCCAAAAAGATGCCTCCGGATTATATTCTCTCGACTTCATATCTTCAGCATGGTCCGAAGAGTATGCCTGGATTATATTTCCTTCGATGTCATGTCTTCAGCCTTGTTCGAAGACTATATCTGGAATATGTTATCTTATTTCCTTCGGCTTCATGTTGTAGTAAGTAGTTATCTGTTTTCCTTGTTTGCTCCAAAGAGATACGTCTGAAGTATATAGCTAACATCCCCTCAGGCCGTTTCAAGGAAGGCCATCCGAAGAGTATGTTAGGTTTGCTTTGGACTCTCTCTAAAAAAGGAATGTATTTGGGACATGTGAGTAGTTTTTCAACCTGAAATAGTTAAAGGTTGTTCTGGTTGTTATGACCATCCATATGGTCGATATCTCAAGATTTGATAATCACGGAATAACTAATTCTCCGACCGTCATTATTTATTGTTATGAGGAGGTTTCGTTAGTTAACTTTCATAATCGTAAGTAGTTATACTTATACCTATAAATATTGATAAGAGGGGACATTCGAGGTAAGCTAACTCCAAACAAGTTAGAGCCATTCTTCTTACTTCCTTTTCACTACACTATGTTATCAAACTTTCCATTCTGCTACTTGAATTCTTGCTAACATTGGCATCGGAGTGTCCCCCATCGAAAAAATTCTGGTCAGGGAAGTTGTTTTGCGGGCTCCCATCGACGGTAAACTGGCGGGCGAGCTATTCCATCCGGTTGGCAAGGATTCAGCGTCAACAGATTGGCGTGCCAGGTAGCAAAAGATCTAATTCCTCTGGTTGAAGGAGAACTTCGACCAAGTAAAAATGATGAAAGAAAAAATCTAGAATACCTCTACAAGCAGGGAGCAACCTGCTTCTCAAGCAAACAACCCACCGGTGGATAATGATATGCCACCTCCTATGGTGATGGTGGGGCAGCATCAGTTTGAAGCCTTTTTGAACTGAGTGGATGCTTTGACAGCTCTGGTTCAAACTCTGCAAGAAACTGCTGTTCAAAAGCAGTATCCTCTACCCATCTCTCAACCCAACCATCAAACTGAAAGAAGGGAAGATCGACGTTGAGAACTCACTCCAAGTTCTTCACGAATCCAGTCATCCCATGATCATTGTGCTTCTCTGCCAGATCGATGTTTGGAAGATCACAATGGAAAGAAGAGAACCAGGTGTTCTCTCTGTTTCTTCCGGAGATTCTGCACTTGGAGGAGCTAGGCAAAGAGAAACGAACTTCGAGTTTGAAGAGAAGTTCAAATTTCTGCAATCATATATAGCCAGACTTACAGATCAAAGAAGAAGTGATGAAGTTGTGGCTTTCAACTCCCAACCTCCTTTCTCTGATCGGATCATGGCCGAAGTCATTCCTCGGCACTTCAAAATTTTGCAACTGGAGGCTTATGATAGAACTTCGGACCTTCTTGACCATCTAGGAAGTTACAAGGCTCATATGATGGTGCAAGGGGTGTTTGATACATTCCATTGCCTTGCTTTTCCTGCCACTTTAAGGAAAGTTGCTTGAATGTGGTATTCGAGCTTGCTGTTGAAGACCATCCATTCCTTCGTTGAACTGGAGCGGCAATTTGTCTCACATTTCAGATAATGTCAAAGGATGCCGCACAACATTGACAACCTGTTCCTCCTTCAACTGAACGAAGGAGAAAGCCTTAAAGAGTTTGTGATCCGATTCAATTCGCCCACTCTGGAGATTCCAAATCTCAATGAACATGTGGCCATGTCAGCATTAAAGAAAGGCCTCAGATCATCTAGATTCACTTTTTTCCTGGACAAGAGATTTCCTGCGAGCTATGCCAAACTACAGGCAAGGGCTTAGAAATATGCTGCTGCTGAAGAGCAGGCCGTGAGTCGCAGACTTGTTGAAGGGAGACACCCTTCTAAGAAGAAGGATATCAAGGGACTGAACGTGCCCACATCTTCTAATAATTCTCTGGTTCCTAGATGCAGTCCCAAGTCCAAGCAGTAATTTAATCGGTTTGATTCCTACACACTCCTCAACCTGTCGAGGGAGAAAATTTTGTTGGAAATTGAAAAGAAAAATTACTTACAAAGGCCACGTCCTCTGAAGACTTCTGCAAAAGTAAGGGATAAGAGCAAATATTGCCGATTCCACCAAGACCATGGCCATAGCACCGAAGAGTGTTTTCAGCTTCGGAATGCTATTGAAGATTTGATAAAAAGGGGATACATAGGAAAATACATCAATTGCTCAGAGCCCCAAGCCGAAGCAATAGCTCTTTAGAGAGTTACTGATGAAGCTGATCTACCTCACCAAGGCCGACCGATGGAAATGTTGGCATGCTTCATCGATCAATTGGATGGAATGATGAAGGTGAAGAAAATAACCCTAAGAGGTTTAGAGAAAAAAATTCCATTACCTTTTCAGATGAAGATCTCCATGGAATCCAACTTCCACATGAAGACCCTGTTGTGATCTCTGCTGTAATTGCGAAATATGATGTAAAAATAATTCTGATAAATAATGGAAGTTCTAATGATGTTTTGCTGTATGATGCTTTTTTTAGAATAGGATTGTGTGGACGTGAACTGCAAAGATCTCCCATTTCTTTAACTGGTTTTGGAGGAAATCAGGTTTGAGTTGAAGGAGAAACGGTTTTGCCTGTAACTTTTGGCACCGAACCATATCAAAGAACCCTTCCCATCAACTTCATAATGGTACGAACATCTTCGGCCTATAATGCAATCTTGGGATGTTTAGCTTTGAATAAGTTCCGAGCTATAGTATCAACCTATCACCTCTTGGTGCAGTTTCCCACCAGACTTGGCGTCGGAGAGGTTAGGGGGGATCAAAGGATTGCTCGCCAATACCTAATGATCCAAGATAAATAATCAGCTAAACCCTTAACACTTGATCAACTAGATCCGAGGGACGAAGCCAAAGACTATGGAGAACCAGTGGAGAAAACTTTTTTTGTGCCTATGTCCGAAGACAATCCAACGAAACTTGTACAAATTGGCAGCTTGTTGGATGAAAAATCAAAAGCAAGATTGATTACATTTCTTCGAAGCAATGCTGATATTTTTGCTTCGACTGCTTCGGACATGCTTGGAATTCTATCTGAAGTGATTACACATCGCTTGGAGGTATTCCCAAGCTATAAATAGGTTCGGCAGAAGAAGAGGAATTTTGCTCCGGAAAGGCAGAGGACTATTGACGAAGAGGTTAACAAACTTCATGAGGCTAAATTTATAAGGGAGGTACAATATCCAATGTTGTGATGGTGAAGAAATCTAACGATAAATAAAGAATATGAATTGATTATACATATCTCAATAAAGCCTACCCAAAAGACAGCTTTCCTTTGCCAAAGATAGATCAGCTAGTTGACGCCATTACTGGTCATCAGTTGTTGAGTTTTATGGATGCTTTCTCAGGATATAACCATATTCGAATAGATCCTGGGGATGAGAAAAAAATTGCTTTTATTACAGAAAAAGGACTTTACTGTTATAAAGTGATGCCATTTGGGTTAAAAAATACTGGGGTAACTTTCCAAAGGCTGATCAACAAAGTCTTCAAGAATCAGATAGGAAGAAATATGGAAGCATATGTTAATGATATGATTATAAAAAGTCTTCATAAGTCCGATCACATTGAAGATCTGAAAGAATCCTTTGATACTCTTAGACGTCATCAGATGAGGTTGAATCCAACCAAGTATATTTTTGGTGTAACCTTAGGGAAATTCTGGGATTTTTGGTCACTAAACGAGGAATTGAAGTTAACCCAGAAAAGATTCAAGCACTTTGGACAATGAGGCATCCCTCTTGCAAAAAAGAATTATCTGGTTAACAGAAAGAATCACTTCTCTGAGTCGATTTATTTTCCGGTCAGCAAAAAGATGCCTGCCTTTTTTCAAGGTTCTTCATCAAATCCAAAATCTTGAATGGACAGAAGACTGCAGGATTGCTTTTGATAAATTGAAAGAATATCTGGAAAACCCTCCTTTACTCTTCAAGCCCTATGAAGGAGAGACTCTTTATTTATATCTATCTGTCTCAGACGAAGTGGTTAGTTCGGTGCTGGTACAAAGAGATACCGATCACTTGCATAAGCTGATCTACTATACTAGTAAAGTATTGCATGAGGCAGAAGTTCGGTATCCCAGAGTGTAAAAGATCATTTTCTTCTTGGTGGTCGTGGCAAAGCGTTTGTGATCCTATTCTAAGCTCACTCTATTGTGGTTCTAATAGATCAGCCCCTAAAGGCCATTCTTCCTTGTCCCGACATCTCAGGAAGGATAGCTAAATAGGCAGTTAAATTGGAAGAATTTGACATTGACTACCAGCCTAGATCAATAATGAAAGCACAAGTATTGGCTGATTTTATAGCCGAATGTACTTGGTGTTGGGAAATGTGTCACAAAGCCAATTTTTACTGTAGACAGTTGTACATTTGATGTAATTGTATATGAATTATATTATTGAATAAAATATTTATTCTGGCAGTTCATCACTATTTCATCTTTCTGTAATGAGTTCTTCAGTGATGAAGTCCTTAGGACTATTTGTATGTGATATAGAGATGATATATCATATAGTCCTAAAATTATTCACGACCAAATGATACACTTATTTCAGGATGATAGTATATCAAGTATAGGTCGTTGTGTGCCATAGTCGTTGGTTGTCCTCTTAACCAAGGAGTGTAGAGACATTGGTATGGCATGCAGATGTTGTGTTTGACATTTCATCGAACATGACCCGTCTGTACTTTTTTCTGCCTAGAGTTTTGATATGGACGTAATTATCTCTCAGACATGAGATCATCATGGTAGCTTGCGAGCAACTCACTGTACTTTGGTACTGGACTATCTGGATTTCTAATCCAGGGATGGAAGGTTTCTGGGTACAGTTAAGTACTAGTGTAGCGGTGATCGGATCAAGATGGGATTGACCCCTCCAAAGTGTTTGGAGCAGATATCTTGCTGTATTTCAATTTAGCAAAACCTTGGCCAGGGTAGTCTCTGTAAAGTGTTACAGGACTTGTGAGATTGAGACACATTGTTGATGAACTTTATGGGTTGGGCAGTTTAACCCTAAGTCTTCCTGAGCATTGAGGTCAAAGGGATTAATTACAAGGTTTCCATATCTCCTGGTTCTTGATTGTTGCTCTGCAACTTCGACCTATCCGGATGTCGGGTGTCATTGCTAGATGGCAACTTTGACTGGTATTGGAATGTTTTAGTGCTACCGGCTTAGTGTTCGAACCTATGGGGTCACACACCATAAGGGTTTCTACTTGATCTAGTGATTGGAGAACGATTGGGAATCGTTCGTGGACTCATAGAGAAAAAGGGTTTTTCTTTATCCAAGTGTCGACACTTGATATTCTTAAAAGTGTCGACACTTGTGTAAGTGTCGACACTTGTTGATTTTGCAAGTGTAGACACTTGATGTCACAAAAAGTTGTGACATGAAATTTTCACTAATAGTTGGTGATGCATGGAGGTGAATTAAATAATGTGATTACTTGATAGCCCAATTTGATTGAGCTATAAAAATCTGGAACGAATCAAATAGGATTTGGTTCAAAATGGGTTTGGGTCCAATCGGGTTGAACCCAATGTATGCACACTTGACCCAATTGATTTCAGTTATGAACTAAAATTAATTAACACATTTAATCTTAATTTAAATAAGTTTAAATTCATTTTTGGGGAGTTATGTAACTTCCCATGACCATAACTCCCCATAACTACCCATTACCACACCTATAACTCCCCACTTTCCCTCTCCCTCTCCATCTACTTAATGGGCTGAAATGGGAGGACGAAATTAAAGAAAAATTCAGCAAATAAATGCTGGAAAAATCAAAGAGAAGAAAGGGAAGAAACTAGGAAAAAGTTCTAGTTTTATAGGTGTGAGGTTTTTGGAGAAAAGTATGCATATTTGTACCTAGAGATCTAGGTCTTAGGATTGAGTGTTTGGGAAGGGTTCCAACCACTCATTCTCCACCTCTTGAGCTTCTTCATTCATTCGGAGAGTCCGGCATCGAAAGAAGAAAAGGAGTCCTAATCAAATCGTTCCACAACAAGCTAGCACTTGGAGTGGAAGTAGATTTTGAAAGAGCCCTAGTGTGAACCACCTATAGAGGCCGGACACATGTGCGGCTAAGCAGAGTTCTTCCTCCTGCTCCTGGATCTTTTGCAGCGGAGAGCGTCTCCATTTCATACAAGGTATGGTTTTACATATATAGATATGTTGCTCTGAAATGTTCATAGCATGAATTCATGATTTCACTGTTTATATTAATCATTCATGCAAGATCTTGGGACAAGTAGCATAGAAAAGTTTTAAAGCATGCTTAGATTAAATGTTAATCATTTTATCATGCTTCCGCTGCATGTTATTTTGAAAAAGTTTTAAAATACAAAGCATGCTCGCTACTAGTTTTCCTTTCACTTGGAGGTCAGAGGAGAATCAACTGAGGGTTGAAGAAGAGAGGACTGCAGAAGAAGATCTGGAATTCATATGGATGCTTCATGTGGATGGTGCTTCTAATGCCAACGGCTACGGAGCTGGTCTTATTTTGGCTAGTTCGAATGGTCAAGTCATAGAATATGCTCTCCATTTTTCTTTCCAAGCTTCGAACAATCAGACATAATATGAAGCACTCATTGCTGGACTCAAAATTTTCCAAAAGCTGGAGATTAAGAAGATAAAAGTCTTTTCGGATTCGCAGTTGGTGGTGAATCAGGTAAAAGGTGAGTTTGAAGCTCGAAATCCCATCATGATTCAGTATCTGGAAAAGGTACAAAGCCTAATATCCTAGCTAGAGCATTTTGAGATTGTTCACGTACCCAGAATGGAAAATTCTCGGGCCGATGCTCTTCGCGCCTTGCAACCACTGCTCCAGACTCCCTCGGGAAGACATACGTGGAGTATCTTGAAAACCCTAGCATATCATAGTCTATGGCAGAAGTATGTACGATTGAACATGAACCCTCATGGATGGATCCTATCCTTAAATTTTTAAATGATGGCACTCTGCCTGAAGACAAGCTAAATGCTAAACGGTTTCGATGGATGGTTTCTCAATATGTGATCCTAGATGAGACCTTATATAAAAGATCCTTCACATAACCTTTGCTAAAGTATTTGAGACCTTCTGATGCTGATTATGCACTCAAGGAAGTGCATGAAGGTATATGTGGAGATCACTTGGGAGGTAGATCTTTGGCTTACAAGATAATCCGTTAAGGTTATTATTGGTCAACCATCCAGAAGGATTCTGCAGAACTTGTTCGAAAGTGTGATCAATGTCAAAGGTATTCCAATATAGAGGCGGCCTGCAAATCAGTTGACCCCATTGACAGCTCCTTGGCCTTTTGGTCAATGGAGAATGGACATCCTTGGTCCGTTTTCTTTGACCTCTGGACAACGAAGATTTCTTATAGTAGCAATTGACTATTTTACAAAATGGGTTGAAGCCGAACCACTAGCACAAATTACCGAAGCAAAGGTTGAAAACTTTGTGAGGAACTTTATCATCTTCCATTTTGAAATTCCTTATGCCATAATAACCGATAACGGGAGGCAATTTGATAATCCGAAGTTCAAAAGCTTTTGTACCCAATATCATATTCTTCATAAGCTTACTTCTGTGGAGCATCCTCAATCTAATGGAGAAGCTGATGTGACAAACAAAACCATTCTTCATGGTCTCAAAACCAGATTAAATGATACTAAGGGATTGTGGGTTGATGAGTTGAATTCAGTTCTTTAGGCATACCGAACCACTCCCAGAACAGCTACTGGTGAATCTCTATTTTACTTATCTTACGGCACTGAAGCAGTTCTTCCTGTGGAAGTCTCTTTACAATCTTTATGAATTGATCAGTATAACCGAAGAGTTGACCTAGATTTGTTACAAGGCACTCGGCTTTAGGCACAGCTGAGAATGGCTACATATCGTTAAAAGATTGCAAAATATTATAACTCCCAAGTAAAGGAATGGATCTTTCGTCTTGACGATTTGGTTTTACGAAGGTCTGAAGTATCCAAGCCAGCCGAACAAAGCAAGCTTTCTTCTACTTGGAAAGGTCAATATCGGATCAAAGAAGTCATTCATCCCGGAACTTATCGGTTGGAAACTTTGGAATGTGTTCTATTACCTCGACCTTGGAATGAACAGAATCTTCACAAATATTATCAATAAAGGTTTCTATTCAAGGTTATCAAGATGAATTTAACTATTCTATCTTAATATTTTTTCTAAAAAGGCATAAGGATGATCTACGTGATCTATCCTATGAAGTATCGAGGTGGGCTTGATCAGCCTGTCTTAATCTTTTTTCTAAAAAGGCATAAAGATGATCTACGTGATCTATCCTACGAAGTACCAAGGTGGGCTTGATCAGCCTGTCTTAATCTTTTTTCTAAAAAGGTATAAGGATGATCTACGTGATCTATCCTATGAAGTACCGAGGTGGGCTTAATTAGCTTGTCTTAATCTTTATCTAAAGGGCATAAGGATGATTCACATGATCTACCCTGTGAAATGCCAAGGTTTAATCAGCCTATTTTATTTCCTATAAAAACATGGATGACCCATGCGGTCTATCTTATCCTAAGTCTGAAGGCTTGGTGTTATTTCAAGTCCGAAGACTTGGCATTATCATCTGAAGACTTGGTATATTCTTTTTGAGATCTCAAAATTATTCTCAATTATCCTAAGTCCGAAGACTTAGTATTATTTCAAGTCCGAAGACTTGGTATTATCATCTGAAGACTTGGTATCTTCTTTTCGATATCTCAGAATTATTTTCAATTATCCTAAGTCCGAAGACTTAGTGTTATTTCAAGTTCGAAGACTTGGCATTATCATCTGAAGACTTGGTATCTTCTTTTCGAGATCTCAGAATTATTCTCAATTATCCTAAGTCCGAAGACTTAGTGTTATTTCAAGTCCGAAGACTTGATATTATCATCTGAAGACTTTGTATCTTCTTTTCGAGATCTTAGAATTATTCTCAATTATCCTAAGTCTGAAGACTTAGTATTATTTCAAGTCTGAAAACTTGGCATTATCATATGAAGACTTGGTATCTTCTTTTTGAGATCTTAGAATTATTCTCAATTATCCTAAGTCCGAAGATTTAGTATTATTTCAAGTCTGAAGACTTGATATTATCATCTGAAGACTTGGTATATTCTTTTCGAGATCTCAGAATTATTATCAATTATCCTAAATCCGAAGACTTAGTGTTATTTCAAGTCCGAAAACTTGGTATTATCATTTGAAAACTTGGTATCTTCTTTTCGAGATCTTAGAATTATTTTCAATTATCCTAAGTCCGAAGACTTAGTGTTATTTCAAGTCTGAAGACTTGGTATTATCATCTGAAGACTTGGTATCTTCTTTTCGAGATCTCAGAATTATTCTCAATTATTCTAAGTCCGAAGACTTAGTATTATTTCAAGTCTGAAGATTTGGTATTATCATCTGAAGACTTGGTATCTTCTTTTCAAGATCTCAGAATTATTCTCAATTATCCTAAGTCCGAAGACTTAGTGTTATTTCAAGTATGAAGACTTGGTATTATCATCTAAAAACTTAGTATTCTCTTCTTAAGATCTCAGAATTATTTAATTGCCTTACGTCCGAAGACTTAATGTTACTTTAAGTTCGAAGACTTCGAATTTTTGTGGATTAAAGATCTTGGGATTTTCTTAAGTCTCAAAAGACTGTTATTTCAAGTCTGAAGATTTTACACTTGGATGAATCATCATCCTAAAATTGGGGATGAAAGTAAATCCGCTTGCCCAAAAAGTTCATTCACAAATGCATAATCCTGCTTCTGATGATTTCTTACTTGAAAATTATTTCATTAAAACAGAAATTTTCATTCATGAAAAGTAGTATGTACATTCTTTCAAAAAAAAAAAAATTCAAATCACCTTTGACTGGAGTGTCTTCAGTCTAGGTAAGGTCAATCGGATCGGCCGCTTCTTCGGTTGTAGTGGATGCTTCGGAGGGATCTTTTGATGATTCAGGCTCCTCCGTCTCTTCGAGGTCAAATAATTGAACCTTCGAAATATCTAAATTCGAGTGGAAGTTTTGTACTTCTTTCGTCCCATCATTAAAGCCTGCCCAATAACTGAAGGTCCCAGCTTCAGTCAATTCATCATCAAAAGTCGAAGACTTCTTGTAGTCTTCGACGGCTCTTCTCAATTGGTCTTTCAAAGACCTTATCTCTTGAGTCGATGATTCAGCTTTCTCAATTATCTCTTCGGCCTTCTTCACGGCTTCTTCAGTCTTTTGTTGGGCTTCTTTAACTAAAGATTCTAAAGAACGGATCTTTTTCTTCTTCTTCTTTATCTTTGTGTCTTGTTTAGAGTTTTTTGATTGAGCTTTTTTTTGCTTGACTTTCAAACTCTGAACCACAGCATTACTTTTAGCAAGCTTCTCTTCCATCGCTTGCTTCAGCTTTTCGGCTATCGCCTTTTCAGACTTGACCTCTTGAAGCTTTTCTTTCATCTTCTTTTGGTAGTCTCGAAAGTCAATGATACTCTCTTCCATGATAGTAATATCATGGACCAGCTGCATTAATTACATGATGTACGAAGTTAGCAAGCTTGAAAATCACATATCAGAAGAAAGAAGAGATGGTATTTACCTTCAGCATAGATGAGAATGATGAATCAGAAATATCTTCAATGCATCGATATTTGGTGGTTTCCCAATCTTCAGGAATCAAAATATGCTTCAGCAGTTCTCTGGCTATTTCAGGGTTCTCCAAACCCTTAGCATTACTAAAAATAGTAAAATCCATATTGCATTCTTGGTCCGTGGGAGCGTTCCGCCCGGAATCCTCTTTTGGGAGAGGAGCTTTTCTTTTCCTTGGACCCTTCGGAGAAGTGAGAAGTGGTTCACCAATGGTTGGTGTTGGATCAGATTGATCCGAAGAAGGCATCGAAGGAGGACTTCTTGGGGGAGGCCCTGTTGGCGAAGAACTCCTTGGAAAGGCTC
Organism: Areca catechu; assembly: GCA_021397845.1. Lineage (NCBI taxonomy): Eukaryota > Viridiplantae > Streptophyta > Magnoliopsida > Arecales > Arecaceae > Areca > Areca catechu. Next base: position 57,403,347 of record CM038045.1, read on the forward strand.
CGTTGAGGGCACATCATCTCCTTCGGATGCAACTCTCATTGGAGATATATTCGAAGTCCCTTCAGCTCTTGCTTTCTTTCGGACTTCAGATTCTTTCGGACCGATACTGGCCTCTTCCTTGAGGCTTGTCGAAGTTTATCGAGCTTTGGCTTCATCGGCTCACCTGCAATTAGAAGGAAAAAAGTTCTCAGATCAACTAGTAAAAAAAAAGAGAGGAAGAAAAGGGGAGAAATCCGAAGCCAACTATCTCTATACCTAATGAAGGAACTTCACTGATATGGGCACGATTGAGGTTATCTTCCCTCAATAGCTCCTTGGCCAAAGGGATCTCTGGATCTGATAAAATCTCAAAGTTCTTTTGATCGGCTTTCAAAATTCTTTTCCCAACGTTTGCAGTCAAACGTGGAGCCCTCCATTCAGTATTGAATCCCCAGTGTGGGTAATATATGAAGAAGAAGCAGGGTTTCCACCCATGTATGGCACTGGGAGTTCCTTTGATCAGTCTTTGGCCTGGCCGAGGGCCGATAACCCACCATCCTTCACCATGAAAATTCCTTTTCAATACGAATAGGGAGGTGAACAAAGAAGTCCTTGGCTCTATGTTTCGGAGTTTGCAGAGGACTAAAAATCCACAGATATTCCTGAAGCTATTTGGAGTTAATTGGGCTGGAACTACCTAATAAATGTTTAAAACCTTTGTAAAGAAGGGGTGGAGTGGAAACCGAAGACCAGCCTTGAGATGATCTTCGTATATGGTGATTGACCCAGGAGGAGGACAAACTACCCTTTCGTCAGGGTTAGGAAGGAATAATTTAAAGGTTCGCAGAAAGTGGAAATGGTGTCGAAGGCTCTCTAACCTAGCATATGATAGAGAACCAGCAATAGCTTCAGGAGATCTCTTGGGACTCTTCTTTCTACCTAAAGCTCTACTCCTAGTGGGCTGACCTCCCGATGAACCCTTGCTAACAGTGGGATTACCTAACGACCCCGACATTGTAAGGAAGGAAGAAAAAGAAGAGGAAAAGATCTCTACCTCCAAAGAAAAGTGAAGCAGCTGGTTGAAGAAACAGTGATGCAGAGCAAACAGGAGAAAGAGGTTTCGAAAATACGGAAGTTCTTCCCGTGAAGCTTCCCTCCCTTTTATATGAGCAGGATGGTGGGTTTTTCCATCATTTCGGAGATCTCTTAGATCGTGCGTCGTATCGGCGCCATCGATCATGGGTACGATTCTCTAAGAGGTGTTTATCAATGAGATGGCAGTTATGATCCGCGTGAAGAACTGTGGATGGCCAAGATGAATTCTCAGCATTACGATCGAGCCACAGGATGCCGCCAGGTGTATTTCCTCGGTTAAATGAAAGTCCCTTAAAAGACTCTTTAATGAAAAGATCAGCTAGGCTTTCCAAATCTGTATTGTCTTTTTGAAACAGCAATAAAGAGATGACATCTGTCCTTAGCACGATCTCCACACCACCAATCAGTTATTGTGAGTGACAGTTATTAGAAATCTGCCATCATTGTTTATCTGTTTTTCATAAATGACAAATTCTGGTACTCTCATTTTTTGAAATAAAATTATTTCGAACTTGGGAGTGGGGGGCAGCTGTTATAATAATCCGGTCTAATTTAAATAATTATTGGACCATTTGTCGAGCCAATTTTGATTTCTAGTTTATCAGCCGAATTGATGCACTAAAGAAAATATCTCTTTAGTTTAATGAAGGTTGAAGCCCCCAAAAGGAATACATTATTATTATTTCTTCCTTCGGAGTCATATCTTCAGCCTTGTCCGAAGAGTATGCCTTCGGATTATATTTCTCTCGGTTTCATATCTTCAGCCTGGTTCAAAGAGTATGCCTGGATTATATTTCCTTCGGCTTCATGTCTTCAGCCTTGATTAAAGAGTATGCCTGGATTATATTTCCTTCGGCTTCATATCTTCAACATTGTCCGAAGAGTATGCCTCCGGATTATATTCTCTTGGCTTCATATCTTCAGCCTGGTCCGAAGAGTATGCCTGGATTATATTTCTTTTGGCTTCATGTCTTCAGCCTTGTCCGAAGAGTATGCCTGGAATATGTTATTCTATTTCCTTTGGCTTCATGTTGCAGTAAGTAGTTATATGTTTTCCTTGTTTGCTCCAAAGAGATATATCCGAAGTATATAGCTAACATCCCCTCAGGCCATCTCAAGGAAGGCCATCCGAAGAGTATGTTAGGTTCGCTTTGGACTCTCTCTAAAAAAGGAATGCATCTGGGACATGTGAGTAATTTTTCAACCTGAAATAGTTAAAGATTATTCTGGTTGTTATAACCGCTCACATGGTCGATATCTCCAAATTGGATAATTATGGAAAAACTAATTCTCTGACCGCCACTACTTATTGTTATGAGGAGGTTTCGTTAACTAATTCCCGTAACCGTAAGTAGTTACACTTATGTCTATAAATATTGGTAAGAGGGGACACTCGAGATAAGCTAACTCCAAATAAGTTAGAGCCATTCTTCTTTCTTCCTTTTCACTACACTCTGCTCTCGAGCTCTCCATTCTGCTGCCTGGATTCTTGCTAACTTTGGCATTGGGGTGTTTTTTACCGAAAAAATTCTGGTCAGGGGAGTTGTTTTGCAGACTCCCATCGATGGCAAACCGACGGACGAGTTACTCCATCCGGTCGGCAAGGATTCAGCGTCAACAGCTTCAATTTTTTGTTGGTAATAGATTATGAAGTTTTTCACCTGCCATTCACCCTGAGGCCACCGATCTTGATCAGATTCACTGAAGTTACAAGCTTTGTTCAGCTTGGCAAGGTTGGTCAAGGGCATCAGGACACGCCAATTCCAAGAGTTGGCCTCCAACTCCAAGTGGGTTGCTGCCCCTCTAACTCCGGGTTTCCCCTCACGACGCACTTTCGTTTGCGGTAAAGGACGACCCACCTTTACCACGTCAAAGGCAAAGCCCCTCCTCAACCTGCCTCCTACTCCCATCCAGCCATGCGCGCGCGGAGATACAATGAAGGAGGGTGTTTCCAAGGTGTTCCAACTCCAAAGGCCACAACAGATTTCGGGAAGCGAGGCTGATCATCCCTTTTGTGTGCGAGCATAAAGGGATCAATGCTTGGTCCCTATCTCCTTCTATGCTTCATGTTCGTCATTTTTTTTTTTTTTTTTTGTGGGTAAAACAGTGCATTCATTCAAGATAAAAATCAAGTATAAATACAATTCAAAAAGTCCAAAAAAATTATATCACGAAAAGATCGTGGGGCATCCCTAGATCGGTCCATAATACAGATCCAAAATGATAGATAACATAGGAAACCACCTAGTCTACCGTGGAGTTTATCTTTCTGTAGATATGCCTGATGATACAGTCAAAGCAACCCTGAAGAATGAGAGTAATGTCATGAAGGAGTGGATGTAGTGCCCTAGTTCTTTGGGCCTCTTGAATCCATGATATTATGGTGGCAAAGTCCTCCTTAATAATGAGATGCTCAATCTGCAGGATCCTCCAAGTGTAAACAATGCTGGTCCAGGCACCCCACAACTCAACTATCGGGACCGTCGGCTGAATAAGATAGTGATCTCCAACCAGGGGCGGACCACACCAATTTTTCTAGGGGGGTCAAAAAAATATTAACATATCTTAAGCAGTACTCTCTTACCAAGTTGTTCCTAAACTTCATCTAATCAACTCAAACCATCCGAAATATTAATTACATTTACTTTATCATGCCATAACCTTCACATATTCTACGTTTTTCCACATTGTTTAGCATTTTAACTCACAAAAAAAAGAAAAGAAAACTTGTTACGTGGAACTTCTCTTTTTAAAAAAACCCATCCTTAATATAACAAGGAATAGCTGTACCAAACTTATTAGACTAAGTGGCTTACCGTTATTACTGAGGAGTACAAATTTTAGAAGAGGACCAAGAGGATGTTGTTATGGGGTTGTCGTCGGCTCCAGTGTTGCCGCATTGAACCACGAGAGGAACCGAGGAAGAGTCACCGTCGAAGAGAGGAGACGGCAGATGGCCAGGATGGGGTTTGGGATCTTTAGGCTTCGAGATTTTGGAGTTGAAACAGACGGTTGGGGTCGGCCGTCAACGAAGGAGATGGCAGGTGGGGTGGTGCCGCGATGTATGGGCGCAATGGGTGCCTTGTCAGGGGCATCGCTGCCGGCAGGTGGGGTTTGGTTGGGTTTCAAAATTTTGGAGGAGACTGTTGGCTGTTGTGGTGGTCATCAGCGAAGGAGACCTGCGATAGGTGGGCTGGCACTGTGACGGGTGGGGTCAGCAGGTGCCGTGTCGGGTGTGGCGGTGGCAGTGCAATCTGGTTTAGATTTCAAGATTTTGGAGGAGGAGATGGTAGTTAGCAATGCCTCTTAGGTTCATCCTTTTTTTTACAAGATTTTTTGGGATTTTTTTGGTACATGGAGAATTTTTTTCATTAATTTTTACTCTATTTCAATTTTATTTTTGAAGTCTTTTTACTTGTTTTTTAGCAATTATTTTTAAAAAAATTAAGGGGGGCCAAATATCTATTTTATATTAATTTATTTTAAATAAAAAAGCTAATCATTAATTTACAAAAAAAATAAGGGGGGCCAAGGCCCCCCCTGTCCCCCCGGCGGTCTGCCCTTGTCTCCAACCGCGTGAATCCCAAGGCCCGGGCCACGGATGACAAAACTGGCACCATCATGAATACCTGATACACTCCTGTTGAAATTGATGGTGAAGAACGTCGGAGGAGGGGGCTCCCAAGCAATGAAAACCCGGCAGGGCACTAGAGTAGCGACAATAAAATCCCAGTTCTTCGATGTCAGTAGAGATATCCTCAGATACTCGTCAGCAAGGGTTCGAGCTCTTTCCACAACCAATCCGGAAGAACACCCAAAGTCATTGAAGATAAAATAATTCTTGGATAACCAGGTATGGTACGCAATATAGGTAATAAGAGTGCGAGAAGAGTGTTCAGTTTCTGGATGGAGCAAATCTAGCCAGATACTCACATAATCATTAACATACATAAAGAGAGCTTCCAAGCCAGCGAGCCTCCAAATCTGAGCAGCCCGTGGGCAAAGAAAAAGAACATGGACCATGGTTTCCTCCTATTCCCCACACAGGGCAGGATGGAGGAACATTCACTCCCCTCGATATAAGGAGAGCTCTAGTAGGAAGCTGATCCCATGCCACTTTCCACAAAAATAAACTGACCCTGGGGTGAATTCGGATCTTCCAGATCTAGCCAATATGAAGAGTATGCTAGGGCCTTTGAGCATATAAGTGGTACAACTCTGACATCATCACCCTAGAAATAAAAGTGGACTTCCACACCCTAGTAATAGAGCAATGATAAACTGGTAAAGGAATAGATAAGACCCTGGCCCTCAGGATATCATTGAAGACCCGATGAACCTGCAGTGAATCCTAGTGAGTGCCATCCATAAATAATAAGTTCGAAAAGGAGAGAGAGTCACCGGTATCCATAGCAACAAAAGTTGGCCACTGAGATAAAGGCATGTTTCCAATCTAAGGATCATACATAAAATTAATAGATCTGCCATCACCCAACAACCATCTGGTCTGGGGAGTAACTAGATGAGCTGTAGCCAGCATAGCCTTCTAAATAGTAGAAGAATTTTGGCCATAGCATGAAATTTTTCCATAGCCGAGAGTACCATACTTGGCCTTCATCATCAAAGTCCAAATGTTGTCAGGGCACAATAGGAATCTAGCCACATGTCTAGCAAGTAGGGCCTCTCGCCTAGTGACCAGGAAAGGAATGCCGAGACCCCCTTCCTGCACTGGCTAGCAAACCATGTGCTAGCTAAGAAGAGGAACCCCCTAACACCAGATGGCGAACCCTAAAGGAAGGCCCGAATGAATTGTTCCAGCTTGTGAATAACTGACTTAGGAAGAATAGCATTAGAGAGCATATAAACTGGCAAGGATATAAAAACGGACCTGATGAGAGTGATCCACCCCATCAATGAAAGGGTTCGCCCCTGCCACCCCTCCACCATATCTCGGACTGCTAGGATAATCTGGGTGCACTCGACATTTAACAGTCTGCCCCCTGTGATAGGAACTCCAAGATAATGAAGAGGCCCCCCATGCTCAGAGATCCGAAGAATGTCACGAATCACCTGCTGAAGCCGTATAGGAGTTTTGGGGCTAAAGTGAATAGCTGACTTGAGAGTATTAACTCTCTGTCTAAAAGATAAGCAGTAATCCTCCATAATCCTCCTGAAACCTTATGCATAAAGGGGAGTAGCTCGACCCAAGAGCTAACAATCATCTGCGAACAAAAGATACAAGATCAGTCGGGCATCAGGGGCCAAAACATAGGGATGAAGAGCCGGACCTTAGGCTGCAACCCACGAAGCTCGCAAAAGAGCGTCAGCACAAATAATGAATAGGTACGACGATAGAGGACAACCTTGCTGTATGCCAACATTAGAAAAGAAGAAGTCTGATGGAGTTACGTTAATAAGAATGATAAAGGATGGTCTGATAATATAAGCCAAGATTCAAGAAATCTAGATAGGATGAAAGCCAACATCAAATAATGCCTTCTGGACAAATCCCCATTACATGCAATTATACGCCCGCTCCATATCAAGTTTAATTGCCATCAAAGTATGACAGGGAGTGGCCCTCCGGAAATCATGCATGAATTCCTGAGCAAAATAATATTATCAAAGATAGAACATCCGTCCACAAAGGCCCCCTATTTAGAACAAATCAGATGTGGAAGGATAGGCTTCATTCTGATAATAATGATTTTGGCATAAACTTTATAAAGGATATTATAGAGACTAATGGGCCTAAAGTTAGCAGGCTCAGAAGCATCTTGGTGCTTAGAGATCATAGTAACAAAAGTTTACTTCCAGGATTGAGACATTGCATTCATCAAGAAGAACTCCTGAATGGCTTGAACCATCTCGGCTGGACAATGCACCAAAATCGCCTAAAGAACATAGGAGAGAACCTGTCCGGACCTGGAGCTTTGTCTTCGACCACGGACCATAAAGCATTTTTGATCTCATCCTCAGAAACACAAGTGATAGGACCAAGATTCTCTTGATTCAAAACCCTAGTCACAGGGGGGATAAAAGTGAGAGGAAGCCACTGATGAATTCGTCCACCTGGATAGAATCTCATGTCAGATGTCGTGGTTATCCTCCAACCAATGGTTGTCACTGGTCTAAAGTGTTTTGATATGGTTGGAATGCCTCCGTACCATAGTGGCCTAGTGAAAGAACCTAGTATTCCTGTCTCCTTCCTTCACCCACTATATCCGGGATTTCTGTCTCCAAAAAGTCTCTTGCTGAAGAAGGAGAGAATGATGAATAGATAGTTGAGTCCTCAGGGACACCAAATCCATCTTCGAAAGATCCCCTTCCATCACCTCCCATTCCTAGAGATGAAGGATAGCCTTTTCCATCTCCTGGATGTAGAAGAAGATATTACCAACCTCCTTCCTATTCCACCACCTAAGCCTCTTTTTGACAAGCTCCAATCTCCTAGAAATTCGATATCTAGCATCTCTCAGAATGGGCATCCTCCACACCTCTCTCACAATATCCCAGGCACGAGGGTAGGCAAACCAGATCTTCTCGAATCTAAAGGGGGGATGATAGGAAATGGGCACATCCGTAGAGAGCAAGATTGGGCAGTGGTCCAACCCAATCCTTAGCAAATGCTTGACCATATGATTGGGGTGCCACTAAATTCAGCTGAGAGTTGCTAAAACTTTGTCAATCCACTCCAGAACCCTCACTCTACCTGAGCGATTATTGTACCAGGTAAAACATGGATCAACAAACCCGAGATCCACCAAGCCATTGTCCTGCATGAACTGCACAAATTCCCTGGATCCAATATCCTCAGCATTAGGTCTCCCCCCTTTCTTATCTTCAGGATGATGGATATAATTGAAATCTCCAGCCATAATAGAAGGAAACCCCAAATCCACCAATACTATGATCTCCTTCCAAAGTTTCCTCCTCTCCCTATAATCAGTGCTTGCTTGACCCTTGATAAAAGCCAAGTCTGCCCATTGGTCTCAGTAACCACAATGGGTACATACTGGGAGGAACGATGAAACACATCAACTATAGCTATCCGAGGGTCCTACACAACAATGATCCCCCAGATAAACCCAAGGATTCAATGGCATAGAAGGCTCAATTTGCTAGAAATTGGTGATGAACCCTTTCCAAACTAGTACCAACAAGTCTTGTTTCAAGCAAGATGCAAAGATTAGGGTTATATAACTGACCAATTCTATGAAAGTTAGAAAAAGAGGGTTTCCTCGCCCCCCTAACATTCCAAATTAAGACTTTCATGACCACAGACTACATCAATTTTGATTTACCTTTGCGCTCACCAGCCCTTGTAGGACCTTCCACCTCTAAGGATTTTGACCCTCCTGAAGTCCCAACAAATAGGGCACTCTTCAGTTGGTTAGTAACCACCTCATGCCCTCTGTTAGGATCTTGAGAAGCAATCAACTTAGAAGTTGGAAGGAGGACAAGGTCTTTCTTAGAGAGCTGCACAATCCCCTGGACACCCAAAGCAGCCTCTGAGCCAGAGAGATGCTCTCCCCACTACCTGGGATCACAGTGATTTTGCCTACAGACATATCCAGAGCCCCCCACCTACCTCTAGCCGGGATGAACTAGAGGAAGATTGGGACACCCGCCCACCAATAGAAATAGTTGAAGGCGAATTCCCTCCCCCCTTCGTGCTAGAGATCACTGGGCCTTTGCCCAAAGAGTTATCCGGCACACCCCCGCATTCCACCGGTTGAGAAGATACATAAAAAGAAAAGGGTAGCCACCGTCCAACAACATTAATAGAGGATAAATTCCCTCCCCCCTCCAAAAGACCCAGGACTCCATCATCATACAAGGTTTCCCTAACACCTCTCTCCCTCCTCGATTTTATCCCTACAGACTTTATAGGACCACAGTCCCTCTCCCTTGAAGAGCCCATAACGGAAACATAAGACCTAGACTCCATAGAAGGAGGAGTAGGAAGAACAGAGCCCTTATCACCCCCTTCGACCTTGCCCACATCCATACAAGGTTTAGAAGAGCTGACCTGGACAGTGGTAGTATCAGCCAAGGAAGAGAAGACCTTGGGGCTCGGTAGACCTGAAGAAGAAAAGGTCAGCACTTTAGGAGGGCTTCGGGCTCTCTTTAGAGACATCACCAAAGGATCATCCATGATTGCATCTTGCGGGCCTTGTTCCTTGTCCTGGCCCAGGTCCATATCATCGTTCAATGGGCCCAGGGCAGAAAACCCAACTCCAATCATCGCAGCTTCTCCCATAGCATCACCTGAGCTAGTATCGGGTGATTGTCTGCGGGCCACCTTGATAGGCTTCTGCCAGTCGTCAGAGTCTGGCGAAGAGTTTGAAGGAGAGGAGGAATTCCTCGGAGAGCTCAAGGCAAGGGAAGAAGAGGACGGGTCTGACAAGTCTGGGCAAGACTTATTGTCCTTCGGTTCCCTCCTCACTCTTATGGGAGCTCTAGGTGTACGGGGCTGTATGATGCGAGAAGTAACAAGCCACGTGCCAAGCCTCGAACGTCCACCACCATCTACAATCATCCCTTCCGTAATCGGAGGAGGACCATCCAAATAAAGCTCTCCACCCACAACCACGACGTTATCAGAAGAGACCTGGCCATGACTGTTTCCAAATGAGGGATCTCTTTCAGTGAATCGGCACCCATCATCGACATGGCCGATTCGTCCATAGTGGTAGCATACCGCCAGCAAATTTTCAAAAACAAATGGTTGCCAAAATTTAGCCTTCTTATCTTGTATCAGCACTCTTAGAGTTATGGGTTTGGCGGCATTGATTTCAACCCTAACCTAGACATATCCGGTCTTTCAGAGATGATCCGTGAAGTCATTGATGTCCAATGGCTTTCCCGCCTCCACCGCGATCGCCATGATAGCCGACTGTACCCAGAACTCTATCAGAAGGCCAGGCAATCGCAACCAAATCACAGCATTCTGTATTAGCCGACGACTGGGAACGAAGTTCGGTTCCCATGGTTCCATTGCCAAAGCTGACCAGCAACAAACCACAGACCCCCTTTCCTTGCTAAGCTGTAATCTTTCTCTGTCTTGAAACGGAGGATGAGTTGGTCCTTTGCTATTGGAAAGATCTTCAGTTCTTCCTCCAACCGAAGCTTTACCTTGACCTCTTTTACCACCAATTTCGCCGGAACTCTCCAGCCTAAGCTCTTGACGAAAATGGCCCAATCTTCCCACTGACGCCGAGCATCATCCATCATCGAACTAGGGAGCTCGAGCACCTTGGTGAAATAGCCTTGAAGCCTCTCGATTTTTTCTTCAGTTATCCGATGGGAAGTCCATGATGGACCACGAGGAGCCCCTTGAATCACCAGAGCCCAGGTACGATCGCCATCGATAAGGTCTGAAGACTCTCGGCCATTGCCCTTCTTTGAGTCCCCCATCCCAATCCAAAGCACCACACGGAGCCCCCTCCGCCTAAGGTGCCACGAGGAGACCACTCAGCCCAATAACCATTCGAAGAAATGACACAAAGAGCTCAGGGAAAGATATGACACAACCCACTTACAACTGCCGAAGCGAGCTCAAAAAAATCTAAGCCATTCACATTCATGTCCGTCAATTTTGTCTTGCTACATTTCTTCACCTGCCTTCTTGCCATATCTGTCATCTACTTCCACAGCAATACAAAATCATCTAAAAGGACATGGAATGTGGAAATTTAAGTACAGGTGCTGTCAGATACGAGACTAGAGAGGGTCCAATCGGGATACCGAACTGCACAAATCAAGATGGTGGCTGACTATTAACTTGAAGGTTGAAAGGCTACGTCGACATGGACAAAAGAGAGATCGAAAGGGAGTTACAGGAAAACAAACGAGAAGTTCGTTCTACCATTGATAAGGGCACCTTCCACACCTCTTTTAGCCTTGTTGATGTTGAATCTCCATCGACCGGATAGAGTGCTTCTTCCGTTGGATCGTCGTGAACTAGAACCTGCAAAACAGATCCCTGACCGAAAGTTTTCCGACGGGGGACACTCCGATGCCAAAGTCAGAAAAAAAACTCAGGTAGCGGCATAATGAAGAGTTTTGGGAGCAGAGAGGGAAAGGAGAAACTCAAATTTCTGGACAGAACTCAGCTTACCTCGAGTGTCCCCTCTTACTAGTTTTTATAGGCTCCAACATAATTACTTGCGGTTATGGGAGCTGGCGAACACAACCTCCATATAACTGTAAGTAGTGGCTGTCGGAAAATCAGTTACACTTGGAGTTTATCCAATCTAAGATTTTGAGCCATGTGGGTGGTTACAACAACTAAAACATATTTCAACTGCTTTGATGTTTAGGAAACCCTCATATTCAAGAATTCTCCTTCTTCAAGAGTAAATCTGAAGTGAACTCAACATTCTCTTTAGTTGCACTCCTGAAGGGAATGTTAGCTATACACTTCAGAGAGATCTTTTTCGGAAATAACAAAAGTAAACACTTACAATCCAAAAAATAGGATCGTATGCTCTTCGGATTATATTGAAGGATAAAGCCGAAGATATTTGCTTGAGAGGCCAAGTCTTTGGATCAAGATGTCAGTACAAAGCCGAAGACATAGAGTTAATAAGCTTGGCTTGCAACCATAAATATCAGGCATGGTCTTCAGACCAAGACAAATATACAAAGCCATAAATATCAGGCATGGTCTTCAGACTAAGATAACCATACGAAGCCGAAGACCCAGAATCAATAAACCTATCCCCTCATGGAACAAGATAAGAATATGAAGCCAGAGATATTAAGCATAGTCTTCGGACTAAGATAACCATACGAAGCCGAAGACCCAGAATTAATAAACCTATCCCCTCATAGAACAAGATAAGAATATGAAACCAGAGATATTAGGCATAGTCTTCGGACTAAGATAACCATACGAAGTCGAAGATGCTTTCCTTTGTAAGTTGATTTGATCAATAAACCAAGAAAAAGAAAAATTTAAAATTGGTTCAGGAATTGATCTAATAGTTAATTGAAATAAAATCGGCATATCATAACAGTTGTCCCCCACTTCCAAGTTCAAAATGATTTAATTTTGAAGAATGGGAGTATTTAAATTTTATCTTTTAGTGATAACTGGCAGGTGATGATGGCACCGAATCCGGACAGGTCTTTCGCCATAACTACCTGGTGGTGCGAAAAAGGTGGTGAAGACACCCATCATCATGTCATTGGCTGTTTCAAAAGGAACATCTTGATTTTGAAAAAATCCTGAAAAACTTTTTGAAAAAAGAGTCTTTATTCGACCGAGATGGGACACATGGCAGCCATATGAAGACCGATCGCAGTTGAAGCGTTATCATGGCCAATGGAGGTATTTCACGCGGATCGTGGCTGCTTGTCTTATTAATGAATTTTTTGGAGAGTCGTTCCCCCGATCGTTACCGCCAGTACGGTGCATGATCGAAAGATATTTCCGAACTGCCTCGAAATTCCTCAACTTTCACCTATAAAAGGAGGATGAAACTCTCAAAAAGAATTTTTTTTCTGCTTCCACGTTTCTTCTTGCCCTGCATCACAGCCTGCCATTCTCCTTTCTTCAAAAGGTTAGAAGCCCTTTCTTCCTTTTTCCTTTCTTCTTTTCCTTTGCAATGTTAGAGTCTGGTAGGAATCCCTTTTCTAGCAGAGGTTCACCAGGGGGTGAAGTCGATAGGGAAATACCAGGAAAGGAAACCGAGAGGAGTTCACCGGGAGGTGGGTCCGTAGGGGTTCGCTAGGGGGTGAAACTAGTAGAGGGAGAGGTTCGGGTAGGAAGAGAAGTCCGGAAAGATCACCTGACTCCGTTCCAAGTTCCTTTACGTTTGCCAAGATGGAGGAGGTCAAGTGTTGCTTCCATATCCCTCGAACCTTCAAACTCATCCTTCCAAAATCCGAAGAGAGGGTAGATAAAGCTCCTATGCACTCAATCGCCATATACGAAGACCACCTCAAGGCTGGTCTTCGGCTTCCACTTCACCCCTTCTTCACAAAGGTCTTCAATCTTTACCAAGTGGTTCCGGCTCAACTAACTCCTAATAGCTTTAGGAATATCTGTGGATTTTTAGTTCTTTGTAAACTGAGGAATGTAGAGCCGAAGACTAGCCTATTTACCTCTCTTTTCATGTTAAAAAGAGATTTCCATGGCAAAGGGTGGTGGGTTATAGGTCCTCGGCCTGGCTAAAGACTAATGAAGGGAACCCCTAGTGCTATACATGGGTGGAAACCCAGTTACTTTTTTGTATATTATATCCATTGGGGATTCAATACCGAATGGAAAACCCCGTGTTTGGATGCAAACATCGGGAAGAAAATCCTGGGAGCTGACGCAAAAGACTTTGACACCTTATCAAAGCCGGAGATCCCCTTATTTAAGAATTGTTGAAGGAAGAAAACCTTCACCGAGCCCATATCAGCGAGGTCCATCATAGGTATAGAAATAATAGTCTTCGGACTTTTCTTTTTTCTCTTCATCTTTCTCTTATGCACATAGATATAACAATCCCTTCCTTTGATTGCAGGTGAACCAATGAAGCCTCAGCTTGAAAGAGTCCGACAGGCTTCCAGAAAGATGTCGGTGTCTGTTCCAGCAACTTCCAAAGTTTGAAAGAAAAGGAGAGCCGAAGAGGGCTCAAATACTCCGAGAAGACCTACATCAGACGAAGAAGCACCCCCCACCATATCAAGTACTCCTGAAACTACTAGGAGTCCATCTCCGAGGAGGCCCAGCCCTCCTCCTCCGATGCCGCCTCTAGATCAGTGCGATGTATCTTTTGATAAAGAAACATTAATTTCACATCCGAAGGGAAAAGAGAAAGGAAAGGCCAAGTATAGATTCGAAGATGATCCCAGGTGGAATGCTTCCTCAGAGGGAGGATGCAACGTAGACTTCACCGTTTTTTCGAATAGGGAAGGCCTGGAGAGCCCCAAACTGGCCAGAGAACTTATGAAACGTACGCTTCTCCCCAAGGACTGGGAAAATACCAAGTCCCGATGCATTAAGGACGTTTCTGATTCAGTGTTCTCATCGGCACTGAAGGTAAGCTTTAGATTTTGCACTTTCAGGATATAAATTTGCTGTGCTAATTCTTCAATTTGCCAATGCAGATGATGCACGACATTGCCCTAATGGAGGAAAGCATTTTTGATTTTAGGGATACTTATAAAAATATGAAGGATAAGATAAAGGCGGTTGAGGCTGGAAAATTAAAAGCCGAAGAAGAAAAACAAGCCGTGGAAGAGAAGCTTGCTCAAAGCGAGGCTTTGATTCAGAGTCTACAAGCTGATGCGAAGAAAATCCAATCGAAATACTCTGAATAAGAGGCAAAGCTCAAGTGGAGGAAGAAAAAGATTCGGTCTGTGCAAGCTTTACTCAAGGAAGCTAATCAAATTTTCGAAGAGACTTCTAAGAGGAACGAAGAAGCTGTTGAAGAGATCCGATCCTTGAAAGATCAATTAGGGAGGGCGATAGAACATTACAAAGCATCTCTAGCTTTCGATGCCGAAATGGTTGAAGCCGGGACTTACAGTTATAAAGGAGGCTTCAACGATGGAGTGGAGGAGGTGCGAAAGTTTTACCTAGACTTGGACATTTCGGGGATTCAACTGTTCAATCCTGAAAGTCCAAATGAGCCTGAACTCCTAAAGGATCCCGAAGCATCAACAACGGCCGAAGAGATGGCGGGTCCGATTGATCTTACTGACGATGCCCCAATAGTGGATGACTCGTAACTTTTTCCCTTCTCTTTTTGGAAAGTTGTAAGAAATCTTATCAATGAAAACCCTTTATAGAATCTTTGAATGCATATGCAAATGAATGATTATTTTTCCAAGTATAGGATCTTTGGATAATTAAGGATTTCGAAATATACAAAACGATACTATGTCTTCGGACTTAGGAATAATTTCATATAATCAAATCTTCACTCAAAAGCTAAGTCTTTGGACTTAGACATACACTAAGTCTTCGAACTTAGGAATAAAAAAATACCAAATTTTCAGATAAATATCAAGTCTTCAAACTTGAGAATACGCTAAGTCTTCGGACTTAGGAATAAAAGAATGCCAAATTTCCAGATAAAGATCAAGTCTTGGGACTTGAGAATATGCTAAGTCTTCGGACTTAGAAATAAAAGAATGACAACTTTCTAGATAAAGATCAAGTCTTCAGACTTGAAAATATGCTAAGTCTTCGGACTTAGGAATAAAATAAACCGTATGGGTCATCTGCACCTTTGATTTGAATGACAGGTTGATTAACCTCTGACACTTTTGCGGGATAGATTGCTTGAATCACCTTTATGCTTTTTTGATCAAGGACTAAGATAGGCTGATCAGGCCCACCTTGGCATTTAGTAGAGTAGATCACGAAGATCATTGTCATGCCTTTTTATGTTGGAATTAAGACAGGCTGATCATGCCCACCTCGGCACTTCGTGAGGTAGATCACTGGGATCATCCTCATGCCTTTTTGATTAAGATGGATTGGTTTAAGCCCAACTCGGCATTTCATAAGGCAGATCACGAAGATCATCCTTATACCTTTTTGATTAAGATGGACTGGTTTAAACCCAACTTGGCATTTCATAGGGTAGATCATGAAGATCATCCTTATGCCTTTAATAGAGAAAAATAAGATAGGCTAATTATTCTTACCTTGGCATTTCGTACGGTGGATCACGGAGATCATCGTTATGCCTTTAAGAAATAGAATTAAGATAGAAAGACAAAATCTATCTTGATGGCCTTTGAATAAAACCTTTATTGATAATATTTGCAGAGGTTTTGTACATTCCAAGGTCGAGGTAATAGAATATCCTCCAAGGTTTCCAACCGATAGGTTTCGGGTCAAATAACCTCTTTGATTCGATATGGTCCTTCCCATGTAGGAGAGAGTTTACCCTGCTCAGTTAGTTTGGATACTTCAAACTTTCGCAGAACCAGATCTTTAGGATGAAAGGTCCATTCTTTCACACGAGAGTTGTAGTATCTTGTCATTTTTTACTGATATGCAGCCATTTTCAACTGTGCCTGGAGTCGTGTACCTGGTAGCAAATCTAGGTCAACTCTTCGACGTTCAAAATTTCCGGGCTCTTCATAATGATCAATTCGTAGAGACTGCAAAGTGACCTCAATAGGAAGGACTGCTTCAGTACCATAAGATAGATAGAATGGAGATTCACCAATAGCTGTTCTGAGAGAAGTCTGATAAGCCCAAAGAACTAAGTTTTACTCATCGGCCCACGAGCCTTTAGCATCATTTAATCTGGTTTTAAGGCCATGAAGAATAGTCTTGTTTGTCACTTCAGCTTCTCCATTACATTGAGGATGTGCCACTGAAGTAAGTTTGTGAAGAATGTGATACTGAGTGCAGAAGTTCTTAAATTTCGGGTTATCAAACTGCCTTTCGTTGTCAGTTATTATATAATAAGGAATCCCAAAACGGAAGATAACGAAATTTCTCACAAAAGTTTCAACTTTTGCCTCAGTAATTTGTGCTAATGCTTCAGCTTCGATCCATTTTGTGAAGTAATCAATAGCTATAATGAGAAATTTTCGCTGTCCAAAAATTGGAGGAAACAGATCAAGAATGTCCATTTCCTATTGTGCAAGAGGCCAGGGAGCTGTCAACGGAGTTAATTGATTTGCAGGTCGTCTTTGCATATTGGCGTATCTTTGACAATGGTCACATCTTCAGACAAATTCTGCAGAATCCTTCTGGATGGTTGGCCAATAATATCCTTGACGGATTATCTTGTATGCCAAAGATCTGCCTCCCAGATGATCTCCACATATTCCTTCATGCACTTCCATGAGTGCATAATTTGCATCGGATGAACCCAAACATTTCAGCAAAGGTTGTGTGAAGGACCTTTTATATAATGCTTCATCCAAGATTACATATTGAGAGGCTATCCACTAAAGCCGCTTGGCTTCCAGCTTATCTTCAGGTAAGGTGCCTTCTCTTAAAAACTTGAGAATTGGATCCATCCATGAAAGTTCATGTTCAACTTGACAGATTTCAACAGGGGATTCTGATATGCTGGGGTCTTCAAGATATTCCACATATGTCTTCCTAAGAGAATCTAGTACAGAAGTTGCAAGTCTTGAAAGAGCATCTGCCCGAGAATTTTCTATCCTTGGGACATGAACAATCTCAAAATGCTCCAACCCAGATGTCAGGCTTCGGACTTTTTCTAAGTATTGGATCATGTTCGGATTCCAAGCTTTGAAATCACCTTTCACCTGATTCACCACCAGTTGCGAATCAGAAAAAACTTTGACTCTTTTGATCTCCAATTTTTGGGAGATTCTAAGTCCAGCAATGAGTGCTACATACTCTGCCTGATTGTTTGAAGCTTGAAAAGAAAATCGAAGAGCATATTAAATAACTTGCCCATTTGGACCAGCCAGAATTAAACTTGCACCGCAACCATTGGCGTTCGAAGTACCATCAACATGTAACATCCAAATAAACTCTGGATTGTCTTCGGTACCTTCTTCTTCGGCTCTGGGCTGGTCCTCTTCGGATCTCCATGTGCACTCAGCTATAAAATCAGCCAAAATTTGTGCCTGCATTACTGACCTAGGCTGAAAATCAATATCAAACTCCCCTAATTTAACAGCCCACTTAGCTATCCTTCCCGAGGTGTCAGGACTACGAAGTATGGCTTTCAAGGGTTGATCTGTTAGAACCATAATAGAATGGGCTCGAAAATAAGGCCGAAAACGTTTTGCTGCTATCATGAGAGAAAAGATAATCTTTTGCACTCTGGGATATTGGACTTCCACCTCATGTAACACTTTGCTAGTGTAATAGATCGGCTTCTGCACATGTTTGGTATCTTTTCGTACTAGAACCGAACTAACTGCTTCATCTGTGGCTGATAAATATAAGTAGAGTGTTTCTCCTTCATAGAGCTTAGAAAGTAATGGAGGATTTTCTAAATATTCCTTCAGTTTGTCAAAGGCGATTCTGCAATCTTCTGTCCACTCAAAATTTTGAGTCTGACGAAGAACCTTGAAGAAGGGTAAACACCTTTCTACAGAGCGGGAGATAAAACGGCTCAAAGAAGCAATTCTCCCCGTTAGCCTTTGAACCTTTTTCTTACAAGTAGGGTGCCTCATAGTCCGAAGTGCCCGGATCTTCTCCGGATTAGCTTCTATTCCTCGCTTGGTAACCAGGTATCCCAAGAACTTTCCAGAAGTCACTCCGAAGACGCACTTGATTGGATTCAATCTCATCCGATGGCACCTAAGAGCATCAAAAGACTCTTTCAGATATGCAATATGATCATGCTTATGAAGACTCTTCACTATCATATCATCAACATAGGCTTCTATATTCCTCCCAATCTGATTCTTGAAGACTTTGTTAATGAGCCTTTGAAAAGTTGCCCTAGCATTCTTCAAATCGAATGGCATCACTTTATAGCAGTAGAGCCCCTTCTCAGTAACAAATGCAGTTTTCCCTTCATCTTCATGATCCATTCGGATCTGATTATAACCTGAGAAGGCATTTATGAAGCTTAACAACTGATGACCAGCCGTAGCATCAACCAGCTGATCAATTTTTGGTAATGGAAAACTGTCCTTCGGACATGCTTTGTTGAGATCAGTATAATCTATGCAAATTCTTCATTTGCCATTTGATTTCTTCACCATAACCACATTTGCAAGCCAACTTAGATATTGGACTTCTCTTATGAAGCTAGCTTCGAGCAATTTGTTAACTTCTTCATCAATAACCTTCTGCCTTTCAGGAGCAAAATTTCTTTTCTTTTGCCGAACAGGTTTGTAATTGGGAGAAACTTCCAAATGATGTGTGATCACATCAGATGGAATTTCAGGCATGTCCGAAGCTGTCCAAGCAAAAATATCAGCATTATTTCGAAGAAAGAAAATTAATTTTATCTTTGACTCCTCATCAAGTAAACTGTCGATTTATAATAGCTTGGTTGGATCGTCTTCGGATAGAGGTATGAAGAGTGTTTTCTTTACTGGCTCTCCACTGTCTTTGGACTCATCCCTCGGATCCAGCTGATCAAGTGTTAAAGACCTGGCCACTTGTTTGTTCTGAATCATCAAACACTGGTGAGCGATCCTTTGATCTCCCCTTACTTCTCCAATGCCTGTTCTGATAGAAAATCGTACCAACAAATGGTATGTGGAAATAATGGCTCTGAATTTGTTCTAATGCTGGACGCCCTAATATTACATTATAAGATGAAGATGTTCTAGCCGCAATAAAATTGATAGGAAGAGTTCTTTGAAAAGGTTCGGACCAAAAGTTACGGGCAAGACCATTTCATCCTTAACCCCAACTTGATTTCCACCAAAATTAGTTATTGGAATAAGGGATCTTCGCAATTCACGTCCAGACAATCCCATATGAAGAAAAGCATCATACAGCAATACATCAACTGAGCTTCCATTATCAATTAAAATTCTTTTTACATCAAAATTGGCTATAACAGCCGAGACCACTATAGGGTCATCATGCGGAAGTTATATTCCTTGAGTATCCTCATCGAAAAAAGTAATAGAGTTTTTTCCTTTAAACCTCTTCGGGATATTTTCCTTAGCTTCAACATCCCATGCCGATGACCGATGAAGCATCCCAACATCTCTACCAGTTGGCTTTTGATGAGGCAAATCAGCTTCATCGGATATCCTTGGAAGGGTAGTTACTTCGGCTTGAGACTCTGGGTAGTTGACGTACTTTCCCAGATATCCTCTTTTGATCAGATCTTTGATGGCATCCCGAAGCTGAAAGCATTCCTCCGTATTGTGGCCATGATCTTGATGGAATCGACAATGCTTGCTTCTATCCCTTGCTTTTGTAGATGTCTTCAGGGGATGTGGACTTTGAAAATATTTTTCTTTTTCAATCTCTAACATAATCTTCTCCTTTGGCAGGTTGAGGGGTGTATAAGTATCAAAATGGTTGTTCTACTGTCTGGACCTGGGACTGCGCCTGGAGGTTGAAGTGTTGTTGGAGGATGTTGGCATGTTCGGCCCTCTGGTGTTCTTCTTAGAAGGGAACCTCCCTTCCACCAGTCTTCGGCTTGCCGCTTGCTCCTCAGCGGCTGCATACTTCTGAGCTCTTGCCAACAGTTCGGCATAGCTCAGTGGGAACCTTTTATCTAGGGAGAAAGTAAACTTGGATGATTTCAAGCCTTTCTTCAAGGCAGACATGGCTATATGCTCATTTAAATTCGAAATCTCCAACATAGTTGAATTGAAGCGATGGATAAAATCCTTCAAATTTTCTCCTTGTTGCTAGAGAAGAAACAAACTATCAGTATTACGCTCTTCTGGTATGTTCTGAAGTGCGAGACAAATTACCGCTCTAACTCAGTAAAGGAGTGAATCGACTTCGGGGGTAGACTCGAATACCACATTCGAGCATATTTATTCAATGTGGCAGGAAAAGCAATATAGTAAAGAGCATCGATTGCTCCTTACACCATCATATGAGCCTTGTAGCTTCCCAGATAGTCGAGAGGATCTGAAGTCCCATCATAGGCTTCTAATTGTGAAATCTTGAAGTGTCTAGGAATGACTTCATCCATAATATGATTAGAAAAATGAGGTAGAGAGTTGAAGGTGATGACCTCATCGCTCCCCAAATCTGAAATTCTTGCGATCTGTGTTTGCATGGATTTGAATTTTTTTTGAAATTCATAGTTGATCTCTCTCTGTCTGGCCTCTTTTGGTACAAAACTTCTAGAAAAAACAGAGGGAGATCGCCGGACCCTCTTCCTTCCAGCATGATCCCCTGCTTGTCGATCTGGTGGAGAGGCATTACGGTCACGAGATGACCGGACTTGTGAGAAATTGGGGGCGATTTCTTGATGCTGTCCCCCTTCCCCTTGAGATTGATGATCGGACAGTGAAACTGGTGGTGGATGCTGCCTTTGAGCTGCAGCCTCATGCAGGTGTTGGACCAAAGCCGTCAAGGTCTCGACCTTGTTCTGAAGGTCTTCAAACTGTTGCTGCCCCACCATTATCATGGGAGGCTGCACTCCTTGATATACTGGGAAACCATTTACTGGAGGGCCATTCGTTGGAGGAGCGTGCTGCTCCTGGCTCGTGGAAGGATTTCGAGCTTTCCCTTTTAACATTTCTACTTGAATGGAGCTCCCCTTTGATCAAGAAGGAGAAATCTCTTCCCCTACGTGGCGCGCCAATCTATTGATGCTGAATCTCCGTCGACCGGATAGAGTGGTTCTTTCGTTGGATTGCCATGAACTGGAACATGCAAAACAGATCCTTGACCGAAAGTTTTCTGGCGGAAGACACTCCGATGCCAAAATCAGAAAGGGACTCAGGTAGCAGCAGAATGGAGAGTTTTGGAAGCAGAGAGGGAAAGGAGAAATTCAAATTTCTGGACAGAACTCAGCTTACCTTAAGTGTCCCCTCTTACCAGTTTTTATAGGCTCTAACGTAACTACTTGCGATTATGGGAGCTGGCGAATGCAACCTCCCCATAACTGTAAGTAGTGGCTGTCGAAAAATCAGTTACACTTGGAGTTTATCCAATCTGAGGTTTTGAGCTATGTGGATGGTTACAACAACTAAAACAGATTTCAACTGCTTTGATATTTAGGAAACCCACATGTTCAAAAATTCTCCTTCTTCAAGAGTAAATCCAAAATGAGATCAACATTTTCTTTAGTAGCGCTCCTGAAGGAAATGTTAGCTATACACTTCGGAGAGATTTTTTTCGGAAATAACAAAAGTAAACACTTACAATCCAAAAAATAAGATCGTACGCTCTTTGGATTATGTTGAAGGAATAAAACCGAAAATATTTGCTTGAGAGGCCAAGTCTTCAAATCAAGATGTCAGTACGAAACCGAAGACATAGAGTTAATAAACTTGACTTGTAACTATAAATATCAGGCATGGTCTTCAGACCAATCAAGATAAATATACAAAGCCATAAATATCATGATCTTCGAACTAAGATAGCCATACGAAGCCAAAGACCCAGAATCAATAAACTCATCCTCTCATGGAACAAGATAAGAACATGAAACATACGAAGCCGAACAAGATCTTAGAACAAGATATTAAACATAATCTTCGAACTAAAATAACCATACGAAGCCGAAGACCCAGAATTAATAAACCTATCCCTTCATCGAACAAGATAAGAATATGAAACCAGAGATATTAGACATGATCTTCGAACGAAGATAGCCATACAAAACCGAAGACACTTTCCTTTATAAATTGATTTTATCAATAAACCAAAAAAAAAATAAAATTAATTCAGAAATTGACCTAATAATTAATTAAAATAAAATTGAGAAATCATAACAAACCTCGTAAACAGTATTTTTTATTTGTAAAAGATTCACATGCAAGCTTCCTGCTTCAAACAATTTTGCAATCGTTCCTTGGGGAACAATTTTATTCAAGGATTGGCAGGACTCAATTTGTTTGGTACACCACCTACCCTGACTTGCTAAAACTACTTTCAGAATAAAGGATCAAGATTATGGATTCATCATTTATAATTTTGCCAAACGGATTTGGGTGGCAGTACACTGCAGATACCTGGATATGGATACAAACTTCAATAGGATGATGGTCTCACGAATCGTGGGTCACATTGTCTACAAAATGCCTTGAAATTCAAGCTTTCAAACTTTATTCAAGTCCAGTTCAGGGGCATCAAGTTTTTTTGATAGAAGGCTTATTATCAGTACTCATCCAGATAAGGCTCGATCAAGCTAGACCATACAGGATAACAAGCATTTTAACCTCACAAAAACATGTACCACAGCACGAATGTAGCAGCATTTTAAATGCAATTTGCTCTTTCTGCCATGTATTTCCAAGTCTATCTCACATGTCTACAGCTTGGAAGGAGGTGGATACCATGCCCAAGGTTCGTCTGAGATGTATTCAGTCACTTGCTTCACACTCAAGTAATTCTCAAGCCCCCTATAGAGAAAGAAGGCAGATAAAAGATGACGTCTAAATACAGAGAGGAAAAGCTCATGTCTCCATGTTTTAGAGTACCCACCATTCCCCAAGTTCACGACCAAAACCACTGCGCTTGTTCCCTCCCCAAGGAGCTTGACAGAAGCAGGGCTGCGAGCAGTTTATCCATACAATTCCAGCTTGAATTTCCTGCAGAGCAACATCAAAAATCCTTCTAATATCAATTAATTATGAATTTCATTCTACTGCCCACGTTCAGTATAAGGATAAATATCCAGATTAAATGACTAAAAATAAAGAGAATAATTATTTGGGTGAGCAGTCATAGATGAGCTCAAAATATGATGCTACTAGCTTGCCTTCCTATTCCATGTTGTATAGCAGGCCTCGGTCTTATAGCCTATGGCTGCCTTGACCAAGCACTCTTAATTAACATTGTTTAGTAAGTCAATGTCAGCTGGAGTGGTGGCCATGATATGTTTCCAAATCATGATAAATTAGTCATTTGATTCATAAATCTGAAACTCTAGTTAGATGAGATTTACATTGTTTAAAAACAGAGCGCATGATAGTGGATGCATAAATCTAGGTATACCTCACATATACGGTTGCACCGCTCTGGATCCTTTGAAATAACAGCACCTGCTAAGCCATAACTACAAAAACAGTAGAATAAAAATCATAAGGTGTCTCCATAACTTGTGCAATTCTGATCTCAAATCTGCTCAAGAAATAATTTGAAAAGGAAGTAAGTTACCGAGTATCATTTGCAAGTTCAACAGCTTCTTCCTCAGTGCTGAATGTTTTAATACAAAGAACAGGCCCAAAAACCTCCTCTCTCCAAATTTGCATGGACGTGTCCGCATCTGAAATGATTGTTGGTTCAATAAAGAACCCTTTTTCTAGATGCTGGCAGTTAATGATAATGTCAGTTGATTTATATCAAACAAAATATGCAAATTAAGGATGTCAGTATGACTAACTTGGGGGCGTCCACCTCCACACAAAACGGTAGCACCTTCACTCCTCGCAGTTGAAATAAACTTTTTGATCTTATCATACTGAAATAAATGGCAGACAATTTAGTAGAACCCAATCATACTGTTACAGAACTATTAGAACATATAAGTGACAGTAGCATTGGATCCACAAGATAAATGCAAACTTAAGCATTTCAAACATAAGTTTGGGGAACAATCAAGAAGATGAAATTGCCAAAAATTTCACTAGGCATGCTGACGATATGCTACAACCCTACAACCACAGATATACATGACCTAAATGTTTGCAACATAACATACTAAAGGCAGCTAAGGTGAGCCTTGGCCCAATAGTAAGGTTGCTCTATTGTGACTTGGAGGTCATGGGTTAGAAGTATAGAAACAGCCTCTGTATATGCAGGGATAAGGCCACATACAATTGACATCCCCAGACCATGAAATGGTAGGAATCTTGCGCAATGGCCTGCCCTTTATATTGTGAAGGCAGCATACAGATGTTATGCAGCACTAACATCCCTCTCAAATTTATGTTCTAGTTCAACAAGCCAAATGGAGCTCAAGTACAAAGACAGGAAAAAGAGAGTTTTCTGAACCAGAAGGGTGATCCAACAAAACCTGTCCTGATTTGGGCCAGTTAATTGTCATGCATTCAGGAAGCCAAAAAACTTATGAAGGTTATCAGTTCTATTTTTTTCAGAATTTTGTCATTAAAAGTCTTATACCTGGCCTTGACTGACAACAGGTCCAAGCCTGCAACCTTCTTCAAGTGGATTGGAGATTTTGATATTTTTGGCCCAAGCAACAAGTCTCTCCATGAATTCTTTTGAGATGCTTTCCTGCAACATTTTATATTCCCGTGCATAAGAGTTGAATTAAATATTGGAACTATAATAGTAGTAAGGTGCATAAGTGCAGTTAGAAGAATCATGATATGCAATCACAGCAGAACGATCATCCAAGGAAAAATCAATATCATACTGATAAAAAGATAGTCAAACTTCAAGACACAGATATCTTGGTTCTTAAAAGAAATGTTTTGATTTGTACACACATGACAAATACCAGAAATGTAACCAGGTTGCTAGTTTTTTTTTTAACCTCAATTCCTTGCTTTGTTCTATCAGTCTTTACTACCTTCTAAAGCAACCTCCCAAGCCTTCAATTCAAACTAGTCTTTATTTCACATATTTGTATGCACGCTTCTATGGCTAAGAAAAAGTGGTCATTTAAGTGACAATATCCAAATGGGGCACAAATATCAGAGAAGGCTTTCTAAAACTCTGCAACCCCCATAAAAATCAATTTTAAACAATGATGGAATCAAGAATCAAGATTCCTATTACCTGCTAAAGAACAAAGTGGAAATTTTAAATTCCTATAAAGACAAACAAGAAAGAGGAACAAGGAACTGCGAAGAAAGATAAACGACGGAGACAGGTTAATACGTTACTACTTGCATTTTTTTTTTTTTTTTTTGCCTCGCCCATGAATATCCAATTGCAAACTGCAATTTATCATTGTTGACCTTCATAATTACAGCCCAATGACAACATAAAAATAAAGAAAATATAGTAGTAGTCTGGCACATATATCATGTATAAAGATGAAAACACAAGATTTGTTGAACCAGAGAACTCAATATACAAGTATTCCAACAAGATGGCATAACATAATGTCCAAGGATGATGAGCACAAACATGTAAGTCCACACAAAATGAAAATATTTTCTTAACTGATAACTTTAAGCTCTGATATAGATAGCCTACTGGTAATATTAGAAAACATAAAAAAAAAGATTGGACAACTGATATTTTGTGATGATTAATCCAATCTAATAACATGATAAAAGGAGGGATCCTGCCTGTGCAGTGACTTACATGTACAAGAAGACGGGATGTTGCACTGCATATTTGACCATTTGTCCAAAAGCACCCAAAAAGAGTCCATTCGACAGCTGCTTGAATTGTAGATAAACTTCAACATATTGTCTTTTACTGAAGAAGACTTACAATTACCAAGTAATATTCAAGGTAAACATGAAAGTGTCATTTTTATTTCATAGCACAGTCTTCAGGTGCTACTTCTTAGAATACCAAGTAACTGTATGGAACCATCCAGAGTATAATTTGAACATATAATTGCTTCTAGTAAATATTTTCCAATTTGCACCATCATAAACAAAGTATAAGAGAGAAAACTTTCAACAATTGAGAGAAGTGATCGATACTCGAGACATACCTTTTTCAATGTCCACATCTTCAAATACAATAATGGGACTTTTACCACCAAGTTCCAATGAAACAGGCTGAGAGAGAGAGAGAGAGAGAGAGAGAGAGAGAGAGAGAGAGAGAGAGAGAGAGAGAGAGAGAGAGCAGATAAGAAATAAAGAACACAGATCATTACATCAAAAGAAATGAGATAAAGATAAACAAATCATAAATTAAAATATACGAGGAGAAAATGAAGGAAAGCACTGTAAGGGATGATTACAGAGGAAATCTTCAACTTTTTAACAAACCTTGATTGTTTGTGCAGCAGCAGTCATAATCTTTCTACCAGTTTCTGAACTTCCAGTAAATGCAATCTATAACATAACAGATGAATTAATTTTCAAGTGAGGCATCACAGTGGATGAACAAAGAATTTATGATAGCACTACTGCACTATCCAGACTATACAAAACATCAGGAAAGATAACTGAACCTTATCCACATGAGGATGGGATGCTAAAGGAGCGCCAGCTTCAGGACCAAACCCAGTCACTATATTTAGGATACCAGGAGGGAGTCCAACTTCCTTGCACACATCAGCAAGCTCTAAACATGTTCTGATGATAAAATATTTTTAGACTCTGCCTGGTAAGATTTAAGATGAAGAGAAGTAAATCATCATAAGCCTTACACAGAAGCCAACTCAGACGGCTTTAGTACAGCTGCACAACCAGCAGCCAAAGCAGGAGCAACCTTCCATACAGCCATTAATAGAGGATAGTTCCTTCATCAAAAAATTGAGCAATATATAGAGTTATATTTCCATATGTTAGTTACATCATGATTTTTAACCCTTATCCCATTATTGTAAAATACATGATGTGGCATTAAAAATAAAACCACAATGTTAAGCATATTCTAAACTCTAAAGTATTGAAAACATGTAAAAGACAACAAATGAAAAGTTAGGAAGATTTCCTAATCATACATTAGGTGGTCATAAATCGAATAATTTAGTAGCATGATATGCCTTTTAATTTGATTCATGGTTTAGATGCATCAACAAATGTTGAGTCTGAGCCTCTAAGATACTATTAGATGCCTACATCATATCAATAACAATTCTGAATTTATATGGTTTACCATAAATTTTAGCACTCCATATCTGTGGTAGCATCTATTTTTGTTTGATTGATGGATAGGCAAGAGGCCTCCAATACATTTTTTTTGCTGAATTTAGACTCTATAATCCACTTTCACAATTTTGTGGAGGAACATGTTGTATCAAGATGGAAGGTTGTTCAGATGTGCCTGACAATAAGAGCAAGCATTACTTGACCATTCACATTCTGTTTACACAATGACAAAAGTAGTTTCAAGCGTTGGCAGTGCTATTAAACAATTGGCTAATCATTCATGATAACCCCCCCCCCCCCCGGCCTTTTTAAAAAAAAAGAAAACATAACAAGAGAACATTATGATGCTTATGCTTAAGTTTAACCTTTGTATGTTATGTCTAAGCCTCATGTTGAGGAAACTCATGTGACAATATCAAAGCATTTCAAAGAGCCTGGTCTTGAGGCATGAAGCCAGGTAAGCATCAAATGGCTTTTTCTTTAATGATGCTTGTATACCCTCTATCGTAATAATATAACCATCATATGCCTCTTCCTTCTACAAAACCAAGTAATATGTTGATCTTGACCCCCAGTATTACATTTTAAGATCATAGTCACTTATGTTGTTTCTTTCCCTCTTTTGTGTTTCAGCTCCAAGTCATATTATTGTGAGAAATTAAACTCTTTTAAGTTCTCTTGAATCAACACTCATGGTCTCCTCCCAAGCATCACACCATGTTCATGGCATTCAACTCTCCTCGATGCCTTAAGACAGAATAGACCAAAATGCTATAGCGAGGTTCACAAACTGGGTAGTGAACCCATATCAATATCATGATGGTATAGTATTAGCATACTAGATATGAAGGTCAGTTCAGTATACCAACACTCGATACACCCCCCATACCAAGCACTGTTGTCATACTATTATGATATCGTATGCCCGATTCCGAGTGATACACACCTTTTTATGAACCTTGTGCCATGGTGCCAAATTTAAGTCATGCAATAGAATTGCAACAACTATATTACTATCAAGGAAGTGTATTAGGCACCCTCTTGTTCCCCAAATCAACTCATCATGAGACATAGTGAGGCAAAATTCTCTTCAAATACTTTGTGTAGAAAAAGAAAAACATAAATTATTAAGAAATTTTTAATTCAAGGATCAAAATAAATGATGGGGCACATATTGTTCCCCCAAAAGATCATACGAATAAAAGATATTTGACACTAATGAGGATGGGAAAAGGATCGATCATAAGAACCATGGAGTGTATTATGAAGAGGACGATGCACCTCTCCAAAAAAACAAAAAAAAAAAGGGTATCTACTCCTATCAACTCTAAAATCAACAAATCATCATCCAAATCAAAGATCCATACAATTGAATATGATCTACACCACTAAAAATACCTAGAAACCAAGAATCATGTGTTTTGATTTTCAATCCATATATGTGTTAACATATGCACATCATGATTGATAAGAAGGATTCTCGATTTAAACATTTATCATGTATTTAAGCACACTAGGAACATTGAAACCATCTATTTCGTATATGCATGATGCATGGGTTAGAGACCATCAAAATACAGGATTTTTTATTTCTAGAAATTTTTAATGGTATAGATCATGAGCAGCAGTGTGAATCTTTGATTTGGATGCCTTGTAATTAATTCTGGAGTTAAAAGAGGTAGATACCCTCTCCTCTTGAGAGGAGCAAAGTCCATATCAACTGCTATATTTTTTTTTAAGGAGTTGGATTATCTGTATGATAGGTCTAAGGTTTGGAATAACCCCCATACCCTCATGAGAAGGTATTCCAATGAACTTATTAGAAGAGGAATGAAATACATGGAATGTTACAGCTCAATGAAATCGCATGATATATGGGATCTGTATCAAATATCAGGGATCACGCCAATACTCCCCCTCAAGATGGGGCAAATATATCGATAAGTCCCATCTTGGTACAAACAAAAGTAAAATGACTTAAACTTAATCTTTAGTCAGAGCATCAGCTAGTTCATCTGATCGAACATGCAAGATCTGAAGGACCCCGAAGGTGAGCTTTTTCTTGATAAAATGCCGATCAATTTCAATGTGCTTGGTTCTATCATGTTGAACTGGATTGTTTACTATGTTAATGGCTGCCTGATTGTCACAAAAGAGTAGTAATGAAAAATCATGAAGTAATTGAAGTTTTGTTAACAAGTTTTTTAGCCATAGTACTTCACAAACTCAAAGTGCCATTGCTCTATATTCAACCTCAGCAGTTGAGTGAGCTATCACATCTTGTTTTTTGCTACGCCATGTAACAGTATTTCCTCCCACAAATGTGCAATAACCAGAGGTCGAGCACCTGTCATCTGTGGACCCAGCCCAGTCAGCATCTATATATCCCTCAATATGAAGGTGTCCATGTTGTGAATATAATAGCCCTTTTCCAGGACAGCTCTTCAAGTACCGAAGAATCCTATATACTGATTCCATATGACTTGAGTGAGGATCATGCATATATTGGCTAACTACACTTACAGCAAAGACAATATCAGGTCTGGTATGGGATAAATAAATCAGCCTACCTACCAATCTCTGATAACGATCCTTATCTACTGGAGTGCCAGAGTCAGCTATAAGTCTATGATCCTGATCAATAGGTGTAGCTGCAGGTCTACATCCGAGCATTCCAGTTTCAGTGAAAAGATCCATAACATACTTTCTTTGGGAAAGATAAATTCCTTTAGTAGAGTATGCTACTTCAATTCCGAGAAAGTACCTTAGTTTACCCAGATCCTTGATCTCAAATGCTTGTACTAATTGAGACTTCAGACATGCTATCTCCTCTATGTCATTACCAGTAATCACGATGTCATCAACATAGACAATGAAAAGTGTAATTTGTCCATAGGATTGCTTGAAGAAGAGCGTGTGATCAGCATTACTCTAACGATAGCCCGTTGATATGACAGCCCGTCTGAATCGGTCAAACCAAGCTTGCAGAGACTGCTTTAGCCCATACAAAGATCGTCTCAATCTACAAACTTTTTCAACTGTTTGAGCTATAGCAAAACCGGGTGGAATCTGCATATACACTTTCTCCTGAAGTTCTCCATGTAGAAATGCATTTTTTACATTCAGTTGATATAAATTCCAACTGAAGTTGGCTACGCACGAGATAATGGTTCTAATAGTATTCATCTTTGCCACAAGAACAAAGATCTCATCATAATCAATCCCATATGTCAGTATGAAGCCTCTAGCTACCAGTCTTGCCTTGTAGCGTTCAACAGTGCCCTCTGGAGTCTGCTTTACAATAAAGACCCATTTACAACTAACCGGCTATTTTCCGGCTGGTAGAGATACAAGATCCCATGTCTTGTTCTTTTCTAGAGCTCTTATTTCTTCTAACATAGCTTCTTTCCACCGAGGATCCCTTTTTGCCATCTTCCAGTCATTAGGTATAGACACAGAATATAATGAGACTATAAAACTATTATATGAAAGGGACAGACAAGAATAAGACACAAAATTAGCAATATCATACCCATACCGTATAGGACGGTTAGCATGACAAGGAGCTTTTCGTAAAGCAATAGATAACTCAGAAGGAGAATCAATAGAGGGGTCAGAAATATTACCACTTGTCTCAGATAGAGGCAAGAACGAAGGAGACGAAGCTGGAATAGGGGATGAAGACTGGAATTCTGGAGAATGCATGTAGGGCTGTTCTCGAGTTGGAGTGATAGGATATTTTGGAGTGTCATCAGCATCACCCTCTGGTTATCATTAGGAGCATTGGGCTCAGGATTATCCCTCTGATTAAAATCAGGAACATTAGGAATAGAGGTGGTCCCCATAACAGGATTATCAAAGACATCCAACATGGTCTCCCCCTCTCGACCAGCACAAGGAACAGGTACCTGAGTTGGGAGAGGATTTGAGTAAGGAGGAAAAGTCGAAAGAGCCACTATAAGAAGGTTCGAATTCCCGAAAAGTAACATCCATACTAACTAAGAGCTTTCGTCCAGAAGAACATCAGCACTTATAGCCTTTTGTAGTGGAAGAATATTCGATGAAAATATACTTCAGGACATGAGGATCAAGTTTATCCATAGATGGTCGGTGATTCCATATGAAACAAACACAACCGAATGCACGAGGATGTATAATATAAGAAGTAACTCTGGTGAGATATTCAACAAGGATTTTATACCCTAACACTCAAAGTGGCACCGATTGATCAAGTAGGTTGCTGTAAGAACAGCTTCGTTCCATAAAAACTTTGGCACATTCATGGTAAACATTAAACACCAAGTCACTTCCAATCCATTAAATGTCTATTTTTATGCTCGGCAACTCCATTCTGTGCAGGGATGTCAACACAAGTAGTCTGATAAATAATACCATGAAATGATAAATACTCACCAAACTCCTTGTTCACATATTCAGTTCCATTATTTGAGCGAAGAATTTTCATAGTAGCATACTAAATAAAAACCATCTTATGAAAATCCTTGAAACAAAAAAAAAATATTTTTATTCTTCATCAAGTAGACCCATGTTCTACTATAACAATCAATAAAGGTTACAAACCATCTATGACCAAAGATAAAAGTTGTTCCACATGGACCCCATACATCAGAATGAATAATCTGAAAAGGTGCAGAACTCCTACTACTTAAAACTGGATAAATACTACGTGTTTAGCAAACTCATATGCATCACAAACCAAGAGATGTTTGTTGATGTTACTGAACTTGAACTCAGAGGGATAAATTCGTGCCATAAGAGTAAAAGAAAGATGACCAAGCCTGTAATGTAGTAGCAATAATTTAGACTTCCGTGACTCGGATGCAGTAGCCATGTATCCAACTTTTGAACAGCCATCTTCCAAAACATACAGCCCATCATGCATTATTCCAGTCCCAAGTCTCTTCCTTGTTTGAGCTTCCTGAATAACAAAGTTATGTTCATTGAAAGTTACAGAATATTTAAGATCACGAGTAAAAGAACTAATAGATAATAGGTTAACAGAGAATGTTGGAATATACAGAACAGACTGAAGAGATAAACTAGGTGTACAGTGGATAGATCCTTGCCCAGAGTTTCTAGAGACCGAGCCATCAGCTAAATGCATAATTTATTGATTATAATAGGAGAGTAAAAGATGAAATTACTAGATGACCCAGTCATATGACTAGATACTGCAGAATCTATAATCCAAGAATTATTACAAGAACTAATGCAATTAAATGCCATACCCTGTATGTCTGGATTTATATGAGCAAAGTTATCATAATGACCAGAAGAACCAGTATTTTGAGAAGAAGCAGTTTGGCTGAAGCTTCAAGATTGGATCTGAACTGATGAAAGACCCGCAACTTATCCGCGGTAATAGAGACCGCATGAGTAGTAGTATCTCCAGGTACAACAGTAACTGTGTGGGTAGAGGCATCTCCAGGTGCAGTAATTTGATATGCAAAACCACTACCGCGAACACCACAACTCCCTCTCCCTTCGCTACGAGCACCTCCTTGACCTCTTGGAGTATTACTACGAAGCTCAGGACAGGAGGGTTTAATATGACCAGGTTGATGACTATGGTGACAAATCTTGTCATGCATGAAGGCAGATGAAGAAACACGAGTAGCCCGTGAAGATGATGGCTGTGAGGATTGGACAAAACCAACAGCAGATAGTGCAAATCGAGATAGAGCTCCAAAAGTTGAGGACATGGTATGTAATCACATTTCTTCACTTGCAATAGAAGAAATAACCTAATCCAGAGTTGGCCACTCTTTGGTTGCAAGTATTATGGCTCGTTGATGTTCAAACTCGAGATTTAAGTCATGAAGAAAATCAGCAATTCTTCGTCTATCAATCCATTTCTGTACAGCCTTAGCATCTTCAGAACAAGCCGAAGAGAGTGGATCAAAAAAATCTAGACCAGACCATTGCCTTTTAATTTCATATGCATACTCAACAATGGACATACTCCCTTGTTTCAGATCCTTAAGCTCACATTGTATCTTATGAGCTTGCATGGTATTCCCCTGTTGAGAATACATTATTGCCAAAGCAATCCAAATTTCATATGTACTTGTTAACTTCTCCATAGTCTTAGCCACCCGTGGAGTCATAGAACCTAACAACCAAGCTGACAACAAGGAATTATTATTCTTCTATTTTTTTGCATCAGTTCCCATTCCATCAGGCCTTTTCAACTCACCTGCAATAAACCCTTCAAGATCTCTAGACTCCAAGATGAGGCGAGTATAATGGGACCAACTCAGATAGTTTCCCGGTCCATCCAGTTTAGCATTGATAGTCTGGAGAGCAGAACTAAAATTCTCTCCTCCAGAATTATCCATATCTCTCTGTATAAGTCTATTTAAGAGGACCTCAAGATCACTCAAAGTCAGTGCAGTTGGATTCATCATACCAAAAAATGCTAGTTCTAGGGACAATTGTAATAACTCGAGGTCAAGAAGGGAGAGGAAAAAACCTTACTTGAGATAACACTCAAGTGATATGCTTAGCACTTCTCAGGTATTTCATAAGTATCCAGTATCTGAGATCCAATCATACTCTGGTTCTGCTAGTATTGATTGAATTTGAAGAACAATAATATAAAATCCTTGCCAGCCGAACATCACGATGTACTGATGGCCCATTATACCATACTTCACAGCCAAAGAAAAATGAGAGAGATCCCACACTTCATCACAGCCAAAAATGAGGCAAAGATCCCACTATCCGGTCCTCCTAGGGCATCAAGGAGATCGGAGGGAAGGAAGCCGACCGGCAAAAAAAGTGACCCCGGCAGAAGATTGAGAGAAGAAAGAGGCGATGGAGGCTTTCAGGGGCAACAGTGAATTCCTGACACTATGTCCGATCCGATGGCGGCGGATCTCTGACACTGGCCGAAGGTTGAGAGAAGAAAGAGGCGGCGAAGGCTTCTAGCAACAACGACGGATCCCTGATGCTGTGTCCAATCCGGTGGCAACGACAGCGGAGGCTTCCAACGGCGATGGCAATGCGATGGCCGCAGCGGCAACAGAGACAGCCACGCAACAATGGCGGTGCGATGACAGCAGCGGCAACAGTAACAGCAACAGTGTCCGATCCGGTCCTCCTTCCTCTGCTAGAGCACCGTCCGGAGGGCACTGTTCAGAGGTGCTTGCAGCGGTAACAGCAACGATAGAGATGCCGGTGATCACACGACGGGAAGCAAGGGAAGCCGTGGAAAATCGATTTAACCGAAGAGGTCGGAAACCGGGAAGAGAGGTTTAATCGGAGAGGGATGAGAGGTTTGGAAGGGGGATTAGAAATGATGAAGAAATTTAAGGATTAAGGATGATGAAGAAGAGAAGAGAAGGGTGGATCGAATGCTCTGATACCATGATAGGTCTAAGGTTTGGAATAACCCCCATACCCTCGTGAGAGGGTATTCCAATGAATTTATCAGAAGAGGAATGAAATACATAGAATGTTACAGCTCAATGAAATTCCAAGATATATGGGAGCTGTATCAAATATCAGGGATCACGCCAATACTGTAAATCTAAAATTATGTACATCATCAATTAATAACAACTAGATGAACAACACGATCATTTAAAAAACTTCTATCCATTCTACTTAGGAGTTGCCTTTTGGATCCTACTTTGTGAGAAATATTTCAAGAGTATAACATGCTGCACAAAAGAGCATAGCTCGAACACCAGATAGAACATGCAAAAATATCATGAAAAAAGAAATGATAACAGTAAGTTAATCAAACACTATGTATGATCATGTACCATGGAGTAATCAAGCCAACAACTCCAATAGGCTCCTTAAGAACATAAGATTTAAATGTTTGCATAGGCAGAGACACAGGGGCTCTTTGTTTTCCATCCAAGGCCTCTGCAAGATCTGCATAATACTCAAAACACCCAGCAACATCATCCTGGATAAAAGGAAAAAGCAAGTAAGAAGCAGATGTATGGATGTTCATCATTCAAAAACGAACCCTCCAAGAATCAGCAAATATACCAAGTCCCATGCTGCTTCATCCAGAGGCTTCCCGCAGTCTAGTGTCTCTAGCTTAGCCAGTTCAGATTTCCTCTCGATTATCTGCATCAAATCAACGGTAAAAAATTTGTCAATGGCCCAACAAAAATCAGGAACACGATAAATGGAAAAGGAACCACTTTTAGCAAGGTAAGTGTTAGGAAATTATTCATCCATTTCGGTTTCAACACATAAAGTTGCTAGTCCAGGCTGAGAGAAAAGTTAATCTAACAAGTTACTCTAGAGTTCGTATGCAAGATCGGCGTATTTCAGCTGCCATCAAAACATACAATTATGAAAAATCAATGGGAGTGTTCAACAATTTCTTTCTTTCTTTCTTTCTTTCTCAGAAAGAAAATCAAAACATCCTGAATAGCAAATTGCTCCCATGACTTGATGCACGAAGAGAAACAAAAAAAAAAAAAAAAGGAGGGAAAATAAAACACAAGATACAACAAATCCACGATAGAAAGCTACAACCAGGTACCACGATCAAATAATTGGCGGGATGGATCGGATAGAACGGATACCTTGGCGGCGATCGCACGGAGATATTTGGCACGAGCAGCACCGGAGGTGCGGGCCCAGTCCTTGCCCCGGTTCCTGGTGAGAGCCCTCCGGGCGGCGGCCACCGCTAGCTCCACGTCCTCCGCCGTCGCCGCGGGTATGTCCCCTGGAAAACCCCAAACCCCAATGAGTATCCAAGGGTTCAACACGAGGTTTCGATATTAATAACAGAAGGAGGGGAAAAAAGGCCAAGCAGCGACCGATGGGCTCCTCGGTGGCGGGATTGATGACGGGGATTCGCTTCTGGCGGACGGGCTCTCTCCATTCGCCGTCGATGAAAAGCTGGCGGCGAGGGATCGCGACCGACATGCTCCTCGCTTGCAGAGAATCGCAGTTGAGGACAGGGGGAGGGGGGAAAGAGAGTCAACAGGTAGTGCCTAAAAAGTTGATGGGAGTGATGAGTCGTTAGAGCACTTTGGCATTTATTTACTGCAGTTGAGTTTGAATAAATTTCAGTTTTTTTTAAATAATATTTTTTAATAAAAATTTACTGAAGTAGATGGGTTGAAATAAATTTAACTGAAAATTATTTTACCTATAGCTTCTTTTATTTTTTTTATTTATAATTTTATTATATTATTTTAAATATTTCATATATTATAATTTTATTATATTATTTTAAATATTTTATTTTTATTATATTATTTGAAATATTTAAAATATTTTATTATATTATTTTAAATTTTATTATATTTTTTAATTTTATTATATTAAAATTTAAAATCATGGATTGGATATGTAGTTTCTTTTTAATAAATAAAAGTTTCGCGGATGGTCACGTTCAGTGAAATGTCATACATTTTACTTGCATGTCAAGAGGACAACCAATAAATGCGACATACAACAACCTATACTTGATATATCATCGTCCTATAACAATATATCATTTGGTTGTAAACCAGTTTAAGAACTACATGATATATTCTTTCTATATCAAACAATGTAGTTCTAAGGACTCCATCACATACGAGTTCTTTACAGGAAAATGTAAATATGATGAACAGCCAAAATAAATAACTTTTATTTATTAAAAAGAATTCATGTACAAATATAAAGATAGCATAACCGCCTACAGCCTAGATGATTTGCTTTGTGACACAATTCCCAACAACTTCCACTTGGACTAAAGCCAATCAGTATAGAATCTCATTTCCATTTTCCGTTTATAACAGTCGAACTCTTAAACTCCGATGGCTTTAGTGAAGGGGTCAGCCAGGTTCTCCTTTCCATCGATCTTCTGAAGGTCAATGTCACCTCGTTCCACGATCTCTCGTACAAGATGATAGTGCCGCAGGATATGCTTTGCGTGGTGATGAGACTTCGACTCTGTTGATTCTTGAAATGATTTTGATGATCACAAAATATTGGAGCATGTATTTGATACTAACTCTTTTCAATTACTTGAGTAGTTTTGCAGGAAATTGATTACCTTTCGTTTAAAATGGTTTTCAAACTGATTGGAAGGTAATTCAATTATATATAAGGTTTTATAAACTTGAACTTGTAAAAGCCCTAGTTTTATTAATCTTGTAATCTTGTAAAATGGGCTGAAAAATTGTAAAATTATAGAGTATGTAGATTAGCTTCTTTTTGATTCAATATTGAAGATTTTTGGAGAAGCTTGAAGCATTTTTTGAAGATTTGCAAGAGCTGACTCTTGGATTAAGAGCTGACTCGTGGTGGCATGGCACGGAGGAAGTTTCAATGTTTCAATATCAAGAGCCGACTCCTGCCCCAAGAGCTGACTCTTCCAGAGTTATGCATTTTGAAGGTCTGAGACCAAGAGCCGACTTTGCCCTAAAGAGCCGACTCTAGGTATTCATGGTTTTGACTTGATTGAAGGCAAGAGCTGACTCCAGCCATAAGAGCCGGCTCCCATAGAAAATTGTTTTGGATTGTTTGAGACTTCGAGCCGACTCGTAGAGCCATTTTCTGCACTCCAACGGCTAGTTGCTGAAGTTGAAATTTGAATCCCATTTCGTCTCCAATAGCTATTTCACCAATCCCAAGGCCCTACAACGGTCATATCTCTTGGAAAACTATAAAATGGATGGTTTTTGAAGGATTAAATAATTATTAGAGCATTATTATGGAATTATCTTGAGAAATCAAAGAGCTTTCAAGTCATTCAACTACCTACCTCAAAGAGCATTTAAGTTGGATTCAAAGCTTCACCAATTCTATTCCATCATTGAATCCATTCATTGAAGAAGGGAAGAAACAGCTTGAAGAGCATTAAAGAGCATTCAAGTCTTGACTTCATCTTGATATACATCGGTAACATCTAAACAAACTCGGTTTATTATAGTTGCTTGTTTATCATTTCTTTATCTTTATTTTCTCTCTAAGAACAGCAAGGGGCTGTGTTTTAAGAGAGGGTTGAAGGTTTTTAGATGAATCTTGTAAAACTTAAGTTGGATTTCTTAGTAATCCCGGTTTAAAACTAGGTGTTAGGGTTTTCTTTGATGATCCCATTTAAAATCAAAGGGAGTTAGGGTTTCTTTGGTAATCCCGGTAAAACCAAAGTGTATAGGTTTGGATTGTGAGCCTAGTAAAACAATCCGACTGTATTCCGGTTGGGGGATATAGTGAAAATCCCAAGTGGTGCTTGGATAGTGGATGTAGGAGCTGGTTAATCCGAACCTCTCTAAATCTCCTTGGGTTTATGATTGTGTTTTTATTGCTCTATTGCTTCTACCTAATTACTTCCGTATTGCATATTGCACCACAACACTAAAAGAAATTGAAAGTACACATTATTGTAAAAAGTTTTTTAATCCTAATTCACCCCCCTTCTTGGGAAGCTACCTGGGCAACAAGTGGTATCAGAGTAGAGTCTCTGAAAGTTAGTTAGAGTAAAGACATATGGCACATCCCATGAGCATTTCATTGGCCGAAGGTCAATCCACAAATAGACCTTCACTTTTCACCGGAACCAATTACACATATTGAATGACAAGAATGAAAATATACATTCAAGCCATAGATTTTCACTTATGGAAGATTATTATGAAAGGACCTCACACACCCACAATTAAAGTCAATGATGTAGAGGTTCCCAAATCGGAAGAGGATTGGGACGAGAATGATATAAAATTAGCTGAAATGAATGTCAAAGCAATGAACCTATTGTATTGTGCTTTGGACCCAAATGAGTTTAACAGAATTTCAACTTGCAATTCTGCTAAAGAAATTTGGGACACTAGAAATCACACACGAAGGCACATCTCAAGTTAAAACATTAAAAATCAATCTTCTTGTACATAATTATGAGCTATTTAACATGGATTCTAGTGAGACTATATCTATAATGTATACTCGTTTTACTGATATTATAAATGGTCTCAAGAGTCTTGGTAGAACTTATTCTAATACTGATCTTATCCAAAAGGTTTTAAGATTTTTGTCAGATAAGTGGGAAGCTAAAGTGACAGCAATTCAAGAAGCGAAGGACCTAAATACACTGCCTTTGGATGAACTGCTTGGATCTTTGATCATGCATGAATTAGCTATGCAACAAAAGACTGAGGAAGATACAAAAAAAAGAAGGCCATTGCATTTAAAGCTACTGAAGAAGATAAGAATGAAGAATCATACTCATCAAATGATGATGATTTTGGAAATGATGAAATTGCCCTTGTCATGAGAAAATTTAAAAGGTTTATGGGCAGAAGAAAAACAAACAGATGGAGAAAGCATTATAGAAAAGATGATTTTGGAAAAGAAAAAGAAAGAGATAAAGAAAAAGAAAAGAATAAAGATAAATATCAAGTTCTTATATGCTACGGATGCAAGAAGCCAGGACACATCCGTCCTGATTGTCCTGAAACGAAGAAAAAGATATTCACCAAAAAGAAGAAGAAGGCAATGCTTGCTGCTTGGAGTGATAGTGATGAAACCACATCTACTGAAGAGGATGAAGAGACAACAAAAACTGTACAAATCTGTCTTATAGGTTTGGAGGACGAGGTAAATACTTCTGAACCTAATTTAGAATTCACTTATAATGAATTGCAAAATGCTTTTTGTAAACTATTGATAGAATACAAAAAAGCTGGTTTAAAATGATGGATTTAAAAAATCAATGTGATATATTTGAAAAAGACAAAATGAATTTTGTGAAAGAAACAAAATCTTGTAAAGAGAATTAAATTTGGTTTGTGAAAGACTTAAGATTGTTCAAGTTAAAAAAGAAGAGATTCTTGAGAAAAACAAAGATTAGAAAAATGAAAACAATGATTTAAAAAAAGAAGTTCAAAAATTGAAACCCTTAGTTGAAAAATTAATCCTAAGTTCTAACAAACTTGAATTAATTTTAAAAGATCAAAAAGAAACAAATAATAAAGTTGAAATTGGTTATAAAGGCTTCATTTCAAACAAATTTTCAGCTTTTACTTCATATGCTCCTAAGTTCATTAATTCAAAACAAGTTAGACCTAAGTTTACATTATCTTATGGTTATTATTCAAAATCAAAGATTGTATGCTATGCATGTAATAACATTGGTCATAAAGTTTTTGAATGTCATTTGAAACACAATGATAAAAAGAAAATTAAGAAAGTTTGGGTTCCAAAAGAAACCATTTCCACTAACTTGCAAGGACCCAAGAGAGCTTGGGTACCTAAATTTGCTAAATGATTGTTTTGCAGGGATATCTTGCTGCCACAAGTATAAAGAAAAGATGGTATCTAGACAGCGGCTGTTCAAGATACATGACGGGTGATGCTGATCAATTCTTCACCCTAGAACAAAAGGATGGTGGAATGGTAACATTTGGTAACAATCGAAAAGGAAGGATAATCGGTATTGGTAAAATCAAAATTACTCCTTCTACATTTATTGAAAATGTGTTACTTGTAGAAAAGTTAAAGCATAATCTTTTGAGTATTAGTCAGCTATGTGACATTGGTTTTAATGTATTCTTCAAGTCATCAATGTGTATAGTAGTTGATCCACTTGACTCTAGTACTAAATTCATTGGACATAGACTTGGTAACATTTATGTAGTAGATCTTAATGATCTAGCTATGTCAAGTAATATAAGTATTGTAGCAATGAATGACAAGAGCAAGGAATCAAGTTTACTATGGCATAGACGACTTGGTCATGCTAGTATGGATACAATAGCTAAACTTATTACAAAAGATTTAGTCAAAGGTTTGCCAAAATTTAAAGTTAATTTTGATTATGTTTGCGATGCTTGTCAATTAGAAAAATAAGTTAGGGAGAGTTTTAAATCTAAAAATATTGTTTCTACAACTAGACCCTTAGAGCTACTTTACATAGACTTATTTGGACCTACTAGGACTACCAACCTAGGTGGTATGAAATATGGACTTGTAATTGTAGATGACTTTTCAAGATACACATGGATTTTATTTATTGCATATAAAGATGATACTTTTAATGTATTCAAAAAGTTTTACAAAAGAGTTCCAAATTTGAAAAATTTATCTGTCATTTCAATTTGTAGTGATCATGACATTGAATTTGAAAATCAATATTTCGATCATTTTTGTACAAAGCACGGTATTGATCATAACTTTTCTGCACCTAGAACACCACAGCAAAATGATGTTGTAGAAAGGAAGAATCGTACTTTGGAAGAAATATCCAGAACAATGCTTTGTGAAGGAAATCTTCCAAAATACTTTTGGGCAGAAGCTGTGAATACCGCATGCTATATTTTAAATAAAGTTTTGATTAGACCTATTATCAGAAAAATCCCCTATGAGCTTTGAAACAATAGAAAACCAAATATTAAGTATTTTCATGTTTTCGAATGTAAATGTTTTGTTCTTAACAATGGAAAAGACAATCTTGGTAAATTTGATGCAAAATCCGATGAGGCTATTTTTCTTGGATATTTTTTAAATAGTAAAGCCTATCAAGTTTTCAATTAAAGAACATTAATTGTTGAAGAATTTGTTTATGTTGTTTTCAATGAATCTGACATTATATTTTCGAGAAAGGAAGATGTTGCTGATGATGGTGCAGGTACTTTACAATGTGGAATGAAAGACTTGACTCTCAAAGACAAACAAACAAGTGAGCCACATGAAGAAAATGTAAATAAAGATCATGAGGATATACCCAAAGAATGGAGCTATGTATAATCGTACCCTAAAGAATTAATTATAGGAGACCCATCTCAAGATGTTAAAAATAGATCTGCACATAGAGATGCACATGATTTAATTGCTTTTGTTTCACATGTAGAACCACACAATATAGAAAAAGCCGAAACTGATCCTAATTAGATGTTAGCAATGCATGATGAATTAAACTAATTTAGGAGAAATAATGTTTGTACCCTAGTAGAAAGATCTAATGACTATCCTGTTATAGGTACTATGTGGGTTTATAGAAAAAAATTAGATGAAGATGGAAATATAATTAGAAATAAGGCTAGATTGGTTGTACAAGGATATAATCAAGAAGAGGGAATAGATTTTGATGAAACCTATGCATCAGTAGCTAGATTAGAAGCTATTAGATTGTTACTAGCTTATGCATGCTTTATGAATTTTAAATTATTTCAAATGGACATAAAGAGTGCTTTTTTGAATGGATTTTTATCTGAAGAAGTGTTTGTAGAGCAACCTCTTGGTTTTATCGATTACACTTTTTCAAATCATGTTTTCAAACTGAATAAAACTTTGAATGGTTTGAAACAGGCACCTAGAGCCTGGTATGATAGACTAAGTAAATTTTTGATTGCTAATGATTTTATAAGAGGTAGTGTTGACACTACATTATTTATTCAAAGAAAAAATAATGATATTTTAGTTGTTCAAATATATATTGATGACATTATCTTTGGATTTACTGATGAATCTTTGTGTCAAGATTTTGCTAATCTAATGCAGGGAGAATTTGAAATGAGCTTGATGGGTAAGCTAAGTTACTTTCTTGGACTTCAAATCAAACAAACTAAAGAAGGTATCCTGATCAACCAGGCCAAGTACATCAAAGAGATAATCAAGAAATTTGGCATGGAATCAAGCAAAGTATGTGGAACACCCATGAGTCCTGCATGTAGACTGGATAAAGATGAAAATGGCACAAATGTTGATCAAAAGCGGTACCGAGGTATGTTTGGTTCATTACTTTATTTGACAGCTAGTAGACCTGATATATTATTTAGTGTTTGTATGTGTGCACGTTTTCAATCTAATCCTAAAGAGTCACATATCATGGCTGTTAAAAAAATTATTAAATATCCGAAAGGTACATGTAATGTAGGTTTATGGTATTCTAAGCACACATCATTGAAGTTGATTAGTTATTCTGATGCTGATTATGGTGGCTGTAAAATTGATAGAAAAAGCACGAGTGGCACCTGTCAATTTTTAGGTGTTAACTTGATTTCTTGGCACTGTCGTAAATAGAACTCTGTAGCACTATCTACTGCTGAGACAGAATATGTGGCTGCTGGGAGCTGTTGTGCTTAAGTATTATGGATCAAGCAACAACTAGAAGATTATGATGTTGTCCAATCTAAAATTCCTATTAAATGTGACAATACTAGTACTATTAATTTATCTAAAAATCCAATTCAGCATTCATGAACTAAGCACATTGAAATTCGATATCATTTTATTCGTGATCATGTTTTAAACAATGTTGTTGAACTAGAATTTGTACCTACTGAAGACCAACTAGCGAACATTTTTACTAAACCATTAAGTCTGATAGATTTGAGAAAATTAGAGGAGAATTAGGGCTATGTGACCCATTCTGAACTTGTTTGACCTAATTTTTGAAAATTAAGGAAAAATTATCTAGGGATTTCAAATTTTTCTTTAGAGCATAGGACAACCTATTTTAGGTTCAAAAAACCTTTAGAAATCGAGTTTGACCTATTTTGATCTTTAGATTGGTTTTTCGCTCGAGCTGACTCGAGTTATTTGGGCGCTTAATGAGCCGACTTGAAGGTCGGGCCGAACCTTTTTAAATAGGGTTTTCGTGTTTCCCATTCATTGTATTTCTAAGTTTTGGTTATTTTCCCTTAGCTGACTCCACACTCCACTCTATAAAACCTTCCAAAAACTCTCTCAAACCCCTTGAATCCTTTAATCCTAGCTAAATAGCACCTCGCAAGGCTGTGGCCAAGAAAGCAAAGAGGGTAGCTTAGACTGTCGCAAAAGAACGGAGGACCAAGAGACGGTTAGACACTTCAATTATGGAAGAAGAACAACCTATTGAGCAGGAAG
Organism: Areca catechu; assembly: GCA_021397845.1. Lineage (NCBI taxonomy): Eukaryota > Viridiplantae > Streptophyta > Magnoliopsida > Arecales > Arecaceae > Areca > Areca catechu. The sequence continues at coordinate 57,447,552 of CM038045.1, forward strand.
AAGAGCTTCAAGCACCCCAGCAAGTAATCCTTATGGGAAATCGTCAACTTACCTCGAGTAGGTGCATCGATTTCAATTTTCTTGAGCAAGAACAGTTACATATAGGTGATTGGCTTGAAAAACAAGGATGGAAAGATTTTTGTTTGCTGAATGTTCCAACATATCCAAATCTAGTTCGTCAATTTTTTGAGAACATGTCATTGGGAGCTTTTCACTTAGAAGGAACAGTAAAAGGGAAGCACATTGAGATAAGTGAGCAGAAGCTTTCAAGTTTACTTAAAATACCAAAGGAAGGAGAATGTTATTTGGTTATAAAAGAGAAGATGAAGACCCTTAGACTTATATTGGAAAGATCTAATGTGAAGGGCATTATACATGTGAGTGCAAATCGGCTTTCATTGGAAATGAGGCTGTTGCACAATATTATTAGCAGGATTTTCTTACCCCGGACGGGGAGATTTGATTGGATCAGTGAGAGAGACCTTATGTTTATGAGGTGACTGATTGAGGGGGAGCCCCTCAACTTGCCATTTATTATGATATCTCATATGAGGGAGGCAGCACGTAGGGCACGGGCTTGTTTGCCTTACGGGATGGTGTTTACACTGTTATTCCAGGATGCTCATGTAGATCTGACTGGAAAGGATAGCCGTCTATTGCTGCACACCAACAGGTACACTGTGAAATCCCTTACCATGATGGGATTTATTAAAGTTGATGGCAATTGGGTCAAGAAGTCTTTAGGTGTCCCTGTGGCACATTCAGATGACTTAGATGATGATGCTCAGACTGCTCAGAGATTTGGTGAGGAGACTGATACACAGGCTGATGAGGCTGGACCTTCAGAGCCAGCTCCTACTACACCTCACTTACCAGTCAGGACTCCTACAACAGCTAGACATGATACAGATGATAGACTTCAGAGAGTCTTGGAGGAGATATCTTGTCTCAGGACTGACACTGACAGGAGGATTACTTTACTTTAGTCTGAGATGCAGCATGGATTTCAGGAGATCATGACCATTTTGAGATAGCTTTCTACAGCCAGCCAGCATGTACCACCGACTTCCACAGCACCTGGCACTGGGACCGGCACTGATCATGAGCAGGGAGAGCCTACACAGTTTACTGATGTTTCTGCAGATGTTGAGCCCGAGACTGGTATGGAGGCTACATGATCTGAGGTTGGATAGACTCCAGCTACCTAGATACTTTCGACGACTAGCACCTTGCAGTTATCCTTTGATCCACCCACTGTTAAACCTACACCTATCATTATATCTTCAAAGTCCATTGCCAAAGCCAAAACTAAAGTGTCAAGGACCACCACTCTTACTAGGACTAGGATTAGGGATCTTCGACCTAGATTTCCTAAATTCAAGCCTAGTCCAGGAATCTTAGAGGTCGGTCCTCCTCTGACGAGGAAGAACCTGATATTGATGATCCTAGCCCATCTTTTTGATATATTAGGCTTTTATCTTGTTATTTTGGGACTCTATGTTATTATATTTTAGTTGTTGTGATACAATTTTGTTGTGCCGAGGCACATATGTAATGTATCACATTTGTACTGACTTCTTATATATATATATATCGAGATCACTTTTTATGCTACATGTCTATTTTTTTATGCTACACATCTTAAAGTATTGTGAATGAATGTTCTCTTGTATGCCTTTTGTTGATGACAAAAAGGGGGAGAATGGAGATTGTGCATGAAAAGTGCATGAAAAAGCTATCCATGAAAAAGCTATCATATGAATGTTTAATGAATGTTTGAAATTTGAAAAGGTTATGATACTTTCCATAATATGAATGTTTAATGAATGTTTGAAATTTGAAAAGGTTATGATACTTTGGAGATTGTATGTATGAAAACGATATATGGATGTTAATTATTATGAAAATATAGATGTTGAAATGAAAATTGGAATGATTCATGAAAATTTGATAAAATTTAGAAAGAATGATATTACAAATAGTAAGGGGGAGCTTTACTTCAAATATTTTCATGAAATTCACTTCAAATGTTTGGTAGTTTCATAAGTTTCGATACATATTGATACTCTTGAAACATTCTGTATCGATACATCATATTTCGATACACATTGTTCATTTGATATGGAAAATTCAATGTATCGATACATATGATACTTTATAGTGTTCATTTTTATACATATGATATATTTGATACATTGTGGCACATAGTGTTGATAACACACAAATTTGAATATACTGTAATTGTAAAGTATTTTAATTTTTAATCATGCCCAGTGTTTTGTCATCATCAAAAAGGGGGAGATTGTTAACCCTTGGAATGATTTTGATGATCACAAAATATTGGAGTATGTATTTGATACTAACTCTTTTCAATTACTTGAGTAGTTTTGCAGGAAATTGATTACCTTTTATTTAAAATGGTTTTCAAACTGATTGGAAGGTAATTCAATAATATATAAGGTTTTATAAACTTGAACTTGTAAAAGCCCTAGTTTTATTAATTTTGTAATCTTGTAAAATGGACTGAAAAATTGTAAAATTATAGAGTATGTAGATTAGCTTCTTTTTGATTCAATGTTGAAGATTTTTGGAAAAGCTTGAAGCATTTTTTGAAGATTTGCAAGAGCTGACTCTTGGATTAAGAGCTAACTCGTGGTGGCACGGCACGGAGGAAGTTTCAATGTTTCAGTATCAAGAGCCGACTCCTGCCCCAAGAGCCGACTCTTCCAGAGTTATGCATTTTGAAGGTCTGAGACCAAGAGCCGACTCTGCCCTAAAGAGCGCCTCTAGGTATTCATGGTTTTGACTTGACTGAAGGCAAGAGCTGACTCTAGTCAGAAGAGCCGGCTCCAACAAAAAATTGTTTTGGATTGTCTGAGACTTTGAGCCGACTCTTGGACCTCGAGCCGACTCGTGGAGCCGTTTTCTGCACTCCAATGGCTAGTTGCTGAAATTGAAATTTGAATTCCATTTCGTCTCCAACAGCTATTTCACCAATCCCAAAGCCCTACAATGGCCATATCTCTTGAAAAACTATAAAAGGGATGGTTTTTGAAGGATTAAACAATTATTAGAGCATTATTGTGGAATTATCTTGAGAAATCAAAGTGCTTTCAAGTCATTCAACTACCTACCTCAAAGAGCATTCAAGTTGGATTCAAAGCTTCACCAACTCTACTCCATCATTGAATCCACTCATTAAAGAAGGAAAGAAGCAGCTTGAAGAGCATTAAAGAGTACTCAAGGCTTGACTTCATCTTGATCTACATCGGCAACATCTAAACAAACTCGGTTTGTTGTAGTTGCTTGTTTATCATTTCTTTATCTTTATTTTCTCTTTAAGAATAGCAAGGGGATGTGTCTTAAGAGAGGGTTGAAGGTTTTTAGGTGAACCTTGTAAAACTTAAGTTGAATTTCTTGGTAATCCCTGTTTAAAAACTAGGTGTTAGGATTTTCTTTGGTGATCCCATTTAAAACCAAAGGGAGTTAGGGTTTCTTTGGTAATCCCGGTAAAACCAAAGTGTATAGGTTTGGATTGTGAACCTAGTAAAACAATTCGACTGTATTTCGGTTGGGGGATATAGTAGAAATTCCAAGTGGTGCTTGGCTAATGGACGTAGGAGCCGGTTGCTCCAAACCACTCTAAATCTCCTTGTGTTTGTGATTGTGTTTTTATTGCTCTATTGCTCTTACCTAATTACTTCCGTATTGCATATTGCACCACAACACTAAAAGAATTTGAAAGTGCACATTATTGTGAAAAAATTTTTAATCCTAATTCACCCCCCTCTTGGGAAGCCACATGGGCAACAGGCTCTTTGGCTTGAGCAATGGCTCCAGTGTTGTCACAGTACACCAAACAAGACCATCAAGGGAAGGTGCCACTCCCAGCTCACCAAGGAACTTCCGCAACCACACAGCTTCCTTCGCTGTATATGATGCTGCAATGTATTCTGCTTCGTATACTGAGTTCGCCACAGTAGGCTGCTTAGAACTTTTCCAGCAGATAGCTCCTCCGTTCAGGGTAAAGACAAAACCTGATATACTCTTGCTATCATCTTTATCTAACTGGAAACTAGAGTCAGTATACCCCATAAGTTTCAAGTCAGATTCTCCATAAATTAGCCATTGGTCCTTAGTATTTCGTAAATACTTAAGGATGGTTTTTATCACTTTCCAATGAGCTTTACCTGGGTCAGACTGGTATCTGCTCACTACATCTAGTGAGTATGCCATGTCTGGTCTAGTACATGTCATGGCGTACATGATTGAACCCACTATCGAAGCTATGGGATTCTACTAATGCAGTCTCTCTTCTCAGGAGTTGTCGCATAATTTCTTTTGGAGAGATCAATTCCAGTGCCTATCGAAAGATAGCCCTTCTTGGAATTCTCCATGCTGAATCGTTTCAGCACGGTGTCGATGTACGTAGACTGGGACAGTCCCAGAAGCCTCTTAGATCTATCACTATAGATCTTCATACCATATATGTAAGAGGCTTCATCCAAGTCCTTCATAGAGAACTGAGATGATAACTAGATCTTTATTCCTTGCAGTGCTGGGATGTCATTCCCGATTAAAAGAATGTCATCCACATACAGTACAAGGAATACAATCACAGAACCATTAGCCCATTTGTAAATGCAAGGTTCTTCTCTGTTCCTAACGAAGCCATATGACTTGATACACTTATCAAATCGCATGTTCCAACTCCTTGATGCTTGCTTTAGTCCATATATGGACTTTTGAAGCCTGCATACTGGTGCAGACACCAGAGGCACCAAAATAAGGTAGAGGCTTCTCAACCCTCTGTGGATCACTTAAATGACATTCGAGTCCATTGTAATAAAGCTTAGTCCAGCTGAGTTGTTTTATGTGAGTCTTGTATTAGTCAGCTCATGTTGAGCTAGTTCAGTCAAGTGTTAGTCAGCTCATGTCGAGCTAATTTTATTTTTTGAGTCCTGTCCAAGCATATTGAAGACTCAAGACCACATCATACAAGTGAAGACCAAGTCCAACCTGATTGAAGACATGGAAGTTGAGCCCAAGTCCAACCCCGCTTGAAGATTTGAAGACCCCAGGAGAAAAATTCAGAAAACCCTGATTCCTTGCAGATGCCCTCCATATGCCCAGATTCCCTTCCAGATGCCAGAATATATTCACAGACCAGGGCATCCATGATTCCAGAGGTCCACCTGCATCCTAGCCCAAAGAAATCAAGCCCAGGCGCATTCTCGAGGTAAGCTTGCCGCATTCTCGAGGTTGGGAGGCCTCTACGCGTCGCAGTAACATATCGCAAGGACAGAAGGTCTTTGGCTTCACCTTGGAGTTGTAATACCGAGCCACTTGTTACTGGTAGGCCACCATCTAGAGTCGATCCTTATCCCTTGTTTCTTCAAGGAGATCCAAGTTGAGCAGGAGTCAAGCTGGGTTCTCAGCTTCATCGTACTGCTCCATTTACAATGTGGGCAGACTTAGTTCCACTGGGATTTCGGCTTTCTTGCCGAAGACGAGGTTGAAGGGTGTCTCGTCTGTGGCCGTTCGGGGTGTTGTATGGTACACCCAAAGGATATTAGGGAGTTCTTCGGCCCATCTACCTTTGGCTTGGTCTAGCCTAGTTCGGAGTCCTTGAAGAATGGTCCGGTTAGTCACCTTGGCCTCTCCATTGGTCTGAGGGTAGGCCACCGAGGTGAAGCGATGATGGATGTTGAGGCCGTTACAGAACTCCTTAAACTCCCGATTATCGAACTGCCATCCATTGTCGGTGATGATGGTATGGGGGAGTCCGAAGTGGCATATGATTGATTTCCAAAATAACTTGCTGACATTGGCCTCCATGATCCGTGCTAGCAGTTTGGCCTTGACCCACTTGGTAAAGTAGTCGATGGCAACTATCAGGAACTTGCGCTGCCCGGACACGGGAGGAAAAGGACCAAGGATGTTCATGCCCCACTAGGTGAACGGCCAGGGGGCAGAGAGTGGTGCAGCCGGCAGACGCTGCACGCTGGCATGGCGCTGGCATCGGTCACACTTCTTTATGAAGTCGGTTGCATCCTCTCTCATGGTTTTCCATTAGTACCCCTGGTGGAGGGCCTTGTATGCCAATGTTCTGCCCCCCACATGATTTTCACATAGGCCTTCATGTATCTCTGGAGTACAAAAGCCGCCTCCGAGGGTCTCAAGCACTTCAGGAGTGGATAGGAGTAAGACCTTCGGTAGAGTTGCTTTCCATCAGCACGAAGCGTGTGGCCTTCCTCTTGATGAGGTTGACCTCAATGCGATCTTCGAGCAAGGTCCCGTCGGTGATGTACCTGATATACTTATCCATCCAGCCGAGCTCTGGGGTGACTTGCTGGACTTTCCGGGGCGCTTCGTAGCTTGGGGCCTGAAGATGCTCGATATAGGCATGCCCCAAGGATGAATTCGGCAGGGTCGCCAGCCAGGAGAGGGCGTCGGCATGAGCATTCTCCCCACGTAGAATGTGGGAGATGCTGAAGCACCTGAAGCTCGCTGCACTTATACGTACCAGCTCTAGGGACTTCGACATTTGAGGATCCCGGGTCTCAAATTCTCCCAAGACCTGCCCGGCCACCAACTATGAGTCGGTAAAGACTTTCAGGTTAGGCATGCCCAGTTCACGAGAGACTCTCAGTCCCGCTAGGAGTGCCTCGTACTTCGCCTGGTTGTTGTGGCTACGAACTGGAAATGGAGCGCACACTCAGCGAAGACTCCTTCGCTGTTGGCGAGAATGAGTCCGGCTCCGCTTCCCCCGGTGTTGGATGCTCCGTCCACATGCATGACCTAGATATCCCCCTTCGATTCAGGTCCCATCTGTTGCTCTTGGGAGATTACCTTTGGCTCCTCGCCCAGACCTACGCACTCGACCAGGAAGTCAACCAGTACTTGTGCCTTCATGGACGACCTCGGCTGGTAGGTAATGTCAAATTCACTGAGCTTCAGCGCCCATTTTGCCAGACATTCGGATATATCAGGGCGGCTAAGTATGGCCTTCAGTGGTTGGTCCGTCAAAACCGTGATCGGGTGTGCTTGGAAGTAGGACCTGAGACGTTGGGCATACATGATGAGCACAAAAATTAATTTCTTAGAGCGAGAATACCTGATCTCAGCATCGCGGAGAAGCGTACTAGTATAATATGCTGGCCTCTGGACTCTGTCTCCATGCATGCGAACTAAGATTGAGTTGACGGCTCCCGGGGTGACCGCCATGTACAGGAGGAGCTCTTCTCCATCTTTCATTCGGGAGAGTAGTGGTGGTGATGCCAGGGTCCTTTTCAGCTTCTCGAAGGCTTCCTGGCACTCCTTTGTCCAGGTGAAGTCATGCATCTTTCGCAGTGCCTTGAAGAAGGGTTGGCAGATCGCGAGATGAACCGGCTCAGGGCCACTATATGGCCAGTGAGTCGCTGGACTTGCTTCTTGGAGGTGGGATGCTCCATATCAAGAATTGCTCAGACCTTTTATAGGTTGGCCTAGATCCCTCTCTGGGTGACCATGAAGCCAAGGAACTTCTCAGCTGCCATGCCAAAAGCGTACTTCATCGGGTTCAACTTCATTTGGTAAAGACGAAGGTTGCGAAAGGTCTCCGCCAGGTCATCGACATGGTCTGAGATCAGCCTGCTCATAACGACCATGTCGTCCACGTAAACTTGCATGTTGCGGCCAATCTGGTCTTTAAAGACCTGTTGACTAGCCGCTGGTACGTGCCGCCAACGTTCTTCAGGCCGAATGGCATCATTCTGTAGCAGTACGTCCCGCGGTCCATCATGAAGGCAGTGCGCTCCTTGTCCTCCAGATGCATTCGGATCTGGTTGTACCCAGAGAATGCATCCATGAAGGAGAGTAAGTGGTGCCCCGAGGTAGCATCCACGAGTTGGTCAATCTTTGGAAGCGGGAAGATGCCCTTCGGGCAAGCACGGTTGAGGTCGGTGTAGTCTACACAGATCCTCCATTTTTCGTTGCTCTTCTTGACCATGACCACGTTCGCCAACCAGCTAGGATACTGTACTTCACGAATGAACCCGACCGTGAGGAGCTTCTCCACTTCGTCGTTAATCACCTTCTGCCTTTTCGAGACAAAGCTTCTCTTCTTCTGCCGAATCGAGCGGCACTTCGGATCAACATTCAGCTTGTGAGTGATGATGTCAGGGAGAATCCCCAGCATATCAGCCGCAGTCCAGGCGAACACGTCTGCATTCGCTCGGAGGAAACTCCGCAGGCGAGCTCGTTCTTTTTTTGGTAGCTGGGCTCCTACCTGCCCGTCTTCAACGGGTCCGAGCCAAGGGGATATGTCAAAAGGTGTTCGACAGGGCCGCCCTTAGGGTCCTGCACCATTTGGTCGAAGTCGTCGATGCCGGGATCGTCCTCGACGCTTCGGGCCCCGGGACGGCCTGCAGGCAATGTTGGACCAGTTGAGGTGCTTCCCTCATCTCTCCCATGCCATAGGGGGTCGGGAACTGCACCAATAGCCATTTAGTGGATATGACCACATCAAGTAAGTTGAGCCCGGGACGGCCAACCTTGGAGAGCCACCTAGCGAAGGAGCTGAGATGGCTCGACTTCAGCCGAGGTGGGCTTGACCCTTGGGGAGCCACCTGGCGAAGGAGTGGAGGAAGCTCGACTTCGATCGAGGTGGGCTCGACCCTTGGAGACCCACCTGGCGAAGGAGCGGAGGGAGCATGACTTCGGCCATGGTGGGCTCGACCCTTGGGGAGCCATCTGGCGAAGGAGCAGAGAGAGCTCGACTTTGGCCCGAGGTGGGCTCCACCCTTGGGGAGCCACCTGGCGAAGGAGCGGAGGGAGCTCGACTTCGGCCGAGGTGGGCTCGACTTCGGCCGAGATGGGCTCGACCCTTGGAGAGCCACCTGGCGAAGGAGCTGAGATGCATCGACTTCGACCGAGATGAGCTCGACCCTTGGAAAGCCACCTGGCGAAGGAGTGGAGGGAGCTCGACTTCGACTGAGGTAGGCTCATCCTTGGGGAGCTACCTGGCGAAGGAGCGGAGATGCTGAGCTCGACCTCGACTGAGGTGGGCTCTACTTTGGAGGAGCCACCTGGCGGGGGAGCTCGAAAAGAATCCGACGTGGCGACATCTACCCATTTCACTGCCAGCTGGATCCGAGGTGTACTCCACGTCAACGATCTTGCCATATCTCCAAGCATTGTTGAATTTTATTTATCTAAGATAAATTTAAATTTTATTTTGATTGAATATGTAACAAAGTGCTAGTGAACTAAAAATATAGTTAAATTTTATTTATTTAAGATATATATGATTTATAGAATGGTAGTGATTTTAGAGTTGATAAAAATAAAGAAATATTCAATGTGACTCAATTGTATTCGAATTGGATAAATTTGAATTATGTAATATCCAATTAAAATGAATTTAAATAAAAAAACTTAGTTCAAATAATTGGATTAAATTTGAATAATTTATTAAATATTAGAATTTAAATTTTGATAATTAGAAATTTGATCAGAATCTAACTCATTATCATCTTTATTACTATATATATATATATATATATATATATATATATATATATATATATATTAGTGAGAGCTCCTGGTTTTATTTATGTCCCCTTTCCTCTCTTTATTAAAAAAAAAAAAAGATATTTATTTTGCCGAGAAGGCTGGATCTGAGGCGTGGCGACGCGGTGGAGTCAACAGTGAAAACGTATCACATGCGGCGAAAGTATTTGCATTAAAAAAAAAAGAGTATGATTTAACTAGTATTTCACAAATGTAATTTTTCTTGATATATCATAGTTTAATCCAGATTCTACACCGTAAATTTATTATTTATTATTTCTTTTGCTTTTCTTGCTTGCCAATCCAGCACGGTTGATGGGATGGCCAACGGCAACTTTTCCGGGAGAGATATGCGAGATCCGCTGAAGTGGCCCTACCACCGCGAGCGTATCTTTGGTGATGAGTGATGATAATATTTAAAAATATTTCCATACCGAGCAAGGTTCGTTTAGAATCTCGGCTGTCCAGGCTTAATTTAAGCTTGGTAAAATAAATCATTTACTATCATCCAATCCAGCTAAAAAAATATTGTCATATATTCTATACATTTAAAATTCAAGACATGATATTATGATTAATTTAAATAAATTTTAAATTAAATTTTGAAATCTAAACATGATAATATAGATTAATTAAAAAAATTTTAGATCTGAATTTTTTTTTCCGTATTTTTTATCATCCAGCCGACACCTGAACTAAATTTAGGCTTAACTTGTGGATTAAAATCAAGATAAAACCTAATCCCATAGAGTTCTAACTTGTTTTTGGTCTAGAGTAAGTCCTTGCGCACCGTGTGCAGTACAGAAAATTCAATCTAATCTGCATCACTATTTTTTATCAGTCTACATCGATCCTACATGGTTTGACAGGACATGACGGGAGTCTGTATCGCTAGGATTATGTAATTTGAGCATCATCGTATTTGCGATCATTTCATACATGAAAAATAACTTTTTTGTTCTCCTATCTTTCGGAAGACGATACGTGCTTTTAAGCTGGAAGCGTTTCTTCTTCTTCAGCAAATAAAAAAAAATCTTGGATCAAAGTGACATCCTAGAGTTCCTTCCATTATTTTTGCCTACCCATCAATATCCGAGTGAAACCCCCAGTTTTTTCTCTATTTTTTTGTTTTGTCCCTTCTCTTTGGTGGTCGAGTAGTCGCTGGTGAGCTGGAAGCATTTTTTTTTTTCTGCAAATGAAAAAAAATAAAGGATTAGCGACACCTAGTGTCCTCCATTTTTATGTTTTTTTTCTTCTGTTTGGTGGTTGAGTAGCCGCTGTGAGCTGGAAGTTCTCGAGCATACTACGAAAGATACGTCTTCGAAAACTTAAGTCAATGGAGAAAAGTGGTTCGTATTTCAATGTAGATGGTGAATACGAAAACACTGCAAGAAGGAAATACGGATGGAGGAAGGAAACACTGTATTTGTTGTTTATTCAGGAGAGGATGATACCGTTTAAGTTCATTCCCAAAAAGAAGTTACAAAACTAAAAATAGGTAAGAAAATTATATATTTTAATATCAATATTTGAAATTTATGTCTATAAAAGGATATTACGATATATTTTTAGAAATATTAAGTCTTCATAGTATAAAATTATGACACCATGTACTGTTTTATGATACCGTAGTTCAGAAGTTATGATATCCAAGTTCAAAAACTATGACACCATGTACTGTTTTATGATACCGTAGTTCAGAAGTTATGATATCCAAGTTCAAAAACTACAACATCCTAGTTAAATAACTACGAACTCATATATAAAATATAAAATAAAAGTTTCTAACCACTTCTACCTGTAATATATGTCATCCATGGTTTGGTTTATGACTTTCAAAGTTCAAAAACTGCCATGGATACTATAAGATTAATCAAATAGCCCGAAACAATATTACGATATCTCAGTTTAAAAACTACGATGCCCTAGTTAAAAAATTATAACACCCATGTACAAAATATAAAATAAGACTTTCTAACCCATTCTACTTGTAATACATGTCATCTATAGCTTGGTTTATGACTCACAGAGTGTCATAAAATGTCATGGATGCTAGAAGATTACTCAATAGGCCGAAACAGTATTATGACATCCCGGTTTAAAAACTACGACATCCTAGTTAAAAAACTATGACACCCATGCAGAAAATGTAAAATAAAAGTTTCTAACCCCTTCTACCTATAATACATATCATCCGTGGCTTGGTTTATGACTTCCAGAATGTCAAAAATTACCATGAATGTTATAAGATTAATTAAATAGTTATGACACCACAGTTTAAAAACTACGATACCCTAGTTAAAAAACTATGACACTCATGCACAAAATATAAAATAAAACTTTCTAATCCCTTCTACCTGTAATACATATCATCCATGGCCTGGTTTATGACTCCCAGAGTATCATAAAATGCCATGGATGCTAGAAGATAACTTAAGTAGGCCAAAACAGTATTACGACATCCCATTTTAAAAACTACGATATCCTAGTTAAAAAATTATGATACCTATGCACAAAATATAAAATAAAACTTTTTAATCACTTTTACCTATAATACATATCATCCATGACTTGGTTTTTGACTTTCAGAGTGTCATAAATTGCCACGAATGCTAGAAGATTAATCAAATAACTGAAACAGTATTATGATTCTTAATTTAAAAACTACGATATCCTAGTTAAAAAACTATGACATCCATGTATAAAATATAAAATAAAATATTATAACCCCTTTTACCTGTAATACATATCATCCGTGGCTTGGTTTATGACTTTCAAAGTATCAAAAACTACCATGGATGCTATAAGACTAATCAAATAGCCCGAAACAATATTACTACATCCCGGTTTAAAAGCTACGATATCCTAGTTAAAAAATTATAATACCTATGCACAAAATATAAAATAAAATTTTCTAACCCCTTCTACTTATAATACATGTCATCCGTTGCATGGTTTATGACTTCCAGAATGTCATAAATTATCACGGATGCTATAAGATTAATCAAATTACCCGAAATAGTATTAAGATATCCGAGTTTATAAGTTACGATATCCTAGTTTAAAAACTACAACACCCATGCATAAAATATAAAATAAAACTTTCTAATCCCTTCTACCTGTAATACATGTCATCCGTGATTTGGTTTATGACTTTTAGAGTGTCATAAATTACCATGGATGCTATAAGATCAATCAAATAGCCCGAAACAGTATTATGACATTCTAATTTAAAAACTATGATGATGGGGGACGATGATGAGATAATGTATCCTAACTAAAATTAGCAATGACTAAATGAAACATAAAGTAAATAAGATGTAGGCATTCAATGTAAAGGAAGTATAATTTTTATGAGAGGAATGTAAATGTTAAACTTGACTAGAAATAAAATCATTCAAAGAAAATAAGAGGAGGACCTTCGTGGTTAAGAAACCACTCAGATTATGGCTAAGTTTAATCTAATAATTTCAGATCTGAAAGCCTTTCTAAAGAGGGTTACCCAGCAATTAATACTTTAAAGTTTAGCACTGGAAACACTCAAAGAGAAGTTCCTGAATGACAGAGAAATTCCTTTAGGTTGCAAAGCCTCTTGTATCCGGTTCTTGACACGGGAGACCTTCTTCTTTGGAGCCTGGAAGCCCGAGGATCCTGCAACAAAGAGATGCAGGGGAGATTAGAGAATAAGGATTGAAATGGAGAAGTGAGGGAAGGAATCTTTGAAATGAAGAAGGGAAGCTTGGAGTAGTCTTGGTGTGGATCTTCTATGGCTTCTTTGGGATGACAACTCTTGGCTTGATCTTGTGAAGAACTCCTTGAATGATTGGATCCATTGGAAATGGAGGAGATGTGGACTAAGGAAGTGCTTCTTTGGTTGGCTGAATGGGCTAAAGAGGGATGGGATGAAGCTAGGTTGGATGAGGGGAGATGGAAAGGGAAGAGCACTCTAGGCCTCACGCCCACCTTCTCACAAGGGACCCAGCATTCAAGCAAGAGAAATTCTTTCAAGAAACTTCATTTCATTCATTCAAAATTAATCATTACAAGAAGGTTTGAAGCCCTTTGTTTTATAGACCACCAAGCCTTTTGAATTCAAATTCAAATTACACCAAGAATAAAGGAGAGAATGATGGGCATCTTCATGAAGAGGGGTGCTGATTGTGGAGGAGAATGTGGTCTCATTTGAATTTAAATTCCTTCTCCTCTTGGGAGACAATCAATGGTGAGGTGTCTTGGTGATGTGGCAAAGTGGAGTGATAAAGTGGCTTCCAAGTTGGTGATCCCATGGTCCATGCGCCCACCTTCCTTATTTGGACTTGTTGTGCTGAAACCATATTGGTCTTGGACTAAACTACTCTTGACTCAATTGCAATAAAGACTCAATACAGGACTCAATTATCCAAATGAAATAAATACAGGACTAATAAACTCAATTAGGACTTAATACAGGACTCAAACCCTTAATCTTCCATCCATAAAGAATCTAGCTTGATCTGTATTGGTTGAAGTCTCTTCCTGAGCCTGGTGCCCGCACCAATTCTTTCCGGATGGGAGGAACTCGACCCTGTCGAGTAAGGATCGGTCTAACTGTGATATCTTTCTAGTAGGTTCAACTTTATCTCTCCGGTCTGGTGGAATTGCTGGTGGACACTCAAGTAGGGTTTCGCTCTCAAAGGTAGGATAAGGCTCAAAAGGCTTACTAGAAATTAATGCCAGCTCTTTATATTCTTTCAGATCAAAAATATTAAATGTTGAACTAATGCCATAATCTGGTGATAACTTTAACACATTCACGTTAGGTCCAATCTTCTTAATTACTTTGAAAGGTTCAGCTCCCCGGGCATGCAGTTTCTTCATAGTTCCTGGTGGAAACCTTTCAGGTCTAAGTTTAATCATTATAGAGTCCCCTTTATTAAATTCTTTCATTCGTTTACGTGAATTAGCCATATGCCTATAGACTTCATTGCTCATTTGAGTCTTTCTACTAATTTCCATATGCAAGTCTTTAACATGTTGTGCATATGACTCGGCATACTCAAATACTCATATCGACACTTGACAAAAATAGACTCAATTATGTATTCCTATTGAGAGGAATTTTATTGGACTTTCTAGGACCTAAACCTAACAGATTATTGACTCTCTAGGTTTGACCCTGGTCTGGTATGCACATGAAAAATTATCATGGACCCTTAGCAAATGCCATAAGGTCTTCCAAAAGTAGGTTGCAAATGGGATGGGCTCTAAGGGTTCATGCAACTTGGTGATCTCAATATAATGTAACCTAATGGCTTTAGAAACATGTGTAGACTCAGGAACGGGTAGGAAAATATGAATCAGAGTCTTGGGGCAATCTATGGGAGGCATGAAACAGACCTTGGTTAGTCAGGATGATCTTAAAATTTGGACATTGATCTATGGGTGCAAGATCTAGGGTAGGCTGGATGCTCCTAGATGGTGGAAGGTCATCAGGAAGGTCTTTGGGAAGTCTATCTTGAAAGTCTTCTAAAATAACGTCTACTTCCTGAGGTTGCTCCTTAGGGACTTGTTCCTGGATATCTTTTATGGATAACTCGTGTGAACCCTCACTTTCATCTGACATGTTTGATCCTTGCTCAGTCACTCCTTTTTCAAATTCTATAATGGGTTCAAGATCTTTTTCTATTAGTTTCTCAGTGATCTCAACCTTGCATCCACCTTCATCATACTCCACCAGACTTGATTCATAGATGTCTTCTTTGGATTCTTCAGTGGACTCAGGAGTTTCTCTTTCTAGATTCTTAATGGGTTCAACCTCTTCTCCCCGAAATTCTTCAATGGGTTCTTCCTCTTCCCCTTAATATCCATTAATTAAACTCGATTTAGCCTCATAAACTTTTTCCTCAGGCTCACTAATGGGTTCAGGGGTCTTTCCCTTGCAAACTAATGGGATAGAAGTAGTAGGCTAGTTTGAAGGAATCTATCTAAGAATTGGCCTAGAGATGCTAATCATGATGGGCTTAAGTCGGCTGCTCATGAGTTCTCTTTGATAAGACTTAAATTCTCTAGCAATCCGATAAGCTTCTTCTAGTGTATGAATTTTCCATTTAAGTAATTCTCCCTGGGTGTCCTTACATGGGCCTCCTCGAAATCTAAATATGGTCACAGTCTTAGATTCGGTTGTGTTACATCTCCTGACAAACCCTGGAATTCCTCAATATACTCAGACACTGGTCCATCACACTATCTCAGTTTGTAGCATTGGTCTAAAACTCTTTGCTCATAGAATCTATCTAGGTACTTTTCTCTTAGCTTACTTCTCATGGTTCTCCAGTTATGTATTATATCTTTTCTTTGTTAACATTCATCCTCAATAGCTGCCCAATGCCACTTAGCATATCGAGTTAACCTACATGTGGCCAATCTAAATTTCTTTAACTCCGATATCCTAGTGTACCCGAAATAGTGATCCATGCTCTCCTCCCAATCGATATACACCTCTTGTCTTTCATCAAAAATGGGTGCATAAGGTTGGGTGCTCCTAATGGGTCTCTTCTCAGAGTCAACCAAGTATGGGTATGGGCTCCTAGGGCTAGACTCAGGGGCAAGAGCATGATCATAGGCTCTTGGATCAAGGAAATTGGGCCTAGAGGAGTTGAATTTAGCATGGGCCTTATGGGCTTCTGCCCGTGCCTCTGCTTGGGCCATCTTTTGGTCCAGTTGGTCAGTTAGGCTTTGGTTTAGTCGGGCCATTTGATCATTCAGGGTTTTCATCAAGGTCTCAAAATTTTGGTCTATGGTTGCACTTGATTGAGCTTGGGTTTGTTGGTAGGGTGTACCTGATCTAGTTGTCATGCACACACAGACTCAAACTCGGGCTGGGGGTTTGCTAGACCTAGTAGCTCAAGTAAGGTGAGTCGACTAAATACAACCAAATCAACAGCTATCCTATCCACTAGCCAGGTAAGGGGTGGATCTGTTAGAGGCTCCTCCAGCTCTTGCTGGGTCCTAATTAAAAATCACAGGAACCGCTTAGAACGTTTGCCACTTGACCCCTAGCCTAGACACCAGCTTTCAGAAATAGATGCAGGAGTGGGTGTACTAGTTTTCCCAAATGACTTGAACTAGACTTGTGCGTGTCCCTAGAAATTAAAGTACTACTCAATTTTAATTAAAGATTGGGTTCGCTATGCAGGGTGATGGTTTTGGGATAAGGATAGGTAATGAAATCCTGCCCCCATATCATAATGATGCCCTTAAATTGATTTATCATGAGATGAGTGCAAGCATGCATATGAACCCTAATTTCATGTGCAAAATTTTGTGTGTTGCAGTTCTAAAGTGGGGCAGAGAAGTGCTATGTATTAATCTCAGAAAATTCCAAAAAAACATAAAACACTCCTAACTTATAGAGGATATACCAGATGAAAGGAAATTAAAAAATAAAATATGTGCTATGCTGGACAGTTCCTGGAACTCAGACAATGCAAACAGGACAGAATAGCAGAAATTTTAAAGATGCTAGAATCCAATGATGCAAAACTATTCTTTAGGATTTAAAACTTATCTTCTTGTATTCCCCTTCAAGGGTCAATCACATTGGCACCCCTACACTCCATACAAAATCTCCATTGAATGGGATGTGAGGGTCTTGTAGCCCTTCTTTTTCCTATGATCGACGACCATGGTGAAGCACCCAATCCAAGTACTGAAGAAGATTCAAAGCCCTAACCTACCATGCTCTGATACCAAGATGATGGGGGATGATGATGAGATAATGTATCCTAACTAGAATTAGCAATGACTAAATGAAACATGAAGTAAATAAGATGTAGGCCTTCAATGTAAAGGAAGTAGAATTTTTATAAGAGGAATCTAAAAGTTAAACTTGACTAGAAATAAAACCATTCAAAGAAAATAAGAGGAGGACCTTCATGATTAAGAAACCACTCAGATTAGGGCTAAGTTTAATTTAATAATTTCATATTTGAAAGACTTTCTAAAGAGGGTTACCCGGTAATTAATACTTTAAAGTTTAGCACTAGAAACACTCAAAGAAGAAGTTCCTGGATGACAGGAAGATTCCTTTAGGTTGCAAAGCCTCTTGTATCCGGTTCTTGACATGGAAGACCTTCTTCTTTGGAGCCTAGAAGCCCGGGGATCCTGCAACAAAGAGATGTAGGGGAGATTAGAGAATAAGGATTGAAATGGAGAAGTGAGGGGAGGGATCTTTGAAATGAAGAAGGGAAGCTTGGAGTAGTCTTGGCATGGATCTTCTATGGCTTCTTTGGGATGACAATGCTTGGCTTGATCTTGTGAAGAACTCCTTGAATGATTGGATCCATTGAAAATGGAGGAGATGTGGACTAAGCAAGTGCTCCTTTGGTTAGCCGAATGGACAAAAGAGGGATGGGATGAAGCTAGGTTGGATGAGGGGAGATGGAAAGGGAAGAACACTCTAGGCCTCACGCCCACCTTCTCACAAGGGACCAAGCATTCGAGCAAGGGAAATTCTTTCAAGAAACTTCATTTCATTCATTCAAAATTCATCATTACAAGAAGGTTTGGAGCCCTTTGTTTTATAGACCACCAAGCCTTTTGAATTCAAATTCAAATTACACCAAGAATAAAGGAGAGAATGATGGGCATCTTCATGAAGAGGGGCACTGATTGTGAAGGAGAATGTGGTCTCATTTGAATTTGAATTCCTTCTCCCCTTGGGCGATAATCAATGGTGAGGTGTCTTGGTGATGTGGCAAAGTGGAGTGATGAAGTGGCTTCCAAGTTGGTGATCCCATGGTCCATGCGCCCACCTTCCTTATTTGGATTTGTTGTGCTGAAATCATATTGGACTTGGACTGAACTACTCTTGACTCAATTACAATAAAGAACTCAATACAGGACTCAATTATCCAAATGAAATAAATACAGGACTAATAAACTCAATTAGGACTTAATACAGGACTCAAACCCTCAATCTTCCATCCATAAAGAATCTAGCTTGATATGTATTGGTTGAAGTCTCTTCGTGAGCCTGGTGCCCGCACCATACGACATCCTAATTAAAAAACTATGATACCCATGCACAAAATATAAAATAAAACTTTTTAATTCTTTTACCTATAATACATGTCATCCATGGCTTGGTTTATGACTTCCAAAATATCAAAAATTATCACAGATACTATAAGATTATTAAATAGCCTCAAACAGTATTATGACATCCCAGTTTGAAAGCTACGAGACCCTTGTTAAAAAACTATGACACCCATGCATAAACATAAAATAAAACTTTCTAAATCCTTCTACTTATAATACATGTCATTCGTGACTTGGTTTATGACTTCCAGAGTGTCACAAATTTTCACGGATACTATAAGATTAATCAAATAGTCCAAAACAGTATTATGACACCACAGTTTAAAAGCTATGATACCTTACTTAAAAAACTACAATACACATGTATAAAATATAAAATAAAACTTTCTAACCCCTTCTACTTGTAATACATGTCATCTGTTGTTTGGTTTATGACTCCCAGAGTATCATAAATTATCACAGATGCTATAAGATTAATCAAATAGCCCAAAATAGTATTACGATATCCTAGTTTAAAAGCTACGACACTCTAGTTAAAAAACTATGACATCTATATATAAAATATAAAATAAAAGTTTTTAATCCCTTCTACCTATAATACATGTCATATGTAGCTTGGTTTATGACTCTTACCGTGTCAAAAATTATCACGAATGATATAAGATTAATTCAATAGTCTAAAATAGTATCACGATATCCCAATTTAAAAACTACGTGTTGCCGACCTTATCGTCGTGGCTCCAAAATCTTGTGGCTCCTGGTCCTGCAAAATAATGGTTAGAGACCAGGGCCAGGGATCCCGGCGAGGACACCCCGATGATCAAGTCAGCGGATGGTAAAGAGGAACAGATCCCCCAAGGTGGATCTCGCTTTGGGCTCCATGTTTTAGGGAGAGTTTTCAAAAAATAATCGAGGAGAAGAGGTTAGGAAGGAGTGATGCTCAAGCGGAGGCTGCTCTACCCATTGGGACCCTCTCTGGGAGTCTCTTGAAAAATCTTATATGCCTTTTTTTTCCTCTTGGACTTGTCCTTGTGTTTTTCTTGGTGGAGTAAGCTCTCCCTCCACTCCCCCATTCGGTCCCTCTTTAAATCACCGGTCTTTCTCCTGCCTCAATTCTCGCCCCCTCCTTAAAGGGGCTCAGGAGTCAACGGAGTCTATTGAAAGCACCCCCGAGGGCGTTACCCCTCATAGTAGGGATTTAAGTCGTGAGCCTTGTTTTCCCAGTAAGCTATCATAACTGGGGAAACCTGGCTGGGCCTTGATCCGAGGGTGGCCACCTTCGGGTTCGGAGCCCCTAGCGTGGCCTTCTCTTTTCAGGCAATTTAGGGGGTCGGCCGCAAGATCTGACACCCTGATTGGGGTGCCCTTTCCCAATCGGTACAAATGAGGTTACGCGCACCGCTCCAGCTTTGGGGTGCCATACTGGGCGCGCCGTTGTGTGCGCCTGCTTCGGTGGCAGTCTTGGGGCTGGTGCTTTCATTCTTCCCAATGCTTCAAGGAGAGGGCTCCACTCCGGTCGAGGTGGGCTCGACCCTTGGGGAGCCACCTGGCGAAGGAGCGGAGAGGGCTCCACTTCGATCGAGGTGGGCTCGACCCTTGGAGAACCACTTGGCGAAGGAGTGGAGAGAGCTCCACTTCGGTCAAGGTGGGCTTAACCCTTGGGGAGCCACCTGGTGAAGGAGCAGAGAGAGCTCCACTTCGGTCGAGATGGGCTTGACCCTTGGGGAGCCACCTGGCGAAGGATCAAAGAGGGCTCCACTTCACCGAGGTGGGCTCGACCCTTAGGGAGCCACCTGGCGAAGGAGCGAAGAGGGCTCCACTTTGGCGATGTGGGCTCGACCCTTGGGAAGCCACCTGGCGAAGGAGCGAAGAGGGCTCCACTTCGACTAAGGTGGGCTCGACCCTTGGGGAGCCACCTGGTGAAGGAGCAAAGAGAGTGCCACTTCGGCCAAGGTGGGCTCGACCCTTGGGGAGCCACCCGGCGAAGGATCAGAGAGGGCTCCACTTCGGTCGAGGTGGGCTCGACCCTTGGAGAGCCACCTGGCGAAGGAGCGAAGAGAGCTCCACTTCGGTCGAGGTGGGCTCGACCCTTGGGGAGCCACCTAGCGAAGGCGCTAGGTGAGAAGTCCATCATGGTGGTGCCCGCTCATCCTTTTTTGCCAACTGGATCCGAGGTGTACTCTATGTCAGCAGTCTTGCCACATCATTTGCCCTCCGCTCCCAAGTCCTGTCGAAGCGTCATGAATGGGACGAAGGGAGTTAATGCGGGACTGACATGGAAAGGCAAAAAATATGGTATAATTATTTCCACGATCGCCGCTGCTTCGCACGTCGTGCCTTGAGATTAAATGCATGGGCGCCACATCCGCAAAACTAAAGAACAATAATTGCGTCGTGCCAGACTCGAGGCGATTTTTAGCAAACCGAAGCATCGATGCCGGCCGCCTTCACACGTGGCACTCATCCGATGGCGGAAATGCAAAAGGGAACGTACGGCTGTTGTCCAACGAGTTGAAAAGAGAGTAGACTTTCTGGAAACCCTCTTCTTTCGAATTTCTCGTGCTTCGCCGGTGGTTCAGAGTTGCTTCTTCTTCCTGGTTGTGCCCCTTCGCCAAGTCAAGCAGGTTGGTAATCCTGGCCTTCCTCTTTCCTTCTTCCTCTGGCAGGGTCTAGATTCTTCCCCCTTCTTAGGTGGACCAAACTCTTCCCCCTAAGTCTTCATCTCATTCATCATCATCCTTCCTTGCTTGAATGGCCCCTTCGGGCCGACACCCTCGACCTTCTAGCAACCCAAATGAAGCAGGCCCCTCCCGTCTGAGGACCCCGTCTTCTTTCGATGAGAAGGACGAAGTTCCCCTCGAGGTTAGGAGGCGCCTTCATCCTGGTGGGATAGTTATAGGAAGCCCTGGGGTTCCTATCGTCCCATCTATCCCTGCTGTCGCCCCTCTGGTGGCAGCGACTTTGACTGATCCCTCCGGTATTGTTTTGACAATGATTAAAGAGGACCTTTCCCTGATCCGGGATACATGTGGGATCCTGGATTCCATTCGGTTCTAGCTCCCGAGACCAGGGGAGCGGGCCGTCTCGAGTGGTCCGGGTCGGATTACTTTCTACGAAGAGTTCTTTGCCGGGGGCCTTCATTTTTCTCTTCACCCCTTCTTTCTTTCCTTAGCCATTTTTGCTTTGTTCCGGCCCAGTTGGCTCCTAATGCCATCAGGTTTATCTTCGGATTCATTATATTTTGTCACTTTCATGGGATCATCGCCCATTTCTCTCTGTTCAGGGTTATATTCATCCTGAAATGCCACCTGACCGACAACGGGTGGTGGTTCCTTTCCCCACGGCCCAAGTGCCTCCATTTTGACCTCCCTTCTAAAATCAAGGGATGGAAGAGCCAATACTTTCTTGCTTCGGTCGAGGACGTTGATTGGGTCTGGAGCGATCCGGACCGGTCCCCGAACTGTAATTCCCAATTAGAGTCGGTCTACTGGGCGATCTTCATCCAACTTATCAGCGACGAACTCCCTCCCCTCGAAGTTCTTTTGTCGGAGCAGAACTTGTTCGAGGTTGGGATTAACCCGATCCGATAGCTCGATGAGCCCTCACTGGGCGTGCCCCCATGCCCTCTTCTTTTTCCTTCTCTTCTTCTTCTTTTTTTTTGGAACTGACCCCTCTTTTCCTTTTTGCAGGGATGAAGTATTCCGCGGAAAGCCTGAAGGAGGCCACCCACAAGAGGAGCGCTTCGGCCACGCCCAGGGACACCACACCAAAGAGGGCCTGGGTAGAAACCGGTTGACAGGCCCGGCCCGCTTCGACTTCGAAGCCGAGGGTGGCTGACCCCGCCCACCTCAGCAACGAGTTCCTTCCTCAGAGATCGTTGACATCGACGGGGGAATGGGAGGCGAGAGGCCCGCTTCACCTCCTGTGTGGCCAACCAGGGCGGTGGCCCCTCTGGCAGCGGTCGAGGCCCTTCCACGGTCTTCACTGACAATCACCGAGGAGGCCCCGACACCAGCTCCCTCTAGACCAAGGGATGCTCTGATGGGGGTCCCGATGAATGCCTCCATCATCCGGGATGCTAACGTGGCATAGCGGATGATGCAGTACGCAGTCCAGCCCTGGGATCACCGCATAAAGGGGGGTCGAGACTACGTGGCGGCACTCCAGGGCATCCTCCCTCAGCTTTTCTCAAAAGTACTCCCCTATTAATGCTCCGATCAGATTACAAAGGGGTTAATCTTTTCTTTGATGCAGATTGGGGCCGACGTGCTGCTGCTACAAGAATTTTGCACCGGCTAGGCGAAGAGGGATGCCAAAAAGGAGAAGAGACTGGCCAACCTTGCAGCCAAGGTGAAAGACCTGATCGAGAGGGGGCAGGAGATGAAGGATAACAATAAGCTCCTTCGCCGAGACCTGTCCTGGGCCGAGGGGCGCAATAGGGACTTTGAGGCATCCCTGTCTGAGGAGAGGGCACATTCGTTGCATCGTGCCGATGAGGCCGCTGCAGAGATCTTTCGCCTGGAGGGGTGGTCTCGGGCCCTTGAGTCCCGGGTCGACGGGATCCTGGCGGATCTGGCAGTGGCGAATGACAAGGCACAAGGGGCCTTGGCGCTGATGGAAGCCGCCAAGAAGGAGGCCCTCGAAGCTATGCCTAAGTTCTGGGTGTTGCAGGAATTCGTGGATGAGTCCCATGAGGCAGCCGTGGACTCATTCATCAAAGGGTTCGAAGCCTACCGGGAGAAAGTCACTTCGATATACCCGGAGCTCAACATGGAAGGCATCTCCATCGATGGCCCTGAAGAGCAGCCCGAAGAGGTGGGGGCTTCATTGGGAGCGGCTGAGGAGACGACCGTCGAGCAGTCGGTTGAGCAGGAGGCATGCCGGTGGAAGCTCAAAAATTTAATGGCCCATCGGTGCACCAGCCCGGGAAAGAACCGGTGACTCAATGATTTCCGAGTCCTCCCTGTACTTAGTGTAGGGTTTTTCATTTTTGTCTTTAGGGTCGTTTGACCTGTCGGGATCCCCTTCAATTGTAAAGACCCTATAAAAAGAAATGAAGCACCTTTTTCTTCATACTTTTATATTTTGGTCTTTTATTTTGCCTTATCATGATTCCTATAATTTCATGGGCTTCAATCTTGTCTAACTTCAAGCTTTAATCCTCCCTAGAATACCCTAGCCGTTGCGATGACTCAGAACAATCCGAGGGCTTTTAATCTGGTTGTCTATGCTGGATTGAGGCAATCTTTGGGAGATTCCAGGGTTCACTTGAGGTCGATGGCCGGATCTGGGATCCCTTTGTTCTTACTGAAGTCAAGTTTATAACTTTGGTCAGGAGTTTGACTTCGACTTTTGGTCTGAATGCAAATTCTTGGAAGCTTCTAGGCTTTGGTGTGGGACCTCCGGAGCTTCCATTGCCAGGGTTTCCGATCTTAAGTTGCCGGGCTTCAAGAGTTTCCGGTGCCAGGGTTTCCGATCTTTAGTTCCTGGGCTTCAGGAGTTTCCGGTGTTGGGGTTTTCGATCTTTAGTTGCCGGGCTTTTGGAGTTTTTGGTCTTTAGTTGCCAGGCTTCTGGAGTTTTTGGTCTTTAGTTGCCAGGCTTCTGAAGTTTCCGGTCTTTTGTTGCTGGGCTTCTAGAGTTTTCGGTCTTTTGTTGCTGGGCTGGATTCTGATCTTTGGGCACTAGGCTTAAATAGTTGCCGGTCTTTAGTTACCGGGCTGGATTTCGATTTTTGTGCGCTGGGCTTAAAGAGTTGCCGGTCTTTAGGTGCTTCCAGCGAATTATTTACGGGACTCCTGGCACCCCATCTTCGGTCGCTAGATCTAGGGTCAGGCGACGACAGTCCTACGAGACAAAGACAAGCATTGTGCTAAAAAGAATTTCATTATCAGTGTTAGGAAGTTTTACATTATTGGTAATACATCCTTAATTTGCCAGCATTCCAACTTCATGAAAATCATGCCCCATCAAGCTCGGCGAGGTAGTAGGCTCCGTAGGGAAGGGCTTCGACCACCCGGTAAGGGCCTTCCCAGTTCGGAGAGAGCTTGCCATACTCTCGAGGTTGGGAGGCTTCTGCCCGCCATAGCACCAGATCTCCCAGGCGGAAGGTCTTTGGCCTCACCTTGGAATTATAATATCGAGCCACCCGTTACCGGTAGGCCGCCATTCAGACTCGAGCCTTATCCCTTTCTCTTCAAGTAGGTCCAGATTAAGTAGTAGTCATGCTGGGTTCTCGACCTTGTCATACTGCTCCACTCGCAGTGTTGGTAGACTTAGTTCCACCGGAATCACTGCTTCTGTGCTGAAGATGAGGTTGAATGGTGTTTCATTTGTGGTCGTCCTCGGCGTCATGTGGTATGCCCATAGGACATTGGGGAGCTCTTTGGCCCGTCTACCCTTGGCTTGGTCTAGCCTAGTTCGGAGTCCTTGAAGGATAGTCTGGTTAGTCACCTCAGCCTCTCCATTAGTCTAGGGGTGTGTTATTGAGGTGAAGCGATGGTGGATGCCAAGATCATCGCAGAACTCATGGAACTCTTAATTATCGAACTGCCATCTGTTATCAGTGATGATGGTGTAGGGAAGCCCAAAGCGACATATAATTGATTTTCAAAAGAACTTGCTGACATTCACCTCTATGATTCAGGCCAATGGTTCAGCCTCGACCCACTTCGTGAAGTAGTCAATGGCAACTATCAAGAACTTACGCTGTCCAGGTGCAGGAGAACAAGGACCAAGGATGTCCATGCCCCACTGGACGAATGGCTAGGGGGTGGAGAGCTGGGAGAACAATGCAGCTGGCTGGCATTGCACAATGGCATGACCCTAGCAACGGTCATACTTTTTGATGAAGTCGGGCGCGTCGTTCCCAGTAGTATCCCTAACGGAGGGCCTTGTATGCCAAAGTTCTGCCCTCCACATGATTTCTGTAGTACGACTGCTACCTTTGAGGGTCTCAGACATTTTAAGAGTGGGTAGGAGTAGGACCTCCGATAGAGTTATCCGTCCATCAGCACAAAGCGCACGGCCTTCCCTTTGATGAGGCCGGCCTCTATTCGATCTTCCGGTAAAGTATCGTCAGTAATGTACTTGACATACTTGTCCATCCAACTGGGCTCCGGGGTGACTTGCTGGACTTCTCTGGGCGCTTCGTTGCTTGGGGTCTGAAGATGCTTGATGTTGGCACGACCCAGGGATGAATCTGGCAAGGTCGCCAACTGGGAGAGGGCATCAGTGCGAGCATTCTCTCCATGCGGAATGTGGGAGATGCTGAAGCACCTGAATTCCGCTGCACTTGCATGTACTAACTCTAGGTACTTCGACATTTGAGGGTCCCGAGCCTCGAATTCTCCCGAGACTTGTCCGGCCACCAATTGTGAGTCGGTGAAGACCTTCAGATTGGGTACGCACAGCTCGCAGGAGACTCTAAGCCCTGTAAGGAGTGCCTCGTACTCCGCCTGGTTGTTGGTGGCCGTAAATTGGAAATGGAGTGCGCATTCGGCGATGACTCCCTCAGTGTTAGCGAGAATGAGTCTGGCTCCACTTCCTCTGGTGTTAGATGCTCCATCCACATGCAAGACCCAGAAGTCCCCCTCCAGTTCGGGTCCCAGCTATTGCTTCTGGGGGCTCTCTTCCTGCCCCTTGCCCAGGCTTGCATACTCAACCAAGAAATCAGCCAGTACATGTGCCTTCAAGGATGACCTCGGGTAAAGGTGATGTCAAACTCGTTGAGCTTTAGCACCCACTTCGCCAGGTTTCCGGATGTGTCGAGGTGGCTTAATATGGCTTTTAGCGATTGATCCATCAAAACCATGATTGGGTGTGCTTGAAAGTAAGTCCTGAGATGATGGGCAGACATGATGAGCGCAAAAATTAACTTCTTGGATCGTGAGTACCTGACTTCAGCATTACAGAGAAGCTTGTTTGTATAGTACATGAGCCTTTAGATTCCTCCTTCATCTGTATGGACCAAGACTAAGCTGACGACCTCCGGAGTGACCGCCATATACAGGAGAAGCTCTTCTCTTTCTTCTGATCGGCAGAGCAGTGGTGGTGATGCGAGGGTCTTCTTCAACTCCTCGAAGGCCTCCTAGCACTCCTTTGTCCAAGTGAAGTCATGCACCTTCCGCGGCGCCTTGAAGAAAGGTTGGAAGCGGTCGGTAGATCGTGAGATAAATCGGCTCAGGGCCGCTATACGACTGGTGAGTCGCTGAACCTATTTCTTGGAGGTGGGCTGCTCCATATCAAGAATCGCTCGGATATTTTTCGGGTTGGCTTCGATCCCTCTTTGGGTGACCATGAAGCCAAGAAACTTCCCTGCTGCCTCACCGAAAGCGCATTTCACCGAGTTCAACTTCATTTGATGGAGGCGAAGGTTACGAAAGGTCTCCGCCAGGTCATCGATGTGGTCCAAGGTCAGCCTGCTCATGATGAGCATGTCATCCATGTACACCTGCATGTTACGGCCAATCTGATCTTTGAAGACCTTGTTGACCCGTCACTGGTATGTGGGACCAGCATTCTTCAGGTCGAAGGGCATCATTCTGTAGCAATAAGTCCCGTGGTCTGTGATAAAGGTGGTGTGCTCTCGTCCTCCGGATGCATTCCGATCTAGTTGTACCCAGAGAATGCATCCATGAAGGAGAGGAGGCGGCGCTTCGAGGTGGCATCCACGAGCTGGTCAATCTTCGAAAGGGAGAAGCTGTCTTTTGGGCAAGCACGGTTAAGGTTGGTGTAGTCTACACAGATCTTCAACTTCCCATTGCTCTTCTTGACCATATCTACGTTCGCCAACCAGCTAGGGTACTGCACTTCACGAATGAAGCCGGCAGTGAGGATCTTCTCCACTTCATCATTGATAGCCTTCTGCCTTTTCGAGGCAAAGCTTCTTTTCTTCTACCGAACTAGGTGACACTTAGGATCAATCTTCAACTGGTGGGTGATGACATTTGGAAGAATTCCTGGCATATCAGCCATAGTCCAGGCGAACACATCTGTATTTGCCTGAAGCAAACTCAGCAAGCGAGCCCGTTCATCTTCTGGTAGTTGGGCTCCTACCTGCACCGTCTTTAGTGGGTTCGAGCCAAGGGGGTACGTCAAGAGGCACTCGACGCGGCCGCCCCTAGGGTCCTGCACCCTCTGGTCGAGGTCATCGACGTCGGAACCAGGCTCGGCACTTCAGGCCCCTGGGATGGCTTGCAAGCAATGCGGGACAGGTTGAGGTGCCCCCCTCATCTCTTTTACGCCATGAGGGGTCGGGAATTGCACCAACAATCTTCTAGTGGATATGACTATTGGGAATTGTGTCCCAAAGCCAATCATCTAGGCTGTAGATGGTTGTGCTACTTTGTATTTGTAAATGAATTCTTTATAATAAATAAAAGTTATTTATTTTTGGCTGTCAATATTTTATATTTTCTTGTAATGAACTCTTGTATGATGGAGTTCTTAGAATTACATTGTTTGATATAGAGAGGATATATCAAGTAGTTCTTAAATTGGTTCACAACCAAATGATACATTGTTATAGGACGACGACGTATCAAGTATAGGTTGTTGTATGTCATATTTGTTGGTTGTCCTCTTAACCAAGGAGTGTGGAGACACTGGTATGACATACAAGTGAAGTGTATGATATTTCACTAAACATGACCATTTGCGGAGCTCCCTTCTGCCAAAGGGTTGCTCACGAAGGAATATGGGTATATGTGTCCCTCAGACCTGTGGTCACCATGGCAGCCTGTAAGCAACTCACTATACTTTGATGCCGGACTATCTGGATTTTTAATCCAGTGACGGAAGGTTTTTGGGTATAGTCAAATACTTATGGAGCGGTGGTGGATCAAGATGGAATTGACCTTTCCAAATAGTTTGGAGTGAATGACTCACTATGTCTCAATTCAGCAAAACCTTGGCTAGGGTAGTTCTTGTGAGAAGTCACGGAACTTATGAGATTGAGACATGATCTGGATAAACCAAATTAGGATTGGCAATCGAATCCTAGGTCATCCCGAGCATTATGAGGTCAAAGGGATGAATTATACGGCAACAATATGCCAGAGATTCTTATGAGGTGCTCTGCATCTTCGACCTATCCGGACATCGGGTATCATTGCTAGATGAGGACTTTGACTGGTACTAAAAATGTTACAGTGTTACTGGCTTAGTGTTCGAACCTATGGGGTCACACACCATAGAGGGTTTTTATCTGATCTTGTAGCTAATCGATGATTGGAAATCGTTTGTCATCACCCGAAGTCATTATGATTGACTTTGTTCCAAGTGTCGATACTTGGATTTTTGCAGGTGTCGACACTCGGTGAAGTGTCGACACTTGGCAATTTTCGAGTGTCGACACTCCCTGTGATGAGAAAAAATCTGGGAGGATTTCGTGAGAGTTTTTTTTGGACAGGTTTTGACCTGGTTTGAATTTCGAATTCAAACCAGTTTTGGCTCCAAGGCTTTTTGGTATGAATGTCATGTTTACCTTAATGGGTTGGACCCATTTGGAATGGCCTTGATCCTCTCCTCCATTCTCTCCTCCTTCCTTCTTTTCCCTCTCATGGCAGCCCCTATAAATATAGGTCTTTGTAGTGGTTGCTGAGGTTACATGAACAGCAAGAGAGAAAAGAAAAGAGAGGAAGAAGAAGGGCTTTGTGAGAGGTTTAGGGATTGGGTGTGAGCCACCTAGCAATCAAGCTAGGTCTTAGGAAAGAGGTTTTGGGAAGGGGTTCCTGCTCTCTTTCTTGTCTTCCTGGAAGAAGAAGTTCAGCCCACGAATCCCGAAGAGCTAGCACTCCGAGAGAGTCGATCAGAGTCGAGCCCAGGTGTGGACATCTTGTAGAGGCCAGACACATGTGTGGCTCGAGTGCCCTCCTCCTTCTCTCAGCTCTTCATAGCTTCTCTCTTGCTCTCGCCGAGGTATAGAGGTATGACCTTTATATTGTGTTGTTTTTGATGTTATATGCATGCTAGGTCTTTATACTAGTTCCTGTTGCAGGTAGATCGATAGATAGTTTAGATCTATCTATCGAGCCTTCCGCTGTGCATGTCTTAAAAATATTTTCAAATGGATATTCTCTGCCCTATTTCTTGCATATTGTATGCTAGGTGTAGGTGATTTTCACCTTCAATGATCGCATCAAGTAGGTTGAGCCTGGGACGGCCAAGGATAGCATTGTACGGTGACAGGAGTCTGACGACAGTAAAGGTCATCATGATGGTGCTCTGCCGAGGTGATGACTCGATAGTAACAGGAAGAGTAATTTCTCCCTCGACTCCCACAAAATCTTCGGTGAAACCCACGAGAGGGGTGTGCACTGGCCTTAGCCGATTATGGGACAAGTTCATCCGAGAGAAGGCATCGTAAAAAAGGACATCCATCGAGCTCCCACTATCAAACATGATGCACCTTACAGGATGCTTGGCAATGATCATCTCGACCACGACAGCATCGTTGTTTACATTTTCTTCCTCACTTCCCTTCCCCTTCATAAAGGGGAGTACATTTTCCAGATCTCCTCCCTCCTCGGCTCTCTTTGATAAGCGCTCTATTCTCCAAGAGATCATACCTACAGGCTTCTCGGTGGGTCAATTGTCAACTAGAGGGATAGGAGGGAGAGCTACGAGTGGTTGATTCTTCATTGGGGCCTCGCTCTTCATGAACCTTCTGAGGTAACCTCTCCTGATCATGTCTTCAATTTTCTTTCTTAGGTTACGGCATTCCTCAGTATCATGGTCGTGGTCGCGATGAAACTAGCAGTACTTCATCTTGTCGTGACCACTTGATGGCTTTAGTAGGGGAGGCCGGTGCAGGTAGCGCTCGCCCTCGATCTCCATAAGAATTTTTGACCTCGGAGTGAGGAGAGGAGTGAAGGTCTCCTCAGGAATGGGACCACTTTTTGGCTTTGGTCCTGACCGGAAGTCCATAGGTGGCATAGGTCTCTGTGTTCCAGGCATGTCTCTCAAGGCCGGCTTCTTCGGGGGCTTTTCATCTAGTTCTCTCCTGGTACGGTCGGTCTCCTCGGTGTGGACATACTTGTGGACATGGAGAAGGAGCTCAGAGTATGTCTTTAGCGGCTTCTTGTCCAAAGAATAAGTCAGGCAGGAGGTCTTGAGCCCTCGCTTCAATGTCAGCGTGGCGATGGGCTCGTCTAGACTGTAGATTTCTAGGGCGGTAGCTTTGAAGTGGGTCACATAGTCCCGCAAGAGCTTGTGGTCTTGCTGCTGGATAGAGAAGAGGCTATCCACCTCTCGCGGCACCTTCCAACAAATGTCGAAGTGGGCCATGAACCTCCTCTCCAGCTATTGGAAGGAGTCGATGCTTTCAGGCTCGAGGTGGGTGAACCAGACTCGAGCGGCCTTCTAAAGGGTGGCCGGAAAGGCGATGCACAGGAGGGCATCCGTCGCCCTCTGGACTCTCATGAGAGCTTTATAGCTCTCCAGGTGGTTCACGGGATCGGTGGTCCCATCGTAGGGATCCACCTGGGGCATGCGGAACCGACTCAAAATCGATTCCTCTTGGATTTCCCGGGAGAAGGGAGGTTGGGCATCATAGCCCACTGGCTCCTTGGAGGAGCCCTGTATGTTGGTGAACTGACGGGAGAGCTTCGCCAGCTTGCTCTCTTGTTCTTCTGTGCGTCTTCGGCCAGGTGCCTAATGGCCTTGTCAGTTGAGTCTTCCAGTAAGGCCGCTAGAGAAGACGGTGTTGATAGCTGGAGATGGTTGCAATGGGGAGCCTTGCCTCGACTGTACTTGTCGCGCTTGATGACGGCATTGTCGTCCATCGGGGATCGGCACTCACAGTCCGCCGACCCAGAATGATTTCTCTTCACGGGGGTCTGGTGACTCCCACGGGGGTTAGTTGTGGCTCATGAATGGGATGGCCTGCCTTGGATGGAGTGCAGGCTATCGTGGGGTCCTGCGGCCTAGGTTGTAGAGTTCCCTGGCTGGGGTTGGGTGACCAGGGAGCGTTATTGGTGTTGCAACTACCTCACGGCCGTGATCAGTACTTGCATCTATTGGACAAGTGCAGCGTACTGACCATCTGTCGAGAGTGGCTGTGGTGGAGCTGGATGCTCCCTTTCTGGGTTGTGCGGGCCCGATGGCGTTGGGGCATCCCTTGCCCGGCTGGTGGAGGCTTCTCGATCACGAGTTACCACCATGCTTTGAGCAGAGCTGTTCTCAAGCTTGTGGGGGGCTTGTTTGTATAGGGGCTTTCCCCCCTACCTGGTTTGCTAATCTATTGTCGACCTTACTGTCGTGGCCTATAGCTGCGATGTTGCACCGGACGTTAGCCCCTTTACTCCGGAATCTTGCAGCTCCTGGTCCTGCAAAACAAAGGTTAGAGACCCGGACCGGGAATCCCGGCGAGGTCGCTCCGACGATCAAGTCAGCAAACGGTAAAGAGGAATAGATCCCCCAAGGCGTATCCCACTTTGGGCTCCATGCTTCGGGGAGAGTTTTCAACAAAGAATCGAGAAGAGGTTAGGGAGGAGCGATGCTCAAGTGGAGGCTGCTCTACCTGTTGGGACCCTCTCTGGGAGTCTCTCGGGAAATCTTATGTGCCTTTTTTCTCCTCTCAGACTTGTCCTTATATTTTTCTTGGTGGAGTCAGCTCTCCCTCCACTCTCCCATTCGGTCCCTCTTTTAAATCACCGATCTTCCTCTTACCTCGATTCTCGCCCCCTCCTTGAAGGGGCTCAGGAGTCAATGGTGACCATTAGAAGCACCCTCGAGGGTGTTACCCCTCATAGTAGGGATTTAAGTCGTGAGCCTCGTTTTCTCAGTGGACTATCACAACTGGGGAAACCTGGCTGGGCCTTGATCTGGGGACGGCAGCCTTCGGGTTCGGAGCCCCTAGCACGGCCTTCTTTTTTCAGGCGGTTCAGGGGATCAGTCACAGGATCTGACACCTCGATTGGGGCGCCCTTCCCCAACTGGTGCAAACGAGGTTATGCGCACTGCTCCAGCTTTGGGGCGCCGTACTGGGTGCACCGCTGCACGCATGCTTCGATGGTAGTCTTGGGGCCAATGCCTTCGTTCTTCCCAATGCTTCAAGGAAAGGGCTCCACTCTGGCCGAGGTGGGCTCGACCCTTGGAGAGCCACCTGGTGAAGGAGTGGAGAGGGCTCCACTTTGATCGAGGTGGGCTCGACCCTTGGGGAGCCACCTGGTGAAGGAGTGGAGAGGGCTCCACTTCGGCTGAGGTGGGCTCGACCCTTGGGGAGCCACCTGGCGAAGGAGCGGAGAGAGTTCCACTTCGATCGAGGTGGGCTCGACCCTTGGGGAGCCACCTGTCGAAGGAGCGGAGAGGGCTCCACTTCGGCGAGGTGGGCTCTAACCTTGGGGAGCCACCTAGCAAAGGAGCGGAGAGGGCTCCACTTAGGCGTGGTGGGCTCGACCCTTGGGGAGCCACTTGGTGAAGGAGTGGAGAGGGCTCCACTTCGGCGAGGTGGGCTTGACCCTTGGGGAGCCACCTGGCGAAGGCACTGGGCGAGAAGTCTGTCATGGCGGTGCTTGCTCGCCCTTTTTTACCAACTGGATCCGAGGTGTACTCCACGTCAGCGGTCTTGCCACATCACTATGACATCCTAGTTAAAAAACTATGATATCTATGCAGAAAATATAAAATAAAAGTTTATAATCCCATCTACTTATAATACATATCATCCGTGGCTTGGTTTATGACTCTTAGAGTGTCAAAAATTCTCACGGATGCTATAAAATTACTTAAATAGTCCGAAATAGTATTATGACATTTCAGTTTAAAAATTATGGCATCCTAGTTAAAAAACTACGAATCCATGTACAAATTAAAAAATAAAACATTCTAACCCCTTCTACCTGCAGTACACGTAAAACTATGATATCCTAGTTAACAAACTATGACACTCCAATATAAAAACTATAACATCCTAGTTAAAAAACTACGACACCCTTATAATATGTATAAAATAAAAGTTTCTGACATCTTCTACCTGTAATACGTGTCACTTGTGATCTGAATTAAAAATCTTAGAATCTCATGATGACATCCAATGTCATAACAAGCCAATGTAAAAGAATCAAGAGTAATTAGTCTGAAATAGAATTATGATATCTTAGTTCAAGATTCATGACATCCTACTTCAAATATTATGACACCCTGTACATATTTAAGCTGGGATGGCTAACATTTTTTATAATAGTTAGTTAGAATTTATTATTTCATAACTTACATTTATTTTTTACTTATATTTCATGTGATCTTATAATTATTCGACTGCATAGTATGAAGGCTTTACAACTATTTAAAAAATGTTGCAAGCCAGTAGTATATGTTGAAAAAGTATGAAAGATGGATTTTTCTAGTCTTCATATAGAAATCATCTAGAAGACTTCATTCGGTGCCTTCGTTGACATGTAGCCGTTCGTAGTTGACAGGCGACTCCTAGCTGATATTATTAGATGTTACAAGGGAGGTAACAAGTTTATTTTTTGTGGCAAGGTACTTACATTCAGCATCGAAGACGTGGTCTTGATTTTGGGTCTGCCATGCCATGAAAACAAAATTATAATGGAAGGCTAAGATAAAAAGGGTAGGTTATTTTAAAGATTTGGTAAGAAATCAAATCTTCAGAATAAGGGGTTGGAGAAGTTGCTAGCACAACTTCATTCATCAAACATACAAGAGAATGTTGAGGATACCATAAGACTTTAGATCACATACATGTTTGGACATTTTTTATCCAAGATATATCATCTCTTACTTAGATGATTTATCTCAGTTGGGATAAATCGACTGGGCTTCCACAATAAAGGAGTTGACCATTATGGCTCTCCCAGATATTGCTACTTGCTTGAGATCTGAGCCAGTCCAATCCAAGAGAAGTGACAAGGGTAGGAGGCAGCCAATCATGTTTATATGTTCAACTACTTTTGTGGTAAGGATCATTACTATGCAGCAAAAATGTATTTATATTTATTTTAAATCTTCTACATCTTTAAAGTACATGATTATTATTGTTACAGCAGTAAAAATCCCATTCAGCCCTGGCATAGATTGTTCTTGTTCAGCTGATGTGGTCGCGAGCTTTGCATGGCATCCCCAAGCCTGTCACCCAAATAAAGTAGTAGGGCATGGAAAGCCGTTGCATGAAGCCTTTCTGTTTATTTCACTAACGGCATGCTTTCTTGATGGTGCTGAGAATCTATCAACATATATAGCCTGCATGGCTCTTACAGTAGTTCCAACAAAGGGCTATCAGTGCAACCGCACACGACACAGGCACTCCTTTCCGCACTTCGACAGGTCGGCACCTCGGCCAGCCCACTTCGGCCACGCGCAGAGTCTAGCTTCATGGCAGTTCAGCCCGCGCCCAGTCTGGCATCTCGCCCGCGGCACACCCGCGCCCCGCTCGGTGGCACATCCATGGCACGCCCGTGCCTTGTTCGGAGGCACGTCCATGGCACGCCCATGCCCAGTCTGGCACCTCGGCCGACCCAGCTCCACATGCGTCTGTCCACTCCAGTTGGCACGCCGGGAGCAGCACGCGCTAGGACAGAGTTTTCTGGCTCTTCCCGTTCTCAGCCACCATGATCGGAATGAAGCTTTCCAGCTCTTCCCGTCTTGGCCCGGCACTCTTCGAGGCCAGCTCAGCACCTTGGATATGCTCGCACGGTCCGTATATTGATAGGAATGGTAGGGAGGAGAAGTGCCTCAGCGAGTCCAGCTCTAGCATCGTGGATGCACGGGCACGCCCGTCTCAGTCCGGCTTTGCTCGGGCATGCCCATTCTAGCCCATCCGGATCGTCTGGAGCCCCTATCCGCCTCACCTCATTTCGGCACCCTCCTTAGCCCGTGCCGGACCGGTTCGGCACCCTGGGAACGATCTTGGATCCATCCGCATGGAGTCCATCTGCCCAGCCAGCCAGCCCGGCATGCTCTCCTCGCCTTGGCCCGCACGTTGCGTGGGGGGGCCCCGCACGTTGCGTGGGGGGGCAGCTTACCCAGCTCAGCCCACTCTGGCCATGCCTGGCTCCGCCCATGTCAGCCATGTTCGGCGGTAGCATGGAGTCCAGCCCCAAGATGGATTTTTCTGGCTTCGTCTGCCTCCGTCTAGCAAGTCCCGTGGCCAAGCTCAGTGCTTCGAGCACGACAACCTCAATTCGCTCAGACGACCCTCCTCGGTCCATGCTAGATCGGTCCGGCATGCCAGGGAGCAGCACTGCACTTCCCAGCTCCGTTCGCTCCAACTCTGCTCCGCCCGTGCCACTCTCACCCTAGTCCGGCTTCGCCCACTCCGGTATGGCCATGCCTGCAGAGGCATTGTGCGGGTTAGCTTCAGCTTCGCCCGCCTTCGTCCAGCGCATCTGGCTCCACCCATGTCGCCCACGTCGTCATGCATCAAAAGCTCTCTGTCTCTGCCCCCTTCATTGCTGGGTAGCTCCGCTTCCAGGCATGCCCGCATGAATCCAGCTCCACCTATTTCTGTCCCAGCACCTTCAGCGGCCAGACCCGGCACCTCGGGTATGTCCAGCCCGACATGACCACTGGGAGCATTGCACAGTTCGGCCCCATCCATGTCGACCCGGCATGCTTTCCAAGGAGCCCCATCCACATGGGTCCTGAGCGTGCCGCCTGCAAAGGAGGACTACATTAAAACCTCCCAGGCCACTATTTACACTAATCAGAAGGAGTGCTCCACCTGAGGCACTGCACTTTTTCATCAACCTTCTGAACCTCCCAGAAGAGGAAGATTCACCAACCCATCATAGCCTCACAGGCCTATCATAGCCTCACAGGCCTACGTCAAGGAGAGCACGCCTCCCCAAATGATAGGAGCAATCTCATGATAAATAAGAGAGACCTCTGGCCAAGGTAAGAAAAATGACCACACGCTCATTTACTGGCCCGGGCCATGATTCTCCTACATAGCTCCGATTATTCCCAAGAGGAAAAATGAACTGACTTGAGCGTCAGTGTCCCCGCTGGTACCCCCGCTCAGGACTTTTTGTAGGTCTCCATTCACGAGTGACCGGGGAGAGGGCCTCATCCTACCGAAGTGGCTAGTAGGACGGCCAACAACTCTAAGCCTCCAGGGGCTAGTGATCTCGAAGCAAGCCAGAAGGAGCCAGGACAAGGGCAGGAGGAATATAAAAAGACCCCTCCAAGAACTCCTGCTACTCTCATTCTCAGAATGACCCCTCCAAATATGGTGACTCCACCATGTCCCGTAGAGGAGGGCCTATTCCCCTTGATCGCCTCCGATCGACGAACCCGGTAATGCAGGCGGGAAGTCCACTCACCTAGGACACGTAAGAGCTGCAGGCCATGGTGATCTAAGCGGCAACAGATTTGCGCGCTAGGTAGGGGGCAGATCATAGCTCCTCAGCTGGTGGATAATGGCAGCCACCTTCGTCCTCTACCCCCGGGGGCAGGCTAGGGGCACGAGAGCTCCCCCCTCTCTCGGGGCTCCAGGGAGTGGTCTCAAGAAAAGGCTCTGAGCTGTGAAGGGGCATCGTCATCTCCGGCAAGATCAGACGGGGAATGTCCAAACCCATGCCAATGCCATGGATGGCTGGCCGCACGGTTGCCAAAAAAAAAAAGAAGAAGAAGAAGAAAGAAGAGGAGAAGAAGAGAAGGAAAAATGGTCTAACCATAGTGGAGGAAAAAATTAATGCTCGTGGTCTTTTTAGGCACCCGTCCTCTCCCATGCAACGGAGTCTCATACTCCCATGCAATGGAGTCTCGTATTCCCATGTAACGAGATCTCACCTCTCCCATGCAACGGAGTCTCATACTCCCATGCAATGGAGTCTCATACTCCCATGCAACAGGGTCTCACCTCTCCCATGCAACGGGGTCTCACCTCTCCCATGCAACAGAGCCTCATGCTCCCGTGCAACAGAGCCTCATCCTCCCGTGCAACAGAGCCTCATCCTCCCATGCAACGGAGTTCCATCTTCCCATGCAACAGAGTCTTGTTCTCCCATGCAACCGAGTTCTATTCTCCCAGGCAGCGGAGTCCCATTCTCTCCTAAGATAGTGGTCAGCGAATTTGATTCTAGCATTCTCAAAGAAGAAATATATTTTTATTTATTCATGTGATCGGAGCTCAACAAGTAACTCCTTTCCCCACTATACTTGCAAAATACAAAATTATGATTCAGTTATGTAGGAAAAGCTCCTGTATTACCATAAAGGGCAAGCACTACAATCCACCAGAGTCTGTCACTGCCCGTAAGGTTTCTTGACAGGTGCTCAAGCCAAAAAACTTCTGAAGCCCCGCACTCAAGTTGGGAGCCTCAGTGCCCCGCACTCAAGCCAGAAAATTTTCGAAGCCCCGCACTCAAGCCAAGAGCCTCAGCGCCCTGCACTCAAGTCGGGAAACTTCTGAAGTCCCGCACTCAAGCCGAGAGCCTCAGCATCCCGCACTCAAGCCAGAAAACTTTCGAAGCCCTGCACTCAAGCCAGGAGCCTCAGCACCTCGCATTCAAGCTGAAAAACTTTTGAAGCCCTGCACTCAAATTGGGAGCCTCAGCACCCCGCATCAAAGCTAGGAAGCTTCTGAAGCTCTGCATTCAAGCCAAGAGCTGAAGTCAAGCTCCTTAATGAAGCTCTGCATTCAAGCCGAGCTGAAGTCAAGCTCCTTAATGAAGCTGAGCTGAAGTCAAGCTCCTTAATGAGGCTGAGTTCCTCACTGAGGTCAAGCACCCATCCAAGACCAAGCTCCCTACTGAGGTCAAACTTCCATTTGAAATGAAGAATACCAACCCCCACCATGGCTGGGGAAGGCAGTGACGAGGTGCAATTCCCAAAAGATGGAAGCATGGAAGGCCCCGTCACCTCATGCACACCATGCAAGACTATGGATTGGGGTTTCGTCCTCCACTCCATGCAAACATGACACAAACAGTGATCTAGTTACTCCATGCAATGCAGGGTTGGATGGTACAAAGCTCACAAGTGCATGCATTGTACTGCTCCTTGAGTTCCTCCACCAGGATGGCTCCCCCGAGGTCGAGCCTTTGGCCAAAGTCGAACTCCCCCTCCTTGGGTTCCTCTGTCAGGATGGCTCCCCCGAGGTCGAGCCTTTGGCCGAAGTCGAACTCCCGCTCCTTGGATTCCTCCACCAGGATGGCTCCCCCAAGGTCGAGCCTTTGGCCAAAGTCGAACTCCCGCTCCTTGAGTTCCTCCGCTAGGATGGCTCCCCTGAGGTCAAGCCTTTGGCCGAATCGAACTCCCGCTCCTTGAGTTCCTCCACCAGGATGGCTCTCCCAAGGTCGAGCCTTT
This sequence comes from Areca catechu, assembly GCA_021397845.1. NCBI lineage: Eukaryota > Viridiplantae > Streptophyta > Magnoliopsida > Arecales > Arecaceae > Areca > Areca catechu. The sequence continues at coordinate 57,486,454 of CM038045.1, forward strand.
AGCCAAAGTTGAACTCCCGCTCCTTGAGTTCCTCCGCCAGGATGGCTCCTCCGAGGTTGAGCCTTTGGCCGAAGTCGAACTCCCGCTCCTTGAGTTCCTCCACCAGGATGGCTCCCCTGAGGTCGAGTCTTTGGCCGAAGTCGAACTCCCACTCCTTGAGTTCCTCCACCAGGATGGCTCCCCCAAGGTTGAGCCTTTGGCCGAAGTCGAACTCCCCAAGGTTGAGCCTCTGGCCAAGACCAAGCTCCTACTCCTCGAACCTTCCAGCAGCTTCTGCGCTCTCATCAAAAGCTTTGAGGAGTGTTGTGAGCTCGACCATGTCAACCATGTGCCCGGTCATCTATATGTGCACCCAAGTCATGCACCTCACCAGCCTCTTCCTCCTTGGCATCACCTTCTACCTGGCCAATGAGGAGTCAGGCTGAAGTACTAGCATCATCACCATGCAACATTATCTCTCACCCGGCCAACCAACCTTTGGTCGATGTATAGGCAGGCTCTTAAAGTCCCATAGTTGACCTCCGACAGGTTATGCTCCATCCAGCAATTGACTTCCTACAACCAGCACAAGGCTTGCTACAGCATGGCGTCGAATGGATAAAGCTACTCCCTTCATCCAAAATGATGAGAAGTAATGCTTTGGACTCAGGGAGTGGGGGCATTTGTTACAGTAGTAAAAAATCCATTTGGCCCTGGCACAGATTGTTCCTGTTCAACTGACGTGGTCACGAGCTTTGCATGGCATCCCCAAGCCTGTCACCCAAATAAAGTAGCAGGGTGTGGAAAGCCGTTGCATGAAGCCTTTCTGTTTATTTCACTAACGGCATGCTTTCTTGATGGTACTGAGAATCTATCAATATACATAGCCTGTATGGCTCTTACAGTAGTTCCAATAAAGGGCTATCGGAACAACCGCACGTGACACAAGCACTCCTTTTCGCACTTCAACAGGTCGGCACCTCGGCCAGCCCACTTCGGCCATGCACGGAGTCCAGCTTCATGGCAGTTCAGCCCGTGCCCTGTCCGGCACCTCGCCCGCGGCACGCCTGCGCCCCATTCGGAGGCACGTCCAAGGCACGCCCATGCCCAGTTTGGCACCTCGGCCGGCCCAGCTCCGCACGCATCTGTCCACTCCAGTCGGCATGCCAGGAGCAGCATGCACTGGGATGGAGTTTTTTGGCTCTTCTCGTTCTCAACCATCGTGACCGGAATGAAGCTCTCCAGCTCTTCCCATCTTGGTCCGGCACTCTTCGAGGCTGGCTCAGCACCTTGGGTATGCCCACATGGCCCGCGTATTGACTGGAATGGCAGGGAGGAGAAGCGTCTCAGCCAGTCCAGCTCCAGCACCGTGGATGCCCGGGCACGCCCGTCTCAGTCCAGCTCCGCCTGGGCATTCCTGTTCTAGCCCATCCGGCTCATCTGGAGCCCCTATCCTTCTCACCTCGGTCTAGCACCCTCCTTAGTTCATGCCGAACCGGTTCAGCACAATGGGAACGGTCTTGGATTCATCCGCATGGAGTCCGTCAACCAAGCCAGCCAGCCCAGCATGCTCGCCTCGGCCCATGCATCACGGGGGGGCATTGTGCCCAGCTCAGCCCACTCCAACCATGCCTGGCTCTGCCCACGTCGACCATGTCCGATGGCAACATGGAGTCTAGCCCCAAGATGGACCTTTCCGGCTTCGTCCACCTCCGTCCAGCAAGTCCCGTGGCCAGGCTCGATGCTTCGGGCATGATTGCCTCAATTCGCTCGGACGACCCTCCTTGGTCTATGCCGGATCGATCCGGCACACCAAGGAGCAGCGCCGCACTTCCCGGCTCCGTCCGCTCCAACTCTGCTCCGCTCGTGCCACGCTCACCCCGGTCCGGCTCTGCCCACTCTGGTTTGACCATGTCCACAAAGGCATGGTGCGGGTCAGCTTCGGCTCTGCCCGCCTTCGTCTAGTGCATCTGGCTCCGCCCACGTCGTCACGCATTAAAAGCTCTCCATCTCTGCCCCCTTCATTGCTAGGGAGCTTCACCTCCAGGCACGCCCGCATGAATCCGGCTCTACCTATTTCTTCCCAACACCTTCAGTGGCCAGACCCGGCACCTCGGGCACGTCCAGCCCGGCATGACCACTGGGAGCATCACACGGTTCGGCCTCATCTACATGGGCCCGGCATGCTTTCCAAGGAGTCCCATCCACATGGCTCCTGTAGCGTGCCGCCTGCAAAGGAGGACTATATTAAAACCTCCCAAGCCACTGTTTACACAAATTAGGAAGGAGTGCCCCACCCGAGGCACTGCACTTCTTCACCAACCTTTTGAACCTCCCAGAAGAGGAAGATTCACCAATCCATCATAGCCTTACAGGCCTATCCTAGCCTCACAGGCCTACGTCAAGGAGAGCCGCCTCCCCAAATGATAGGAGCAATCTCATGATAGGTAAGAAGGACCTCCGGCCAAGGTAAGAAAAATGACCACACGCTCATTTACTGGCTCGGGCCATGATTCTTCTATACAGCTTCGACTGTTCCCAAGAGAAAAAATCTAACTGACTTGAGCGTCGGAGTGTCCCCGCCGGTACCCCCAGCCAAGACTTTTTGCAGGTCTCCATTCACGAGAGCGACTAAGGAGAGGACCTCATCCCACCAAAGTGGCTAGTAGGATGGCCAACAACTCTAAGCCTCCAAGGGCGGGTCATCTCGAAGCAAGCCAGAAGGAGCTAGGACAAGGGCAGGAGGAATATCAGAAGACCCCTCCAAGAACTCCTGCTACTCTCATTCTCATAACTATCCCTCCGAATATGGTGACTCCACTAAGTCCCATAGAGGAGGGCTTGTTCCCCTTGAGCGCCTCCGATCGACGAACCCGGAGATGCAGGCAGGAAGTCCACTCACCTAGGACACGTAAGATCTGCAGGCCACGACGATCAAAGTGGCAACAATTATGTACAGGTTTGGCTTCTCGAGCATAGCACATTAATAGCCTCAGCACACCCTAATAAGCTACCTAGGCTGTTGAAGTAGTATGACAACCAGTTAAAGACACAGATGTTCAGTTTGTCAACATGCAGCCTCATGAATTGGTAAGATAATCTATTATATCATAAACGTAATGAACAAAAATTTATTATCATTAATATAAAGTTAATTTGTTATTATTTTTAGCTTACAGTTGGAGGGAGCTATTGAGCCTATGATAATGGAACGGTGGCTTATCACTAACGAAACAATGGCATCCTTGAAACCCAAAAATAGTTATGCAAGCTATGTACAGTTAAAGAATGAAGTAGAAGATATAAAGAAGAAGCTTGCCATAGTTGAAACCCTTCTCAGTTCATTGCTAAAGAAAGATAGCAGTACTAATAAAGAAGGGCACAAAGGGGCGAAGGGAGATGATATAGAGGAGGAGGTGGAAGTAATGGGACAAGATCAACCTAGGATGGTGGAAAAAGTTTATGACACCCCTCTGACTAAGGTTGAACATAGGATAGAGGAAAAATTGAAGGATATCCCTGTGACTGAGGATGCTAAGGGGGATAAAGAAAAATCTCTGGTTCCGTCACCTATCAAGAGGGTGAAGAACCAACCTAGGCTATGAAAGGCCTTACAAATGATAGTAGATTCTACTTTTGAAATAGACCAATATAAAAAAAAGACAAAGATAGTGAGCATATCTCAGTCTAATGAATCAAATTTGAATCTACAATTTAAAGATGATAAAAATTTGATCAAAACCTTTTTAAAAGAAAGGATCAACTCGTAAGTGATATTTATTTTTTCTATTATGTATGCTACTTTATGGTTCAAAATGTATAATATCCTTTATGTTTATTAATTTTAGAAAGGTTATCTATACCAATAAATTTGGAGGCACTATCACAAGGAGAAATATTTTTGATTTCCTTAACAATGATAAGATAGTTAATGATATAGTAACAGACTATTACTTTATTTTGTTGTTATCTTTATGTATATTATGATATATTTTTTGATAATTCTTATATTGATTTTTAGAATTGTATGAAATCATGTTACTTATAATTAATCAGTTTATATTACATTACCAGATAATTAATGCCAGGCAGGAGTTCATTAGAAATAATTGGATAGAGCATCTAGATAGATAACATAAGTACATCATTGCACCTGTAATGACCTCCGGCATGTGTCTGACATCAGTATCACCATTTCAAGAACTTGCTCAAATGGCATAGACTATGATATTTGATGGAGTTAGTGATCAAGATAAGAAGGAATTTCGGTTTCTGTTCACCATCATCAACTCAGACAATTCGTATTGGCACCTAGTTGCGGTTGACATGCAAAGAAAGATATTGATGCATCTGAATTCCATTAAATGTAATTTTAGGTACAAAGCAAATGCAAGGAAGTGGCACAATATATTCAGGCCAATGTTTCATATATTCTATAACAATTAAGAGGTGAAGAATTAGTCCATGCTAGAGATTACTGAATGCCCTTCCCAACCTGCAGGATCACTAGACTGTGAATTATATTGCTTGAAATACATAAAATTTCTTGCTCACAGGGATAAGCCTGATTGTTGAAATTTCATAGAAAAAGATATCAGTATATCCGATGACAGTTAGCAGCAAGATTATTGAGAAAGAGCTTCAATCAAAAAATTAATAGTGCTGTTAAAATTTAGTATACAAAAGCAAACTTTTTTTTAATATACTTATTCTCTTTAATTCATGCACTTCTGTAATATATTATAGAAATTTGTAAGTAATTGATGTTATATTTTAAGCATCATTCCAAAAAAAAAATTATGTAATTCATTCAAACAGTAATGTTATAAATATCATTTTCTTATTACATTAAGTTTTTGTATTTTAGATATTATGTTTACTTTCAGAATGTCAAATTTTTTCATTCATGTGATGATGTTATAAAGAAATATTATGTTTCTTGATATGGTGTCATAGTTTTCCAATTAGAATGTCATAACTATAGATCTAGGGTGTTGTAATCATATTTCAACATTTACTTAAACTTTGTTTCTTAGAAGTCTATTATGACATTATAAGAGTTTTAATTCAGACCACAGGTGACATGTATTCTAGATAGAAGAAGTTAAAAACTTTGATTTTACATTTTCTATAAAGATGTCATGGTTTTTTAACTAGAGTGTCGTAGTTTTTAAACTGGGATATTGTAATACTATTTCGGCCAATTTGAGTAATCTTCTAACATCCGTGATAATTTTTGACACTCTCGGAGTCATAAACTAAGCAATGGATGATATGTATTACAGGTACAAGGGATTAGAAACTTTGATTTTATATTTTCTGCATGGATGTCATAGTTTTTTAACTATGGTATCATAGTTTTTGAACTTGGATGTCGTAATACTGTTTCAGGCTATTTGATTAATCTTATAGCATCCGTGGCATTTTTTTATACTCTGGAAGTCATAAACCAAGCCATGGATGATATGTATTATAGGTAGAAGGGGTTAAAAAAACTTATTTTATATTTTATATATTGGTGTCATAGTTTTTTAATTAGGATATTATAGTTTTTAAATTGGGATGCCGTATTACTATTTCAACCAATTTGAATAATCTTCTAGCATCCATGATAATTTTTGACACTCTAAGAGTCATAAACCAAATAATTGATGATATGTATTACAAGTACAAGGGGTTAGAAACTTTGATTTTATATTTTCTATATGGATGTCGTAGTTTTTTAACTAGAATGTCGTAGTTTTTGAGATTGGGTGTCGTAATACTATTTGGGCTATTTGATTAATCTTATAGCATTCGTAGCATTTTTTTACACTCTGAAAGTCATAAACCAAGCCATGGATGAAATGTATTACAGGTAGAAGGGATTAGAAAGTTTTATTTTATATTTTATACATTAGTATCATAGTTTTTAAACTAGGATATTGTAATTTTTAAACAGAATATCGTATTATTGTTTTGGCCAATTTGAGTAATCTTCTAGCATCCGTGATAATTTTTGATACTATGAAAGTCATTATTCAAATAATGGATGACATGTATTATAGGTACAAGGGGTTAGAAACTTTGATTTTATATTTTCTGCATAGGTATCGTAATTTTTTAACTAGAGTATCATAGTTTTTGAACTTGGATGTTGTAATACTATTTCAGGCTATTTGATTAATCTTATAGCATCCGTGGTATTTTTACTTTGAAAGTCATAAACCAAGCCATGGATGATATGTATGACAGGTAGAAGGGGTTAGAAAGTTTTATTTTATATTTTATACATGGGTGTCATAGTTTTTTAACTAGGATTTCGTAGTTTTTAAACTAGGATGTCGTATTACTGTTTTGGCTAATTTAAGTAATCTTCTAGCATCCATGATAATTTTTGATACTCTGGGAGTCATTATTTAAAACATGGATGATGGGAAGTCTTGTTAGGAGCAGTTATTTCTTTCACTTTCTTTTTTCATTCTGCGATATTCAAATTTTATAATTGAATGCCATCCATTATATTAAGGGGTGTCATAATTCTATTATCCCTGTTTTAATCTTTGGGCACATAAAGTAGCCCTACAATTCATATTTGAAATAAACATATTCAATCACATGTCCAATACATCATGTTTTAAATTTTTTTAGATAATATAAATATATATAAGATTGTATGAAAATTCAGTATTTTATATCCTCTCCTGTGTTAGTTGATTGCATACATAAGCATCAACTTTTTCTAAAAAAGGATCGAAAGATGGTATAGTGGGTTCAATTATTTGTTTAGATACTTTCACTATATTATGGAAAGTCTGTCTCTTGCTTGTACTAGCTCTTCTTTCATTTTACACAGGAGTGTCAAGAAAGCCTTATCCATATTTTCCTTGATCTCTTTAACTTTTTCTCGACTCTACTCTTAATTCTATTTTCTCTTGGATGATCTTGCATAGCAACTTGATCTGGATCTTTGATTAGAAGTTGTATAATTTGCTTAGCTATACAGTTAACATCTACAGCTCTTCTGAATAATGGTATAAGATCTTCTATTACTAAATTAAATACATCTTTATACATGAAGGTTATCTCTATAAGTTTCATCATCCGATGACTCATCAAAGCATATCTACGATCAATAAAATATAATATTTATATTAGGATTTCATGATATATGATAGGTTTATGTAAACATAAAATAAAATATTTGAATTTAAATAATTTTTTGACTATATATCATGATTTTCGTGTGCTTTTATCATAAATTGAGTAATGCATTCAAAATCGTCGAATTGGTATTTCATGTACCTGCATCATCTATTCAAGAAGTACTTATCTGGGATATAAAATACATCACTTTGATGAAGATCCAATAAGGCATGCCTATATAGGTAACCCTTATATTGAAAGGATTCATACTGACATTGAACATCCTCCAAAATTTTATCATATGAACCACATAATTTTTTATAATCTCCTTCTTCATTCCATCAACTTTAATTTTTTCAAATGGTTTAACAAAATATACATTACAGTTATCAACTTCTTTAACTAAATTAGCATTTGATGCAGCCATTTCAAGAACATAATTCTGAAATTTTTTGAATTATGCTTTGTATATTTTCCTGCTGCTTGTCTCTCAAAAGAAGAGGATGTCTTTAGGAAAGCATTTGTTTACAACGTTTTATTGCCTTTCTTATTTTCTGCTTCATATCTTTTTTTTAAGGCATCTTCATACTTATCGATGAATTCTTTTAGTATAGTTTTCGAGTTTATAAACCCATCAAAGAAGTGATTGATGCTCTCGCTCCTTTATAAAGTTGACATCTCTGTTCATAATTATTAAAAAAAGAATCATTAAATATATAAAGTTGATTAGAAATTTACAAACATAAATATTAATCAATCATAATGACTTACAAACCTGCAAAGAATGTATCCTTAAGGTAAACTAGAACCCATTTATCCCGACATTAATAAATGTCTTTTAACAAATCTATAGCCTTGCATTCTCTATATTTCTCCATTAAATGTGCCCACCTTTTCTTGAAAGATACTATGATAACTGAATCATATATCACCTCTTCAAACTTAACTATAAATTTAGAATTTATAGTACAAATATGGCAAATCTTTTTAAGAATCTTCTTCAATATATGCCAAAGACAAAATCCATATTTTGCATGAAAAAAAACATCCCTAACAGTAATCTCGATTACCTTATCTTGATCAGTTATGATGGCATTAGGTGGTTGATCACCATTTGCATCCAACCATGATTGGAATATCTATTTAAATATCTCAATCCTCTCATCTGATAACAATGCGCAACCAAGCAATGTGGACTTGTCCATGATGGTTGACTCTGATAAATGGATAAAAAGATATTTGATATATATTTGTCAAATAAATTGAGTCAAAAGTTAATACATCACTAAAATAAGTTCTTGCCAATCTTGATCTATGATCGATCCAAAAGACAGATCTGAGCTCTCCATTATCATTTAGGTCCAAAGTATAAAAAAAATTTATATTTTTTACTTGCATTTGTATGAAATAGATTATCATTGACTGTGCATCTCCTTCTTTCAGCTAACTTTAACATTCTCGATAGATGAAATTTTTAGCATCCTTCTCTATAAAATCTAATTATCTTTTACCCCTTTCCTTCTAGCTATGGCAAAGTATATTTGAGTTGTGAAAATATTCATGGCATGTAAATTACTGATCTCTGCCTTTTCTGGTATGTTGATCCTCCTATGAAACTGTAGATAACTAGCTGATAATATGGACAGCTCATAGTTATGTTCTAAAAAAATATCATCCAATATCCACTTACCATTTTTAGAATTTAGTCTTGTTTTTATTGAAGTTTTATCATCAATTTTGCCAATATCCCTAGGATTCATAGAGTTATCGATTTTTCTAGATTTTTCTTGCCTCCAATTTGCTAGGTGCTTGAAGCATATTTCTTTGTTATTGTTGGACCTACTACACACTATTGTAATTCCAAAACCTACTCTCCTTGCATATCCATTATAGAAATTATATACATCATTTACACAATTAAACTCTATTTTAATTTCAGGATCAATTGATTCGTTCTCTACATTCGGGGTGCTAGGAAAAGGTGCATTTTTGTAAACAATACCAGCAACCTCATTCAAGTGATTATGTTCGATTTTTTTCAGATTTCTAATTTCAATGCCATATATAAAAATATCTATAAAAAATTATAAACATTGATATCCATAATTTTAGATGACATTTTATCTACAGCATAATAAATATTATGTTATACATTGGATATAATATGACATGATAATGTGATAATACGTGCATAGAACCAAATATTTCTTAAAAAATATATTTGAACTTATGATACCCTAGTTCAGAAATTATGACACCCAAGTTAAAAGATTATGATAGCTGATCATAAAATATGAAACTAAATATATTAACTCCTCCTACTAGGAAAATCTATCACTTGTGGACTGAGTTATAACTCCTAGGATGTCATAACATACTACGGATGCTAAAGGATCACAAATATATGCTGAAACAGGATTATGACATCCTGGATTAAAGATTATGACATCCTAGTTAAAAAACTATGATATCCCTACACAAAATCATAAACATAATATTTTGATCCTATGTAACAGAAGTGTTTAAGTATACATTACTGATATATGATACCTACATTATAATAAAATACTTCTGAGAAAACTTCAATATCAAAAACTTTAAAACATGAATAACTCAATACAAAATAGTAAATGGAGGTTTTTGTCCTCCATCATAGAACTTTTTGAGCATGCATTAGCTTAAATAAGATTGTTAGATTGTGCTAAAAAGACTAGAAAAAAATAATATTTTAAAATATGATATTAAAACTTGTGACATCCTAGTTAAAATATTATGACACACTAGTTAAAAGATTATGACATCCCTATAGAAAACATAAAACTAAAGGTATTGACCCATCCTAAAAGGAATACCTATCACTTGTGGACTGAATTATGACTCTCATAATATCATAATAAGTCATAGATGTTAAAGAATTACAATCGCATGTAAAAACTGGGTAATGACACTCTAGTTCAGAAATTATGACATCGTAGTAAAAAAATTATGACATTCCTCCAAAAAACATGAAACTATATTTATTATCCTCTCCTACTAGGAATACCTATCACCAGTGGACCGAGTTATGATGTTCAGAGTATCATAAAATTTCATGGATGCTAAAGGAGTATTATATGGTTTTCTAATATATTAACTTTCTCTAACTACCAAAATAGTTTGTGTAATAAAAGAACTATAAAAAGAAAACTAAACAAGATTCTATAAAAAATTTTTTACTTCATATTGGAGATGATATTTTATCTTGAAGTTATAGAAGAAGTCTTTGGTAGCTTATTCTAACTTCGGATCAAAAGTTTTTCCTTATACTCGTAACTCATAATACTTTTTAGACCTAGGAAGAACTTTTTCATCCTGGAACACTACCTGATACCTTAGACTGGAAAATGGAGTACTTTTTTAGAACAAGAAAGAAGCTTATATTAACATTCGAAAGTTGATTCCTATGACAAGACTCTCGAAGCATATTTCAGGGAGAGGAAGATTCTTCCTTCAACCTTTGACTAATTCTTTGGACCCTAAAGCTAGAGCATATTTCAAAAAACTAAAATATTTAGCTAGAAGTACTATGAGCAATGTTTTAGAATCACCAAAATTCAAGCAAGATGGCGAGAAAAAGTAGGCCGGAGGGAAAGGATATTTTAGTTTGCACAAAAAATTTTAAAAAAGCTGAATGGGAATTAATAAATGTCACGCTCAACATTTAACATGTTATCTCTGCCAGTGATACGGACTCCTATCCCGTCCCATCAAGCCAACTAGGATTGATGTGGATCAATAAGAAACGGCGATGCGGGCCACATAGGATTTCCTACACCGCACGCGGTGCACAAAGGCTTACTTATAGCAATAATACGCGAGGAAGAGAAAAAAACTGACCCCTGTCCAAAATTTAAAAATACAAAAAAATATTTTAAAAAAATCAATTGTACTTAATTTTTTTAGGAGGTTATGTAAAATAATAAAAAAATGTTTTAAAAAATCAATTGTACTTAATTTCTTTTGGAGGTTATGTAAAAAAAATTGCACATATTTTCCTCTGCTTTAACAAAAGAAAGTCTAATCACAAAAAAAGAAAATAACATTTTGGGAACTCCATATATAGAAAAAATATCTACAAAAAAATATATATTTTTTTTTCATAGGACCCTTCATAAAAGGAAAAAAACTCATTTGAAAAAAATGTATGCACAAAAAAAATCACACACAAAAAAAATAATATGTTCGTAATATTTTCTAAATTAAATTTTTGGTAGAGCTCTTCCAAAAAGAAAAAATGTTTCAATCATAAAAAGATAAAAATAATTCATTTGTAATATTTTCTAAATTATTTTATTAATGGGACTATTCAAAAAAAGGAAAAAATATTTCTTTTTGGGAACTTCTTATATAGAAAAAAAAACTTGTTCATAATATTTTATCTACAATTACAAAATTTGAATAGCATACTTAGTCACTCGTGCACCAAAAAATTTTATAACAATTATAAGAACCTTTAACAAGGAAAAAAAAAATTTCATTCAAAAAGGTCAATTCTACATACAAAAAAACATATTTTAAAAAATTTGCTTCTTGTTTTTTTTGGAAACTCTACAAGTACAAAAAAATAAAAATAATTCATTCATAATATTTTCTCCTAAAGCAAATTGAATTTTTAATGAAACTTTTCAAAAATGAAAAAAAAATAAAAAAATGAACATGCAAATAGAAAAACATATGTTTGTACCAAAAAAATCATAACAATTATGGAATATCATGTAAAAAAAAGGGTAGTCCATATGCAAAAAAAGATAAAAAAGAAAAAAACTCAAAATAAATCATTAAAAATAAAGAAAAAAAAGGGCATTATGAAGTTGTGTAATAAAAAGAAAGTAAAAATATTATTTTTTTATTTCTTTTGGAAACTTAAAAAGAAAAAAAATATTTCTTATTTAATTTCTTTCACATATAAAAAATTTTCAACTAACTCTAATATCACAATGATCGAAAATTGTAGGAGATTGAAAAAAAATACTTTGCCTTTATTTCTTCTTCCAAATGATAGCAGTATGTGCCATAGCAATCAAAACAATTCAAATGATTAGTACTTTTATTATTACTTTAATTATTCATTTGTTTGCTTATCATGGAATCAGTTAAAGTACTATGGGTAAAAATTGAAAATAACTAGAGCCTAAAACTTAATTGCTATAGCTAAAAGCAAGTTTGCTATATGCCCTATATGAATAATCATGATTGTCTAATTTTTTGCATGACATGGTAATTCTACTTTACAAAATAAAACTAATGGACAATTAGTTATATCACTAATTTATGTATTAATTAGTAGTACCTATAAAAATATTTCTATTTAATATAATTTAATAAGTTAATAAGCTTTTTATAAATAATATTATATGATTATATTTTAGTTTAATTATGATCTATATTAAATAAAAGTTATTTATTATCTAAAATAAGAAGCTCTATTAGTAATGTTGTTGATACAGGCATTCATGTAGTGAATGGAGAGCTCTCCATAAGCATAGTCTCCGTTTTAGTCCATATTAATAATATCACTTCTACATGTTTTAAATTTATGAGAAAACAATTAAGAATTAATGATAATATTGCTATGTAACAATAGGGACCAATACACATACATATTGCATGTTGTCTTTAAATCTGTCATTCTTTCTAAATTCAAATTTCTTATAAATATATCAAATTTAACTATAAATATTAAGATATTTAGATAATAAAAATGGTGTTACTCTCATTCTTGAGAAGTAGGAAGAGATCTAAAGCAATAATCTAAGAGAGGATAGCGGGAGATGGAGTTACCTTTAAAATGAATTCCATCTCTTTTTTTTGTTGTTTTTTTTTTTTTTTTGGTTAGGATGGGTACATTAACAAGTCCTTATATAAATATAGCCGCTCATGTCAGTCATTAAGATATCCCAAAGATGCCTTGGAATAGTAGGTACAGTGTCCCATAAAATAGGCTGGTCATATGACTGGTGATCAAGTCAGCAGTACTGTTTATTCCTTTATATTGGCATTTTTTGGTTCAAATGAGATGGGAAACAAGATGATCCTCCATATATCCATTAACAACGGGTGTTCATCCACCATCTAATATGCTTGGTCATCAATGCAAGAAATAATTATTTTAAAATCCTGTGCGAAGATGTCTTCCTTCAGGCTAGTAGTAGTATAGATTAGAACAGCTCTTAGCTCAACCAAGGGAATTGTAGCCCCATAGAAAGAAGTCCCACCCACATCGACTAAGGAAGAGCTGAAATTTTGAGTAATAGATCCTACTCCATCATTCAGTCTTCTCTCCACACTTCTATCTTTATTAATTTACAGGTGCAAGCTCATATATACTGACAAGTTAATCCCATTTCCATTTTCTAACTTTTTATTCAGACACAGAGAGAGAGAGAGAAAGAGGGAGAAGGGTTTATCTTTTTTGTTTTTATTCTGAGAGAAAGGGAGGGGTCCAAATGCTTGAGGATGCGCAATGCATAGGACCTTTTTGTGGAAATGTCTAGCATACCATGAACTTGTTACGCTCCCAATGGCATGTCACTTCTTCGCGCGGATATATCACAAAACAAGACAACCCTTGTGTCGAATTGGGATCTTTTATACCAAATCTGCGCTTAATAGGTAACGAGCAATCATCTACAAGCGTCAAATGAGGCTTCAATCAATGTGAACAAAATTTGGAAAACAAATTGCCCTCTCGGCCCCCCCGATTGTTTCTTCCATTTAGCCTCACCCGGCTGCGTGAACAAAGAACCAAGGTGGATGAGAATCTCTCCCTGACATCGATGCTGGATGAGAACCATTCCAAACCCAAAGTTTTGACGGATTGATACACGAGCTAAGAAAATGAGTGCGCCAAGTTTACCGCGCAGGACTTGTAAGCGTGCAGTGCGCGGCAAGATAGGGACTGCGATGGTTGGATACAGATCAGGTCTGTCAATATTTATATTTATTTTATAATCAAAATTCTCGTATCCGTACTTTCTTTATATTTAGTTTAGATCGGATCGGATCAAATTGAGATGCAGCTGGATCAGATCGGATAAAGAACATGTACATATTATAAAATAATTATAATTTTAAAAATGCAATTTATATTAAAATTATATTAGGTTGAATTCAAAGCAAGGCATAACTCAATCTGAATTTATTTTAAATATTTTTTCTAGGACCCATGCCTTTGTCAGATTTTAATTGGATTGGATAAAATTTTCGTTATTTGGATCGGGTTTGGATAGGTACCTTGTGGGCCGATTAAAATTGCTATCCCTACTGTAGGAAATATTAAAAAGTTCTAATGCTGAAATTCTGCATTTCAGATGGTAGTCCATCCAGAATAGATTTTTTTTTAAAATAATGCATTTTAAAAATAAAATTACGGGAGACGTGGACTAGAATTTGTCTTTTGAAAAAGGCCAAGATAGGTAAGCCAAATTCGTCTTTTGAAAAGACGAATTCAATTTAACTGAATTCATCCTTTCAAAAGACGAATTCTTAGTAAATTATTTTTTTTAAAAAAATTATTCAAAGAAATTTTTAATTTTATTAAAAATTTAAAAAATTATTTAAAGTAAGAATAGAAATTAATAATAGAAATTTTTAATAGAAATTTCTATTATTTAAATTAATAATATAACTTTTTTTTATTAAAATGAAAAAAATTTAAAATAATAAGGTGGACCGATGGTAGCAAGACCAGTAGGTGGACCGATGGTCGGATCCTGGAAGCCGGACCGGCGATCGGGACGGTGACAGGACCGAGGGTCGGATCTTTCAGCCAAATGATTTAATTAAAAAAAGAGTTGTTATTATTATTATTAAAAAATTAATATATTAAATTAAAATATTTTAAATATATTAATTTTATCAAATTACATTAAAAATTTAAAAAAACAAAAATTATTAAAAAAATTGTTAAAAAACTTATATTTTTTAATAAAATAAAATAATGAGAAATCGCGGGTTGTATCCCCGATTTCACCAAATAATATTTTTTTAATTAAAATTTAATAAAAGAATTTTAAAATTAACGAGAAATCATGAATTTTAATAAATCCTAAAATAATTTATTATTTTCATAATTTTAATTTTATATTTTATATATTTTTTAATTTATTTGAGCAAATAAATGATTCTTGTCATTTTAAGATCGATATGTGGACCAATGATCGGATCAGTAGGTAGACGGATGATCGGATCAATAGCAAGACCAGTAAGTGAACCAATGATCGATCCTGGTAGCTGGACTGGTGATCGGAACGACGACAGGATTGAAAACCGAATAGATGACAGGATCGACGAAAAATAAAGTTTTATTATTTTCATAATTTTAATTTTATAATTTATATTTTTTTGAATTTAGTTAAGCAAATAAATGATTCTTGTCTATTTTAGGCCAGAACACATATAAACACATATATAAATAAATACTTATATAAATGATTCTTGTCTATTTTGGACTAGAACACATATAAATAAACACATATATTAAAAACACAATTTTTTAAAATTAATAAGAAAACATGAATTTTAATAAATTCTAAAATAAATGGCTATTCGGTCCCACATGGCGGCCGTCTCCTAGTACGTGCAGGCTGTATACGACGATGGATCGGAGGTGGCTATGCTGCCACATCCTCAGTAGATGTGAACTCGTGCATCGGATGTGGAGAGGTGCTATGTTGTCGGGTATCTCGTCTGTGCTGAGCTGACGGAGGTGCTCCGGATGAAGATGCATATGGATAATAAGGCGAAGGAGTCTTGTCCTCCCTGTCTCCCTTCTGATAAAACTCATATAGTGGAATCCGTGCATGCTTGCCAAGAGTATGGAGGGCAGAATGACATATATCCTGTATAGCTTGGGAGGACGTCGCAATAGAACCTGGCTGGACAAGCTCAAGTATCGTCGCAATACTACTGCCCTGTAAATAAAAAAATAATTAGTTTGACAAAATTTAAACGTAGATTATAATTTAAATAATAAAATTTAAATTATTTACCATGTGATCATATACTGCACCATTACGACTGATGAATCGACGAGTGATCCTACGATACCACTACATATAAGAATCGTGATAATCCATGGTACCATCGAATGGATCACCATGTATAATATAGTCATGATGACTCATCCATAACTGTACATACTCCCGATGAACGGTGGACCAATCCTGATCAAATCGTCCTCTCATATCAATACGATGTAGTGCAGATAACGTATCAAACCGATCTGGCACGACCTGTCGCATCTCAAACTGGCGCACCATTCTATCGGGTAAATCCCACTCTACTATATAAAAATAAACTAGTGGCACTCGACTACACCAGATCTCCTGACCCTGTAGACAGTAGTCTGGTAACTATACAATCATAGCGGCAGTATATGGCTGTCATATGACCTGTTTATAAATAATTTAAAGCATAATTTATTAAACAATAACAAATAAAACAAGTCAATCATTACGAAAAATTCAATATTCATTACCTCGTCGGGTCACAGTCGATCAAGTAAATAACGATATGAAGAGACCACATGCATAGGTACCTGTGTGACAGAAAAAAGATCTCTCCATCTACAAAATAAATTAATTAAATAAAATAGTATATATCATACATGGCATAAAAATATTATGTAAATTCTAAACTCACCTCATCCCTAATGGTCCCTGTGGTAAACCGGCTCCATCATCATCAAAATCGATCATCGGATCTGGAGCATGTCGAAGTAATCTATGGGATGCAAGAATCGGAACTCTATCACATACCCACAGCTATAGTAGCAACAGCGGACCAGCAATATCAGAAACATCTCTGTGGCTCGCCCTGCACATCTCTCTATACAACCAAGCGAGTCCAGTGCTACCCCAACTATACTGTCCGGTCGTCTCAAAATCCGCTAATAAAGGTAGAAACAAGAGATGCATGTTGTTCCCAGATTTATCCATAAAAAGGCACCCACCCATCAACTGTAAAATATATGCTCGAGCATAGCACTATATGGCTGCCTCGTCTGCATCGAATGCTAAAGCTTGGAGTGCTCGGTAAGCCAGACCAAGCTCAATCGTGATACATGCAATCTATCATCTGGTGGGATGACCCCTAATAACTCAAGACAAAGCTGTCTCCAGTCTATCCTGTACTACCCATCACTGGTAGACCATCTACTGGAAAACCTAGCTGAACAACAACATCCTGTAAGGTGATGGTGGCCTCTCCATGAGGAAAATAAAAAGTATGCGTCTTTGGATGCCACCGCTCGACGAGAGCAATGATCAAATGCCAGTCCAATCTAATAAATCCAACACGTGCTAGACCATAGAATCCGGATTGCATCAGTAATGTCATAATATGACGATCGAGCGGTATCGATCTGCGCATAACCATCTCTCGACGTCGATAGTGCAAAACAACATCCTGTCCCTCCCAAACCAAAGATGATCTATGTGAAGGCTGACCGTGTAGTACACTACTATCAGAAGGACCAGGATCCATAACTGTGATAACTCAAAGAAAATCAATCACAAAGCCCATTTAATGCATAGTAAGGACATCAATCCATATACAAGCTATAAACATCAGACAATAAAACATATCCATATATTACAATCCATCAAATAAAATACAAAGCAATAACAAGATTAGCCTAATATATTACAATCCATATATTAAAACATCTGTAAAATATGACTGATATAATTTAACAAATCTGCTTGTAGAAGCTTTGGACATGACCGTCTATCATGCCCTTCTTCTGTATAGATTGTACACTTGCATCTGTTGCCGGCTTCTCTTATATCCATATCATTTCTGATCCTCGTGGATCGTGGCCTACCTTTTTGTCACGGCCTATTTACATTAGGTATAATGATACCATGTTCATTTTACTGGGGCCAATATTCTTCATGAGGAATTGGTTGAAATTGTGGTACATAAGTTTGATGATAATCATGTAATGCATAGCACCGATCAATGTATCTTTTAAAATCAATGGCAACATGTGCACAAGCAGCCATGACGTGAGAACAAGGTAAATGAAAACATTGTCATTTCTGACATGTACATATTTGCTGGAAAAGACGAATAACCTACAGTATCAAAAATCATAACTCAGCATATACACAACCTAATAACATATTTTCAATGATACATAAAGATCGTAAGTACCTGTGTATTATTATACCTGTTCATGTTCGGTCCACGTCTAGTAGTTTGGACTTGGAACAAGTCAGTTGCTCTATCAAATCGTGTAATGGTATGCGATGTCGCTTTGGCTTGGTTGGAGATGATATGTCCCGTAACAAAAGGAGTAAACCTTTCATTTATGTCCATTGCCTCTGTTGCTTGGACACGTCGGTCTTCAAAATATGACACAAGCTGAAAAAAAGTCATCTGTACTAATGCTGTTATGGAAAGAAATCGAGCATTTTTCAGAACTCCATTGAAACACTCGAATATATTAGTTGTCATCATCCCATACCGTCGTCCGTCATCATGTGAACGTGTCCATTTTGCTAAAGGAATTTCATTCAACCACTGAATAGTTTCTGGGTTAAATTTCTCAATATTCCTCATGTATTTCTGGAATTTTCTAGGCTGCGTTTGCATTCCAGCTCTTTTCACATCTCTTAGTTTGGGATCACAAAATCTTGAATTGAAGTTACTTGCCACGTGACGCAGGCAATATACATGATAAGCATGCGGTGGCTGCCAACCCAGATACTCATTCTATACTGCAGCAAGTATACCAGCATGTCGATCGGAAATTAGACAAATTTCTTGACGTGTTGTAACAAAATTTCTGATACAAGCTAAGAATCACTCCTAGGTGTCCACTGACTCTTCATCGACAATACCAAATGCAAGTGGAAAGATCTGATTATTTTCATCAATAGCAGTTGCAATCAACAACTTCTCCTTATACTTTCCATACATGAAAGTAGCATCGATATTTATGACCGGACGATAGTGCTTAAACCTTTCAATCGAGGGTGCAAAGGCCCAGAATACACGATCAAACTGGGCACAATTTGGTATACCAGTTGGAGTGCTGATAAATTTCACCCAGGTACTCGGATTAAATGTTTGTACATGATGCAACTATTTTGGAAGCAATTGATATGACATATCCCAATCTCCGAACAGCATCGCTATCGCCTTCTGTTTAGCATCCCATAATTTTCTATAACTTGGTGTATAGTTGTATTTGTTCTTTATGACTGCACCAAGTCTAGTAATAGCAATGGTAGGAATTTCTTTAACCAGGTCCCGACTTTCATTAGCAATTAAAGTGGAGTCCAAACCAGAATGATCTTGAGACATCATTGCAGATAGGCATGTATGAGGATTGGTATATCGTGAGATCTCAAAAAAATCATGTCGTTTAATACCTCTCAGCATCCACTGACAGCCAGAATCTCTGCTCTTACATTTGACATGCCATAGATTTGGATTTGATTCAATAATCTTGAATTCATGATGTCTTTCAACAGAATATTGTTTTACTGCAGTCTGCAATTCTGCCTTATCTATAAAGTGGAGTCCTTTACGTAACTCCTCATTCCTTTGCTATATAACATGTTGTTCCTGCATTAAAGAATACATTGACATATTTGCAGCATTCCAATCAATCTGGGTAAATATTCTAGATGGAGCTTCAAATGTAGAATAATTTAGAACAGTGGTATCCTCTGGACTTCATACTGGATGTGAAGTACCAGCCTCGTCACCTTCGTCAACGAAATCATGTTCACTTTCGTCATCATTCTCACTAAAAAATTGATTATCGACATGCACCCTGCATCAGCAGCTGTATATATTGATGCTTCTCTAATATTACTTTCCGGTACAGTACTGTCCACCGTACGTAATGGATTTACAGTAAAAAATGAGCTAATATTTTTCACTTCATTATCTACAATGTTCGGAGTACTATATGATAGAACCTGTTCAGTTACACGAGTTGTTGCTATATTTCGAATAGCTTCTTCATAATCATCCTGTTCGCACACAGGTTCAGGAGCTTCAACGGTTTGGATATCTATATATAACTCTGCACCCGATATACATAGATGTGAACCGATAGTTGAAAACATTATCTCTATGTCTTCATCATTGGTTAATGGAACAGGTTCATACTTCATAAATGTCGGCCGGACAACTTGTGGATATCTATAGATAATCAATATTTTTTTCTCGGTTCTATCAATATGGAGAACTCTACATATTTTGTTCTCCAATTCTTGGAATGTCATACCAGAGCTGATTCTAATTGCCTTTTTTGGTCCCTGATTGTACTCAATTTCATTTAATCCATTAATCATAGAATCACTCATATAACATAATGCTGTGATTGATTCTTCCATTATATCCTACATGTTTAATTAACAAAATATATTTAGAAATAACTTTCTCCTATGTTGATATCATTAAAAAAACTAATTAAATTACATAATTAATATGATGATAAAATTAAAAATATAATTATTTTACTATTATGATGAATGCATCATATCATCAACTACTAGGTAAAGGCCATATCCCATTCAGAAATTGCATTAATTTTACGGATCAACTTATAGTGATCAAACGGTGTGCAATAAAGACCGAATAAAATTTCGGCAGCATTTTTCCTTAGTTCTCCACATACAAATATTTATGTATGCGAAGAACAAAAGGAAAATGATGCTCGAAATTTCATTCGGTCTTCATTGCACACCGTTTGATTACTATAAATTGACCTGTAAAATTATTTACAATTCCCAAACTGTCCAAATTGGACAATCAATTGATTAACATGCATAATTCCCAGATCCGTACAAGTATAGAAAAATGTACGAATACTACAGAATATGCATATCAAGCAATTGACGGGTCTACGGTTCAATGAAATGCAAATTTTATAAAAATATATATAGAAAATCAAATGATTAACCTAAAAATTCATAATGCATGCTATAAAAATTCATTCTGCATATTTATATAATAATAAAAAAAATACAAATATGTAAACTTCAAACTTCATTCATAATTAAGTATTGCTAAATAATTATTTAACTACATAATTATTTACAAGATATACAATTATAATTATATCATAATACTAAATATTAAAATCTTAATAATTAAAATAACGATATTACAAATATAATATCAATATATTTATTTATAATATATACTTTTTTTATTTAATTAATCATTATCAATACAATTAAAATTATATCATAATACTAAATATTAAAATCTTAATAATTAGAATAATGATATTATAAATATAATATCAATACATTAATTTATAACATATTTTTTTTTATTTAATTAATCATTATCAATATAATTAAAATTATATCATAATACTAAATATTAAAATCTTAATAATTAGAATAATTATATTACAATTATAATATCAATACATTTATTTATAATATATACTTTTTTATTTAATTAATCATTATCAATATAATTACAATTATATTATAATACTAAATAATAAAATCTTAATAATTAGAATAATTATATTATAATTATAATATCAATACATTTATTTATAATATATATATTTTTAATTTAATTAATCATTATCAATACAATTATAATTATACAATTATCAATTACATATTATATAAATATAAACAAAAATATATAATTACAATTATATTATAACAAAAACAGCATATCATTACATCATAAATTTCTAAAATTATCATACTAATTATTCTAAATTTCATACCAAACAAACAACATAATAATAATATTCAAAAAATTATAATAACAAAAGAAATATAGTAATTACCTAGAAGAAAATATATTTACGAATATTCTTGGACTTCTTTCCTGCACTTGAACTGGATCCCTTCGAACAGATCTAGCAACAAACAAACAAAAATTTTTAAATAATATCAATTTTATTTATCAAAATATGTATATATATCATAGAGTGGAGGAAAAATAAAAAACATACCTTCAATGGATCGGAGATCGTCGAAGAACCCAAAAAATTAAACCGGACCGGACCAAAATAAAACCAAACCAAAATGAAAGAAGATGGGGCCGGACCGGATATAAACAAATATAAAAAATAAAATGGATCCGGATTAGAGATAAACAAACTAAAAATCAAAAAATGGGACAAGGATGGGGCCGGTAAGGGGGGACAATGCGAAGATGGGGCCGGGGGGGGGGGAGAGAGACAGCGCAAAGAAGATGGGTCAGGGGAGAGACAACGCGAAAAAGAAGAAGAAAAGAAGACAACGCGAAGAAGAAGAACAGATGAAGAAGAAGCCCGGGAGGGTTTACTGCCTGAATTCGTCTTTCGAAAAGATGAATTCTTACTCGAATTCGTCTTTCGAAAAGACGAATTCAGAAAACCCAGTCCACGTGGCGAGCTCGCAGAGTGATGGCCGGTTTTCGAGAAGGGTGACGTGCTGAGCTTGCGATGTAACCCGTCCGTCCGACATGCCAAATTTTATTTTCCGAATTATCCCATCTTTTGTCACGTGCCACCTAAATTCATAAATATATTACTGATCACTTATTTTGATAATTAATTTTTTTTTATATTATTTTTTAAAAAAAATCTCAGAACATGCACCCAGGGAGGCAGAACAAGATAGCGATGGTCAAATGTAGGTTATGTTTGCTAATATCTTTATCCATCTCGTAATTAACAATTTCGTACCCTCCTTATATTTGTCTTGGATCAAGTCAAATCAAATAGAGATGCTAGTCGGATCGATAAGAAAAGCTGAATTGGATCAGATAAGAACCTCATAATTTACCTATTACACAATAATTATAATTTAAAAAATATGATTTAGATTAAAATTATATCAGGTCAAATTTGAAGCAAGGCATACCATTATTTGTACCCAATCTAAACTTATTTCGAATATTTTTTCCTAGAATTCATATCCACGTCAGATTTTAATCGGATTAGATTAAACCTGCCTTATTCAGGCTGGGTAGCTTGCGGATCAACTAAACTTGCCAACCCCGGGAAACATCAAAATACACTGGTACTGAAATTTTGCATTTCAGATTTTGGTAGTCCATCCAGAATATGCGCCCCCTGGACGGGGGAACATTTTTTTTCACCGCCAACCACGCTTAAAAAATTGTTTATCTTCTTTTCTAGGAAGGCAATAAATTTTAGAGCTCTCATTTATGAAGAATGCCAAACTTTATTACCTTGTGGGAAACACAATACAATTATAAACTGCAATATTTCAGTATATACAAGATCACAACAACAATAAAAGGGGAAAAAAGGATTCTTGCTTTCATAATGTCTACAACCAGGCTTTCATAGTGTTCTGATCGACGAGACTATCTCGATCTCAAGGCATTGAATGCAGAAAATATAAACTCTGCTAAATCAAGGATGGTTTAGCGACTCATCTAATATCCACTTTTAATTTCCTGCAAGAGCTCCATAAATCCATCTTTGAGTTCCTGAGGAGCAATTCTAGTAACCGCTCCGCTCAACATGTCACCAAACTCTGTATGTGCAAATATCATTCCACGTCAACTATGCAGATCTGAAATAGATAAAAGGAATAGATTACACAAATTTTAATAGTCCTCAAACAAAAGGCAGAAAACATGGGATATTATAAAGAAAATACACACAGTTCACGATGGAGTGCGATAAATCTTTGAACCAGCTGCTTTGGTTTTTCGACTTGCCAAAGTAGTCTCATGGTTAATGGTTCTCAAGGTGAAGACCCACAGATGTTGGTTGCTCTTATAATTTATTTGTTCTCGCAAACTTGTTCACGCATATAATTAACACCACAAGAAAAAGGGAATATCAGGTATGAACAAGTTGAGGAGTCGGTCGTTTACCTTATGTTTTGTGAAACCTCATCTTGCTTCTTGCCTTGGTGGTTGTGTGTCATTCCAGTATCATGAATCATGCTCTTCAGCGTTTTTTGTGAAGTAACCTCTGTTAACCCTCCAGACTGAGGGTTAATCTCTGCTAATGGATTGACAACAAATCCACCCTGAAGTCCAAACCGTTGCTTATCCCACTTATAAGGCCCCTTACTTTCCTTCTCAGCTAGGTTCTGCATTTCAGAAATGGATAACCTAGAGGAATATCTGCCTTCGGTTCTTTTCCAAAACTTTGAGCTTAGGAATTCAGCACCAGGTAGTCTGCAGCATGTATTTACTCCAGGATCATTGCTTGACACCCTTCCAGAAGAAAGTGCTAAATCACGAGAAATCTCATCCAGTGCCATCTCAAGGCCATGCACGCGGGTCTCCAGAGAATGTATGCCATTCTGAGAGCTCCCAATGAACCTCTATGAAACCCAAAAATAAAGAAGAACGTGAGTTTTCGCATTTACAAGCCAAGGTCAAATCAGGAAGGAATTAATATCTCATCAAAATTAAAGAACATGACAAAGTCAGTTTAAACTCTTCGAGGCCCACAGAATATTATAAGAAGAGGCAACAAGAAACAAGCAACCAAAAACTTTAGATAGAAGGGAAAAAAAATTCAGGGTTTGAAAAAGGAAACTACAACTGATTAAGAAAAATAAAGCAATGCTCCATGACCTGCCATACAAACCATTTGTTGAGCTACCTGTTAATGTTATTTTATCAATAGTAGTTCAAATTCT
Organism: Areca catechu; assembly: GCA_021397845.1. Lineage (NCBI taxonomy): Eukaryota > Viridiplantae > Streptophyta > Magnoliopsida > Arecales > Arecaceae > Areca > Areca catechu. Next base: position 57,511,209 of record CM038045.1, read on the forward strand.
AATTAAGAAATTATAATGAGCGGAATTAAGTGACAAAACAAAAATCAGAAAGTGAAGGTTTCATCATAATGGTGATTGGCAAAGGAAGTAATCCTCTTCCCAGAAGAGATTTCCTGTTAATCGCATGAAAAATGAAATACTTGGTCCAGTCATAAATGCAACAAGTTTCGGGTTTGTTTCTCCATGTTGCCACTATACAAGACCCTAGACTCCCAAAAAAGTTTCTAATAATATAATATATATATATATAATTCTCACTGTTATTCCAACATAACTCATCCTGCATTGCAGACTCAAAAAAAATTGTTCAAGTTTTGGATAATTTTTTTTTAGAGAAAAAGCTTTGGATAACGAATTGCAGAAAGTTATCTGCTACCTGTACAAACAGGCTACAAGCTATGACAGCCATGGCAGTTCATCGAAACTGGATTGAACATTTCCTGATGGAAGTCACTTGGTTTCAGAAAAAGGATATTGTATTCTTGGAGTTGCAAACAATAATATTCTAATCAAATAGGAAAAGTTGTTTCACATTTTGACTTGGATAATTTGATTATATTAGAAACCAATTAGAAAATATTCCCCCAAATCATAACAGAATAATGGAACTCTCTAGGGCTGTTATTTGTTAATGCTCTTACTGAATCCTTGTGGAATAAATGCAGCTTTATACCACCTGTGTATCATCTCGCCTCTGACTAGCTATTGATTTTTGTGTTGTGTTTGCTAGAAGCATCTCCAAAAAGTAGATCATTCTATTAGTACACTGACTCTCATGGCCAGATACTAAATCTCTGCCACAAGCAGACAAGCAGACCATATATTCTGCTTTTTTGTCCCCAACACTGCAATGTAGCCATTAGCTTACCAGCATGTCACTCCCTGTTGTCAAAGAGAAGTTCTCCAAAATTTTTTAACAGGCTTCACATTGCAGCACGTTGGTGGGTTAAACTTTAAGAGAACAACCCAAAGTGCTGTCTAAAAAGAAAATATAATGAATTCTTTTATGCAGGTGCAGGTCAATTGATATGTTTAAATCATGTTTGGCTTGTTATTTAAGGAATAGCCTTGAGTTGCTTCCCAATAATGTTTTTGTTGGCTCCACCCAGTGATTTTGATGAATAACAAAACATTGAGTGCATATTGTATTCTAATGAGGATTTCAAGTTGTGAGTTTTCAGGAAGAAAGCACCTCAAAATTTCAAAAACTTATGGTGTATGGCACGCAATGGCACGGAGCAAATCTCACATATCCGGGCATCCTCTTCATTGAAAAAGGGCTTATAATTGTTTAACTATTATGTGTTTATGTATTCATGAATTTTATTTTTGTTTTTGAGGCATTTACACTTGAATCTGGATGTTTTCAGTCTCAAGTGTCAACACCTGGACAGTCAAGTATCGACACTTCAGCACTTGGCACGGACAAAAATCCTTGGCACGCCAAGTGTCGACACCTATATTCAAGTGTCGACACCTATATTCAAGTGTCGACACTTAGGTTCCAAGTGTCGACTCAAGGCCTGAGATTTTTGAAAATATAGAACTTTGTTGTTTTGAGGATTTTTGTGTCAAGTGTCGACACCTGTGTATCAAGTGTCGACACTTGAATGGTCAAGTGTCGACATCCAGAAATCAAGTGTCGACACCTGACAGCCAAGTGTCGACGCTTGCAGCCTGACAGCTCTAACGGATCTATTTTTCTGGCTTGCAGAAGTTGGTTTTCAAGCTCCAAACGGCTATTTCCAATGCTCCAATGGTCACAAACCATTTTTAGAAGGTTTTTGATGTATTTAATCTCCACCAACCTCATTTTAAAGCAAGAGAAAGCAAGAGGGAAGTGAAGAGAAGTCTATTCAAGAGCATTCAAGTCCACTCAAAAGCCAAAAAGCCAATATTCTCTCCAAACTTCAAATCAAAAGTCTTTTCTAGCTTGATTCCACTGAAAAGCCTACAAGCTCAACCTTACTACATTCCAAAAAGAGGCAACTTGAAGAAGAGTGAAGACAAAGCATCCTTTTGAGCTTCAAAGATTCCAATCTACTCTTGAAGAGAGTTTGTTGTAGCTTTTAAATTTCATATCTGTTTTATTGTGATTTGACCTTGCTTTCAAGGGTGTCTTGAAAGAAGGTTATTGTGGTTTGTTGGTGAGCCAAAGGGACAAAACCAACTAGGATTAACTTGTGAGCCCGAAGACAAAACAAGTGTTTAGGTTTGTTGGTAAGCCTAGATGACAAAACCAACTTAGGTTTTGACTTGTGAGCCTTGTGAAAAACAAGTCAACTGTAATCTGGTGTGGATTATAGTGGAATTCTCAAGGGTGGCTTGGGGAGTGGATGTAGGTGCTAGGTTTGCACCGAACCACTATAAACTTTGTGTTTGTGTGTGATTGCTCTTTTCCTCTCGTACTCTTTAATTATTGCTATCATCTTGCATCAAATTTATTATTGCTCACAAGCACCACTGGACCTTCATTTTATTGTGTTAAATTTTTAAAAGACCCAATTCACCCCCCTCTTGGGCTCCATTTCTGGGCAACAGTTTTCCCACTAATGTTTAATAGCATCTTTTATCTAGTTAGATCATTTAATGACGGGGATTTTGGATCATGTGGATTATGATCAAGAGCTCTCAATCTATCTGTCTATCTATCTATATGAATCCTAAGTCAAGACCATCTATCTATCTATATGAATCCTAAGTCAAGACCATCCATGTCTTAGAACTACATTCCATGTCTTTTTATACTTCTAAGTTTCATATGCTTATTTTAGTGTTACGGCCATAGCGATGACGTGGCCGGGCTCAGATACCGTCAGATATGATCGAGCCACGTGGAGGTTTCTTCGGTCGAGTCAGCGCCACATTGCCGAGATCGAGCTCGGCAAGGCTACTTCGCCAGACGACTTCCCAAGACGAAACCGCCCTCGCCGAAGTCGAGCTCGGTTCGGGGCTCCTCCTGCCACCTCGCCAGGCGTCCACCCAGGAGGGGTCCGCCTAGGCCGAGGTCGGCCGCTTCTTCGCTCCTTCGCCAGGTGACCCCCAGAGGCGGGTCCACCTCGGCCGAAGCCAGGCGACCTCCTGCCACCTCGCCAGGTGTCCGCCCAGGAGGGGTCCACCTAGGCCGAGGTCGGCCGATCCTTCGCTCCTTCGCCAGGTGGCCCCCGAAGACGGGTCCACCTCGGCCGAAGCCAGGAGACCTCCTGCCACCTGGCCAGGTGTCCACCCAGGAGGGGTCCACCTAGGCCAAGGTCGGCCGATTCTTCGCTCCTTCGCCAGGTGGCCCCCGGAGACGGGTCCACCTCGGCCGAAGCCAGGCAACCTCCTGCCACCTCACCAGGTGTCCACCCAGGAGGGGTCCACCTCGGCCGAGGTCAGGCCGCCCGCACAGAGAAGATCCCAAAGAAAGAGGCGCAGGTTCCGAGGTCGCCCCTCGAGTCGTGCGCATCACAAGCGGCGCCCCGTACGAATGGCGACGGCCCGCGAAACATCATTTACATCGGCCCGACAGGTCCCGCAGTCGAGAGGCGCGGTTCTGACAAAACAGGGCCCGTAAACGGATGGCGCCTACACTTAGGAAGGAGAACGCTCTCCCTGGGCCCGAGGTCTGACTGGCCGCCTTGCCTGCGCCACCACCCTCTCTGTCTTTGCCCTTTCCCCGCTGGGCTCGGCGAACGAGGTCGGAAAGCCGCCTGGCCCTCAACACCAAGAGGGGAAAGAGGAAAGGGAGCCTCCCAGGAGGAGAAGACAGGCGAACAGCGGGAAGAGATAAAAGGAAGGAAGCTGGGGACGACAAGGTAAGCTGATCGGGCTGGGGACAAGTAAGAAATAGTGGCCAAAAGCCTCGTTCCGAGAGTGAGATCCAAGGTCCCGAGAGGGGATCGCTTGGCGTGAGCTCGGCAAGGAGGCCCGGCCGAATTTCTGGTCCCCATAGCACCTTTCTTGCTAGTAAATTCTCTGAGTCTGGGACTCCTTCGGGGGCCCGCCTTGGAGAATCTGTTCCTTCTCGTCGTCTATTGACTTGACCGTCGGAGCTCCCTCGCCGGGATCCCCGGCCAGGGTCTTCTGACCCTCTCTTGCAGGTCCGCTCCATCCAGGAGGCTCCGGGAGCCAGGCGGTCCGGTAGGATCGACGGATCCGAGGCACGGGCGCGGCGACGAGATCGGCAACAGATTGGCGTGCCAGGTAGGGGGGCAGGACAACACCCCCTAACGGGAGCCAGCTTTCTGCAGGAATCGCGCTCTCCGACAATGGTGGTCACTCGTGGGTGCGAGGCGTCCATCAGCCGTGTGGGGGAGGTTCCCTCCCCTCAAGGGGCCCACAGCCCGGAGAGGGAGCTTCCAGCTCCCCCTCCTCTTCCACCACAGCCGACCTCAGCAGACGGGCCCCTTGCGGCCGTCATCCAACAGCTGCAGACCTTGACCGCAGCGAGGGACCCCCACGGCCCGAGCCGCGGGACAGCGTGGGAGCCTGCGCTCCATTCAGGGCAGGCCATCCCACCCGAGGGCAGTCTCCAACCCCCGCGGGAGCCACCAAGCTCCCGCAAAAAGAAACTACTCCGGTTCGGGGGATCACGAGAGTCGATCCCCGGCCAATGAAGTCGAAACGGCGCATCGCAGCAAGCGACGCCGAGGCCTGACTTCGCGCCGAGACCGATCGGCGCCCCCTTCACCAGCGACCTCGGTGGAAGACTCCACCGACGAAGCCATCAGGCGCCAGGCCGAGAGGCGCCTGGAGGAGCACGAGCGCAAGCTAGCGGAGTTCGCCCGCCGATTTGCCGACCTGCAGAACTCGTCGGCGGACCCGGCGGGCTACGACTCCCGTCCCCCCTTCTCTGAAGAAATCCAGGCGGAGCCGATCCCAAAACGGTTCCGCATGCCGCAGGTAGATCCCTACGACGGGACCACCGACCCTCTGGACCATCTGGAGAGCTACAAGGCTCTCATAAGGGTCCAGGGGGCCACCGACGCCCTTTTGTGCATCGCCTTCCCGGCTACCCTCCGGAAGGCCGCTCGAGTCTGGTTCACCCGTCTCGAGCCCGGATCCATTTGCTCCTTCCACCAGCTGGAAGGAAAGTTTGTGGCGCACTTCGACGCTTGTCGAAAGGTGCCAAGGGAGGTGGATAGCCTCTTCTCCATCCGCCAGCAGGACCAGGAGCTGCTCCGGGACTACATCACCCGGTTCAAGACTGCAGCCCTGGAAATCTACAGCCTGGACGAGCCCGTCGCCATGCTGACTTTGAAGCGCGGGCTCAAGACGTCCCGCCTGACCTACTCCCTGGACAAGAAGCCGCCCAGGACGTACTCCGAGCTCCTCCTCCGTGCCCATAAGTACATCCGAGCGGAGGAGGCCGACCGCACCCGTCGAGAGCTGGACGGGAAGACTTTGAAGAAGCCGCCCCCAAGGGATACCCCGGGAGCTCGGAAGCCCGGGCCATCTGCCGACCCTCGACCGAATCCAAGGCCGAGGGGCGAGGCCACTCCCGAGTGGAGGTTCACCCCTCTCCTCGCACCTCGGACGAAGATCCTCATGGAAATCGAGGGCGAGCGTTACCTCCGCCGACCTCCTCAGAACCCGAGGGCTATCCGGGACAAATCGAAGTATTGCCAGTTCCACCGCGAGCATGGTCACGACACGGAGGAGTGTCGCAACTTGAAGCAGGAAATTGAGGAGCTGATTAAGAGGGGCTACCTCAGGAAGTTCGTCAGGAACGAGGTCCTCCCGGAGGGGCAGCCGCTCGCGACATTACCGCCAGTCCCTGCAATCGATAACCGCCCGACGGAGAAGCCCGTGGGCATGATCTCACGCGGGGTCGGACGAGCGGCGAAGAGAGCCCGGGAAGTCGGGAACCCGGAGAATGTAATCCCTCCCGAGGAGGAGAAGGGTAATGATAATGTAAACAACGATGGCGTGGTGGTCGAGATGACCATCGCGAAGCATCCTGTATATCGAATCATGGTGGATAGTGGAAGCTCGGCTGACGTACTTTTTTACGATGCCTTCTCTCGGATGAATTTGTCCCGCGGTCAGCTGAGACCGGTACATACCTCCCTGGTAGGTTTTACAGGGGATTCCATGGGGGTCGAAGGAGAGATCACTCTCCCGGTCACCGTCGGTCCCCACCTCGGCAGACGACCGTCCTGATGACGTTTACCGTCGTCAGGCTCCCTTCGCCTTACAACACCATTCTCGGGCGTCCCGGGCTCAACCAACTGGACGCCATGATTTTCACGAAAAGGTTGTTGGTGCAGTTCCCCACGCCTTCCAGGCTCGGGGAGATGAAGGGGACGACCTAGCCGGTCCCGCTTTGCCTCCAGACGGTCTCGAGTGCCCGGGACGCGGAGCTCGCCCCCGATGTCGACGACCTCGACCTAAAGGAGAGGGAACCCAGGGGAGGGCCCGTAGAGCGCCTGCTGACTTATCCCCTCGGTTCCGACCCGCTGAAGACGGTGCAAGTCGGGGCCCAACTCCCTGAAGAAGAACGGACCCGCCTGCTGGAGTTCCTCCGCGCGAACGCAGACGTGTTCGCCTGGTCGGCGGCCGACATGCTAGGCATTCCGCCCGAGGTCATCATACACAGGTTAAACGTGGACCCAAGCTGCCGCCCGGTCCGCCAGAAGAAGAGGAGCTTCGCCATGGAGAGACAGAAGGCCATCATGAGGTGGAGAAACTCCTCGCCACCGGCTTTGTGCGGGAAGTCCAGTATCCCAGCTGGCTAGCAAACGTGGTCATGGTAAGAAAGAGTAGTGGTAAGTGGAGGATCTGCGTGGATTACACCGACCTCAACCGAGCTTGCCCAAAGGACAGCTTCCCTCTTCCAAAGATCGACCAACTGGTCGACACCATCTCGGGACATCGCCTCCTGTCATTCATGGACGCCTTCTCTGGATACAACCAGATCCGAATAAGCCCGGAGGACGAAGAGCATACCGCCTTTATAACCAACCGCGGAACTTTTTGCTACAGAATGATGCCATTCGGCCTCAAGAACGCTGGAGCTACGTACCAGCATCTGATCAGCAGGATCTTCAAGGACCAGATCGGCCGCAACATGCAGGTGTACGTGGACGACATGCTGGTAATGAGCAAACCCGATTCGGACCACGTAGCTGACTTGGCAGAGACATTCGGCAACCTCCGACGTCATCAGATGAAGCTGAACCCGGCGAAGTGCGCCTTCGGCATCTCCGCCGGGAAGTTCCTAGGATTCATGGTGACTCAAAAAGGAATTGAAGCCAACCCGGAGAAGGTCCAGGCCATCCTGGACATGGAGCAGCCCGCCTCCAAGAAGCAAGTGCAGCAACTCACCGGCCGAGTTGCGGCCCTCAGCCGCTTTATCTCCAGGTCGGCAGATCGCTGCCGTCCCTTTTTCAAGGTGCTGAGAAAGATGAGCGACTTCGCCTGGACCGAGGAATGCTAGGAGGCCTTTGAAGAGCTGAAGAAGACGCTCGCATCGCCACCGTTGCTGTCCAGGCCCGAGGAGGGAGAGGAACTCATCCTCTACCAGGCGAACACCCCGGAAGCCGTCAGTTCGGTCCTGGTTCGGACCGACGACCAAGGAATCCAGCGACCGGTGTACTATACCAGCAAACTTCTCCGCGACGTGGAGCTCAGGTATTCTCGGCCCGAGAAACTCGTTTTCGCACTAATGGTGTCTGCCCAGCGTCTCAGGCCCTATTTCCAAGCGCATCCCATCGCTGTCCTGACAGACCAACCGCTGAAAGCGGTGCTCAGCCGACCCGACACTTCGGGACGATTGGCGAAGTGGGTACTGAAGCTCAGCGAGTTCGACATCGCGCACAGGCCAAGGTCGGCCATGAAGGTGCAGGTGCTGGCCGACTTCTTGGTCGAATGTGCAGGCTTGGGCAAGGAGCTCGAGGAAGGCCCCTCAGGCCAGCCGCTGGAGACGGGCCCCGATGAGCCCGGAGAGGACGCCTGGATCCTCCATGTGGATGGAGCCTCGAACTCCGGCGGGAGCGGAGCCGGACTCATCCTTGCCAACAGCGACGGGGTCATCGCCGAATGCGCGCTCCGTTTCCAATTCGCCGCGACCAATAATCAGGCGGAGTACGAGGCACTTCTTGCCGGGCTGAGGGTCTCCTGCGAGCTGGGCATGACCAACCTCAAAGCTTTCACTGATTCCCAGCTCGTGACGGGACAGGTCTCCGGGGAGTATGCCGCGCATGACCCCCAAATGGCGAAATACTTGGAGCTCGTCAAGGCGGGCGCGTCCAGATTCCGGCGCTTCAACATCTTCCACATCCCCCGCAGGGAGAACGCCCATGCGGATACTCTCTCCCGGCTGGCGACCCTGCCGGACTCGATGCTGGGCCGCGCTCATGTGGAGCGCCTTGAGATCCCAAGCCTCGAGACCCCGGTGGAGGTCCATCAGGTCAGCCATGAACCCAGCTGGATGGACAAGTACGCCGAATACATCACCAGCGGCACCCTGCCGGCGGACCGCGAGGCGGCTCGCCTTATCAGAAAGAAAGCCGTGCGGTTCGTCCTGATGGATGGGCAATTGTATCGAAGATCCTACTCCTACCCCCTCCTCAAGTGTGTAGGACCCGCGGAAGCCAAGCTCGTGCTCCAGGAGATTCACAAAGGCATCTGCGGGAACCATGTGGGGGGCAGAGCATTGGCCTACAAGGCCCTTCGTCAGGGCTACTTCTGGGAGACGATGAAGGAAGACGCCGCTGACTTCGTGAAGAAGTGCGACCGGTGCCAGCGTCACGCCACGGTGCAACGGCAGCCCTCCAATCCAATCTCCCAGCTTTCAGCTCCCTGGCCATTCGCCCAGTGGGGGATGGACCTTCTGGGCCCATTCCCGCCGGCGTCTGGACAGCGGAAGTTCTTGATAGTGGCCATCGACTACTTCACGAAGTGGGTCGAGGCCGAACCCTTGGCGCGGATCACTGAAGCAAACGTCGCCAAGTTCTTTTGGAAGTCGATCGTTTGCCGCTTTGGCCTCCCCCACACCGTGGTTACTGACAACGGGCGCCAGTTCGATTGCCGGGAGTTCGAAGAGTTCTGCGGCGACCTCGGCATCAAGCATCGCTTCACCTCGGTGGCGCATCCCCAGACCAATGGAGAGGCTGAAGTCACGAACAGGACCATTTTGCAGGGTCTCCGCACGCGACTGGACCAGGCCAAAGGCAGATGGGCCGAGGAGCTCCCCAGCATCCTCTGGGCATACCACACCACCCCGAGGACGGCTACCGACGAGACCCCGTTCAACCTCGTCTTCGGAGCCGAAGCGGTCATCCCGATCGAACTCAGCCTACCCACGCTGCGTGTGGAGCAATATGACGAGGCAAAAAACCCCGCCAGGATGATGCTCAACCTTGACCTTCTTGAGGAGACGAGGGACAAGGCCCGAGTTCGGATGGCGGCGTATAGACAGCGTGTGGCTCGGTATTACAACTCCCGAGTGCAGTCGAAGTTTTTTCGTCCCGGAGATCTGGTCCTCCGGCGCGCTGAAGCTTCTCAGCCACGGGAATGCGGCAAGCTCTCACCCAACTGGGAGGGCCCGTACCGGGTAGCAGAAGCCCTCCCCCACGGTGCCTACTACCTGGAGGAGTTGGGAGGTGCCAGGTTCCCCCGGACGTGGAACGCCTCGAACCTAAGAGTGTATTATCAGTAATGTAAGGTTCCCCACTCCTGCAATAAAGTTTTCTTGCTTCAAACGCTCTCTTCTCACTTTGTAGGGAAACCGGCGCATGGCCCTGAGTTCGGCATGCCCGACCATGGCCGACGGCCGAAGGAAGCGGGAGATCCTGGGCTTCGGCCTGGAAGGTGGGACAGAACCCAGTTCGCCCACACAAGCCCGGAGAACAGCTCGGCAAGCCACGCAAGGCTTGAGAAAGCCTGCGGCCCCGGGGTTCAGTCCGGAGATCCTGGGCATCGGCCTGGAAGGTGGGACAGAACTCAGTTCGCCCACGCAAGCCCGGAGAACAGCTCGGCAAGCCGCGCAAGGCTTGAGAAAGCCTGCGGCCCCGGGGTTCAGTCCGGAGATCCTGGGCCTCGGCCTGGAAGGTGGAACAGAACCCAGTTCGCCCATGCAAGCCCGGAGAACAGCTCGGCAAGCCGCGCAAGGCTTGAGAAAGCCTGCGGCCCCGGGGTTCAGTCCGGAGATCCTGGGCTTCGGCCTGGAAGGTGGGACAGAACCCAGTTCGCCCACGTAAGCCCGGAGAACAGCTCGGCAAGCCGCGCAAGGCTTGAGAAAGCCTGCGGCCCCGGGGTTCAGTCCGGAGATCCTGGGCTTCGGCCTGGAAGGTGTGACAGAACCCAGTTCGCCCACGCAAGCACGGAGAACAGCTCGGCAAGCCGTGCAAGGCTTGAGAAAGCCTGCGGCCCCGGGATTCAGTCCGAAAGTCCCGGGGTTCGGCCTGGAAGGCGGGGCAGAAACCACTTCGCCCACGCAAGCATGAAGGCAATCCCAAGGCCGGACCCGCTCAAGGCCTACTCTGACGCCACGCGGTCCGGAATGTCCCAACCTTCGATCTGAGCGACGGACGGGACCAGGTCCACACTCGTTCCGGCACTCCACATCGATACCTCAAGAAAGAAAAAGAGAAGATGGGAGAGTGGGGAAGAAAGTAAACTCGAGACTTAGTCAAAGGATGTTTTCATTAATCCAAGGAAAAATACAAAGCTGGGAATCCCGACAGGCTGGGAGTCCCCAAAAGAAAGAAGAAATGCAACTATGACAACAGAGAAGGGCGAGAAGATGGTGGCTCAGTTTGGTGCGGGGTCGGAGCCCTCCGCCTGGGTCGCGCGCTCCGCATCCTCGCCTTCAGCGGCGGCCGACTCAAGCGGCTGCTCCGGAGCCACGGCTTCGTCGATCGCCGGGGCCGCAGGCGTGGCGTCGGCCGCACTGGAGGCTCTGCTCTCAGGTCCTTGCCTCCTACCTCCGAGCACCACCCCACTGAGGTCGAGCTCGGGGTAGAAGGCCCCTGCCTTCTCCCGGCACATCCGGAACCCTTTCAGGAAGGAGTCCACGGCAGCCTCCCGGACCTCCGACGTGTACTCATCGGAAACACGGAACTTCGGGACGGCCTCCTGCGCCTCCCGCTTCGCGGCCTCCAGGAGCCCGTTGACGTACGCGCTCCGCTCCTTCGCCGCGTTCGCATCTCGCCTGGCCTCCTCCAGCTGGTGCTCCAGCCACTGGGAGTGGGCCTGAAGACGAGCCCTCTCAGCTGCGTCCTCCTCCGCGCGGCGCTGGTGGGAGACCCTCTCCTCCGACAGAGAAGACTCCAGCTCCTTGTTCCGCCCCTCGGCACGCGCCAGGTCAGTCTGGAGGGCTTGATTGTTTGCTCGCAGCTCGACCCCCTTTTCCATGAGGTCCTTGACGTCGGCCGCGAGCTTGCCGAGCTTCTTCTCTTTCTCGGCATCCCTCTTCGCGTTCCCTACGAGGAAGTTCCTCAGTAGGAGAACGACATTCCCAATCTGCACAAGTGAAGCAATCGAGTTAGAAGGAAGACCACCCGAGGTCACGGAAGACAGAAGAAAATGAGTTCGGGCTTACCGTAAAGAGCTGCGGGAGGATCCCGAGCAGAGCGTCAGCATAGTCCCGGCCACCCCGAGCTCGGCGGTCCCGGGCTGTGGAGGCGTAATCCATCACCTTCTCCGCGAGCCCTTTGTCGCGGATGACTGAACACCGGTGGGTGATCACCGGTGGCGGAGCCGTCAGGTCAGCTCCGACGGCGGCTGTCCCTCCAGCAGGAATCGCAGCCGATGGGCCGGCAGAGGACACGGGCTGCGCCGTCGGAGCCGCGGCGACGATAGAGCCGGCGCTGGACGGAGCTGCGGCTCCACAGCCGCAGCTCCGTCCAGCGCCCCCTCGACGGCAGCACCGCCGGGTCTGACAGCCGAGGAATCAACGGCCCCGCCCCGAGGCAGCCTGGGCAGGGGAGCAGTGGCCGCTGGGCTAGGTGCAGTCGCCGGCGCAACCTCCTGGCTCGCCTCGGTGCGATCCCTCTTGGCCGCGGGCTCATCTACCTCCGGGACGTCTCTCTGGGCCGCGCCCTCCAGGAGGCTCTCCAATGAGAACTTCATGCCTGCAATGCAAAAGAGTAGAAGGTCAGCCAACTCGGTTATGAAGGAAAAAGAATGCAAGGGTCAAGGGAGGACCGAATCTCACCCGACTCACGGATGGGACTGATCCCGGCCTCAAAAAGATTCTGCTCCGAGAGCAGAACCTCGAGTGCCGGGACCACGTCGCTCAGGAGTAGGGAGTAGGCCTCCTGGTCCACCGACTCGACCTGGGAGTTCCGGTTCGGAGACCGGTCCGGTTCACTCCAGGCCCAGTCGACATCTTCGACTGAGGCAAAGAAAAATCGGCTCTTCCAGCCCTTGATAGAAGAAGGGAGGTCGAACCGGAGACACCTGGGTCGGGGCGAGATGTACCACCAGCCGTCATCAGTGGAGTACCTCTTCAGGGTGAACATGGCCCTGAAGAGGGAGAAACGGGCAACGAACCCGTGAAAATGACAAAAAACTATGAAAGAAAAGATGACCCGGATGGCATTGGGAGCCAACTGGGCCGGAACAAGTCGAAAGTGGCTAAGAAAGGAGAGGAAGAACGGGTGCAGAGAGAATCGAAGACCCCCGAGGAAGAAGTCTTCATAGAAGGCTATGCGGCCGGGGCCACTCATGGTGACGCGCTCCCCGGGCCGCGGAACGAATAGACGGATTGATCCCGGGATGCCGTAGGCCTCCCGGAGCAAAGAAAGATCGCCCTCGGTCATGGTGGAAGCATGACCGGAGGGACCGGCGGGAAGAAGAGGCGGAGCAGGAAGAGAAAGAAGAGGAAGAGCGGAAGCAATCGGAGGAGACCGGACCCCCCTGGGGATGCCGATGGTGACACCCCCAGGTTGCAGACGCCTGCGGATCTCCTCCGGGATCGTTTCCTCCTCTGAAGAGGAAGAAGATGGAGTCCTCGGCCGGGACGGACCGGCCTCGTCCGGATTAGAAGAAACATAGCGACGACGCGCCATGACAAAGAAGGAAACAAATATTCAGAGAAGAAAGGGGAGAGGGGAACTAGAAAGAAGGATAGAGGCACTCATCGAAAATACGCCAAGCGAACGCGGGGCAACGGAAGTTAGCCTGCAACAAACCGCCCACGGAGCAAGGGGAAAGGCCTCATTCCGGAAAGTCCCCTCCTTTTCAAACTCAGTCGACAGCAACCGTACCCGTCATTCTGCCCCGAACTACTGGATGATCGCCGCGTGGACGCACGCCCGACACAGACGCCTCGTTAGCAGGGTAACGACCTCTGCCTCGAAGCGACGCATTTATTGTGGGCAAGTGGGCGACGCGTGGCGACTTCCTATAGGGCTTCGGGCGCATCGAGAAGCAGCGACGAGGATCATGGCAATTATGATGCAAGATCTTCGCCTCCCCACGTCATATCCGCATTTAATCCCGACGTTCCGTTCTACGACGCCCCAACGGAACGGCGGGCTGGGGGGCAACTGTTACGGCCGTAGCGATGACGTGGTCGGGCTCAGATACCGTCAGATATGATCGAGCCACGTGGAGGTTTCTTCGGCCGAGTCAGCGCCACATTGCCGAGATCGAGCTCGGCAAGGCTACTTCGCCAGACGACTTCCCAAGACGAAACCGCCCTCGCCGAAGTCGAGCTCGGTTCGGGGCTCCTCCTGCCACCTCGCCAGGCGTCCACCCAGGAGGGGTCCGCCTAGGCCGAGGTCGGCAGCTTCTTCGCTCCTTCGCCAGGTGACCCCCAGAGGCGGGTCCACCTCGACCGAAGCCAGGCGACCTCCAGCCACCTCGCCAGGTGTCCGCCCAGGAGGGGTCCGCCTAGGCCGAGGTCGGCCGATCCTTCGCTCCTTCGCCAGGTGGCCCCCGGAGACGGGTCCACCTCGGCCGAAGCTAGGAGACCTCCTGCCACCTCGCCAGGTATCCACCCAGGAGGGGTCCACCTAGGCCGAGGTCGGCCGATTCTTCGCTCCTTCGCCAGGTGGCCCCCGGAGACGGGTCCACCTCGGCCGAAGCCAGGCGACCTCCTGCCACCTCGCCAGGTGTCCACCCAGGAGGGATCCACCTCGGCCGAGGTCAGACCGCCCGTACAAAGAAGATCCCAAAGAAAGAGGCGCAGGTTCCGAGGTCGCCCCTCGAGCCGTGCGCATCACAGGCGGCGCCCCGTACGAATGGCGGCGGCCCGCGAAACATCATTTACATCGGCCCGACAGGTCCCGCAGTCGAGAGGCGCGGTTCTGACAAAACAGGGCCCGTAAACGGACGGCGCCTACACTTAGGAAGGAGAACGCTCTCCCTGGGCCCGAGGTCTGACCGGCCGCCTTGCCTGCGCCACCACCCTCTCTGTCTTTGCCCTTTCCCCGCTGGGCTCGGCGAACGAGGTCGGAAAGCCGCTTGGCCCTCAACACCAAGAGGGGAAAGAGGAAAGGGAGCCTCCCAGGAGGAGAAGACAGGCGAACAGCGGGAAGAGATAAAAGGAAGGAAGCTGGGGACGACAAGGTAAGCTGATCGGGCTGGGGACAAGTAAGAAACAGTGGCCAAAAGCCTCGTTCCGAGAGTGAGATCCAAGGTCCCGAGAGGGGATCGCTTGGCGTGAGCTCGGCAAGGAGGCCCGGCCGAATTTCTGGTCCCCATAGCACCTTTCTTGCTAGTAAATTCTCTGAGTCTGGGACTCCTTCGGGGGCCCGCCTTGGAGAATCTGTTCCTTCTCGTCGTCTACTGACTTGACCGTCGGAGCTCCCTCGCCGGGATCCCCGGCCAGGATCTTCTGACCCTCTCTTGCAGGTCCACTCCAGCCAGGAGGCTCCGGGAGCCAGGCGGTCCGGTAGGATCGACGGATCCGAGGCACGGGCGCGGCGACGAGATCGGCAACATTTAGTAATCTAGAATTTAGAAGTAATATCCTTGGATCTTGCCCATAAGATTCTTGGTAAAGTTAACGGGTAACAATGTGAATATTGTAGAAACATGCCTCTTCAATTTCAAAAACTGTGGTAGATTAACGGTATCAGCTGAAATTGTGTCTCATACCAATCAAAATCAACATCTCAACTCTCAACCAGGCAGACACAAAATTCTGTATGACCAAAGTGCTTTCAGCAGCAAACCCAAGGTATGGCTACAAACTTGGCTTGGATAGTGTCAATATGGAATAAGATGCACATGGAGAAGTCAAAAATCTTGGAAAGTTCAACACAGCCTTAAAACCAGCATTCGCCGAACCAAGCAGTTTGGGGCATGCCAAGTCGTACTGACAGCAAACCGGTATGGTTCGGCTGTTCAATTCAGAATGCTTGTGACAAATGAACAAGGGAAAAGGAAAGAGAAGAAGAGAGAGGAGGGGAGGGAAGGTGATAGAAAAGGCCTGCCGAGGCCTCCAAAGGGCCAGTGATGGCCCGTCAAGGCTGCCGAAGGGCCGCAGAAGCCTCCAGGGCTCTAAGTCCTCTATTAGAGTGATTATAGAGAGAGGTTGGTGGGGGGGTGGGGGGAGGGGAGGGAAGGAAGCAGAGGGTGGGGAAGGCCGCAAAGAGGCCATCGGAGAGTTGCCAGGTGGCTGCCATGGCCGGATTCACTGCGATGAACAGGGGCAACTGCTTTTGTTCCAAAGCCACTGCTCTGTAGGGGCAATTTTCGCCATTTGGCGGCTACTCAGTGGCCCTCTAAGGGATCCCTAGAGGCCTCCGTGGCCCTCCAGTGGCTACTACTGGCCCTCCAAGGGCCTTTGCTCTCTCTAGAAGCCATTGCTGGAGTCTCTGCCATCATCTTTGTCCCTTCTCTCTCTCTCTCTCTCTCTCCTGGTTCTCATCCTTTCCATGTCAGTTCAGCCTAGTATGGTCTGGTACGGGGGCATACTGACCTATACTATCAGCCAGCTGACACATGATCCTGTTCCGAGTTGGCTGGCAAACCTTGCTTAAAACTATCTAGCTGCATATAAATAAGAAAAAGCATGGATTTAGTACTGGCTAATCATTAAAATCTGCTTGCCAAATAAAACCAACAACAGCAAAGAAGATTTGTGCTATCATTTCATATGCATCAAAATATTTATCAACATATAGTTTATACAATTATGGAAAATATGTGATAACTATAATTGTACTACATTTTCAACAATACACAAGGACTCTCAAAAAAAAAAAAAAAAAAAAATCTGAAGTTGCTGCTGGCATTTCAAGAGAAGTTACCTGCAGAAGGTCCAACAGACTGGATTGTTGGTTCTCAATCTGAACCAACTGCATGCGAATCAAAGACAAGTCACTATCCTTGTGTGCTGCATTAAGATCATCAGTAGTATTGTCAGCTCCTGCAGTTGATTTGATGCTCCCAGCATCCTGAAATGGAACAATGCGCGATGCAGACTTCAAACCGGCCAACTTGTTTCCCTTATCTTCGCTGTTCTTTTCAAAAAGCATCCTTCTTGCTTCTAACCTGGATCTCACATTGCCCTCTATCCCTCCTTGTTCCTGAGCTTTCATAATTGTATCTTCACTCACAACCTTAACCGAAGGAGTGCTGGGAATAGCAATTTCAACTCTCCAATCAGAGTTCTGCTTAGTGTCTGTTCTACGGAACAATGGAGGGGACAATTTCTTATTCCTAATTGGAGGAGTTTTCTTTCCAGTGGTAGGAATGGGTGAGGCAGCGGGTGGGGGCGATCTGCTGGATGAGACTCTGCTCTTCCTTGCAATAAAAGGAGCAGATTGTACAGAACTAGAACTTACTGAAGCCGTTGGGTATCTCCCATCACTTGCACTTTCTGTCTCATCCAAAATCACAAGCAGAGAAGATATATTCAGAAATCCCATTATCTGATATCAGAAATTCACTTATTTAATGTAATTACTTTACCAAAACCGCACATGGAATAAGAGTAAAAGTAAAGGCATTTGATCTAGAATATTTGCATATCAATTGCAATCAAATTTCTCGATATTATTATAGTTACAGAACCAGCTACTATTTTGAAAATTCCTAGAAATTAAGACTAATAATTGAGAATCTACACATTAATTTGATCCAGCATATAGTATTCTTCAATTGCCCACCTGGAAAATATGGGAATAGATTGAAAGATAAAGAGAGGTAAAATTAGGAGGAGGGGGAGGGGAGGAAAAGACTAGTTCATCACCTCTAGGAGAAGGGTTGGACTGAGACTGGGATGCGGGCAGGGCGTTGGAATCACCATCAAGAGCTGCTGGAATATCCTTCCACAGCTCCAACATCCGATTCATCGAGTCGCGAACGATCTTCACCTGCATTGTCAAAATTAGAACAAAAAATTAGAATAAAACGGGGAAGAATGCTAACAGATCTACAGATCCAAGTGAAACTTGGATAAGATGGCGAGATCTTGGAGCAGAGCAGACCTTGTCGAACCTCAGGTTCTCGAAGGACGAGAGGCAAGAGGCCTTGAATCCAGGTAGCCGATTTTTCTCGGAGATGGCGAGGATGGAGAGAGCCTCGGCGGAGGCCTTCCGGGCTGCCCAGTCCTCGCTGGCGAGGAATTCGGCGAGGCAAGGGACGAGGAGGCCGAGGAGGGCCGGGGTGCAGGCCCCACCGGCGCCGGCGACGCTGCCGAGGAGGGAGATCAGGGCGGGCTTGGCCTTGAAGGCGTTGCTCCGGAGGAGCTTCAAGAGGCGGGGGAGCATGCGCTGGAGGTGGTGGACGAGATCCGGGGCGGCGGGGGCGGCCGCGTCGACGGCGGCAGCGAGGCAGAGGGCGGAGGCGATCTGGGCCCAGTGGTCCTGCTCGTGGAGGAGGGCGTCGACAAGGGGGCGGAGGAGCACGGGGCCGACGGCAGCAGGGTGGCTGGCGGCCATGGAGCGGACGGCGTCGACGCAGGCGGCGCGGACGGAGGAGTCCGGGTCGCGGATGCGCCGAAGGGCGGCGGTGAGCATGCGGGGCAGGTGCGGCGCGAGGGACGAAGCCGGGTGAGAATTAGAAAGCAGCGAGATCAGGCGGAGCGAGTGGCGGCGTAGCGGGGTCTTGTCGGTGGGTCGGGTGTCGGCAATGGCAGAGAGAAAAGGCGAGAAAGAATCCGGCGTTAGCGACTTGGCAATGGACTCGAGCTCGGAGGCAGCCATGGCCTCCGTGTCGCGGTCGGACAGCTTGGTGAGGCACCGGTTCACCCGCTGCCTCATGCCGTCGCCGCTGCCGGGGGACCGTGGTTTGGACGCCATGAGGAGTGAGTGAATGACCGACTCCGGAACCAGAAAGCAAAAGCTTTCTTTCTTATGTTTTTTTCCCGTTTTCTTTCTCGTTTTGTTGTCTACTGATGCATTGATGCCACCTGGTTCATTTCACTTTGTTGTTATCAATGAACGTAGTATATTAAGAACATGATGATGATGACGGTAGGAGAGTGAGTGGGGAGGAGGGACAAGGGAAAGGCATATGGGAAAGAGGCATTCGCGGCGCCGCTGGAGGAGGTGGTGTTGGTGGACAGTACTACTTTAACTACTAAATAGGTTATTGGCAGGCGTTGGTTGGGACGTGGGAGAATAGGGGTCGGGAAGCAATTTATTGGGGCGAGGGAAGAAAAAGGAGTACCGTAACGTCTCTCGGATCGATCTAGCACGCTACGTGCAACGTCGTAACTTCAACAAGCTTTGGAAGGATACACCGAGAAATTGACGGTTCTCCTAATTAAATACTATTGCCATGTATTCTCCTTTTTAAACTTTATATTTGTTTAAAAAAAAATAGAGCACATGGAAAGGCATGTGAGGATAAAGTTAGATCGGATCTAATGGACCGAGGGTTAGTATGCCTAAAAATTATCTGTTATTAGTTCCTATGATGGACAACACCATGTGACATGCCCGATTGGAAATGTTTGAGATTAATTAGGCTTGACAAAAAAAAATATTCATAATCTTCTGTAAAAATATAAAATAGGTAAATTTATAAAATGAGTTTAAAAAATTGAAGATACCCCATATGCATGAGTAGCTCAAAAAATTACATCAAATTTTATTTTTCTAAAAAAATAAAGTTAGAAAAAAATTGTACATAAATTAAGTTAAATTCATGAAATTTTATTTTCCTAAGATATTAAGATGGTATTTAATTTTCTTAATTCTACGTAGAATAAATTTTTGTTCTTATTTATTTCTTTAAATAACTATGAATATCTAGATAGATCATGCAGAATAAATTGTTTTGATCAATCCTTGATATTCTAAATAGTTATTTCCTGATAGATCATGAAATAACTTATTCTAAATTATTTTTTTCTATGTAATGAACTCTACAACATTAATTATATCGAAATAAAATTATTATTTTAAAATTTTAACTAAATATAAATATAGAATAACAAAAATTGATATTTTTGAAATATATTTCTATTCCAGAAATAAATATTTTAACATTCAAACACTATAAGGTTATGCCGTGCGAATAAAATGCACGGCATAATTATAGCGGATCAAAAAAATAAAAAATTGCTAAGGTAATCCTGAGGGGAGACACGTGTCACGTCAGTCCCTACCTTTGAAACAGAGGTATCCTGTAATCAGATAGTCAATGGTCCCCCCTACCAGAAGTGACATTTTGTTCCTAACATGAAGATGAAGGTGGGCAAGGACACGTGCCTCACTGATTGGCTGCCAAAACATTGTTACCTTTATAAATAGCAAGCTTTGGAGCTAATCCAACGGTCCCATGGATCGCGATACCTCATCTTGCTTGTGAGAATTTGGATGCGAGATCCGTGAGGATCGTTTAAATCAAATTTCTTGGCCCACTAATTGGTAAATTGAGGGGTAAATCAAGAAAGTCTATGAACATTATAATAATAATAAAAAAAAGTAAAGGAAAACTGCAGCTATCATAAGCTTTTTATGGTATCAGTATTCATCCACAGCGACGGTCCCCTTCAATTTTTTTTTTTTTTTAAAAAAAATAACAGCTGGATTGTTGTCCAACAAGTTGCTTATACTGGTAGTCAAAGGAATGAAGGACAAATAAGTTTCCAAAGACGGACTTGGGTCCTCCAGCGTTTTCCATTCGAGACGCGGCTTCTACGACGGCTGGTAAGCTACCCGTGGGCCGAAAGCAACGGCCCCGAGGCTCACGGGACGGTGGGGTCGTTGGTATTCCCGAGTCCCGAGGGGCTCTCAACGAACGCATCTGTCCCGTATGTTCTTGCTCACAAACTCGTATCCAAAGCCCCTAACCCCTGGTTTCTACCTTCTGGAGGGACCTCCCCAATCCCTTCACGAAGTCTTCGTTGAAGTTCCCCTGTCAACCTTCTAAGACTGCAGGAGAGTGGAGGAGCCTAAAATGGTCGCCCAATTTTATTTAGCATAGTATGTATCTAGGGAGTGGATAATTGCTAACTTATATATAACAAAAAAAAAAACGTCCTCCACCTTGAAACTATATGGCAGATTCCACCGAGCAGAAAGCGTGACTCCATTCAATGTCATTAAGGGCTATAAATGAGATATCCTGTGGCTTTATTTCATTCTGCTCCTCCTTCCACGCTGGCTGGGCAAACCAAAGAAAAAAATAAAATAAAATAAAAAAAAAGGCTGACTTGCCCAGGAACTGGATGAGCTGTTGTCGCCACCAAAACTAGAGGGCAATCATTTCTAGCTCTTTGGCTGGTGGCAATTGATGATTTTAGAGTGTTTCGGAGGGGACCGGGATCTGTGTCACAAGCGAACTAAATTTCTGGCTAAGTAAGCGGGAAGTCGCATGAATAGTTATCAACAAAAGGTTTCAAGTCAAACACAAGGTACCGCCTGGGATTTGTTGCTGCCAATTCAAATTAACCTGCGAGCATCTTCTTGACTTGTAGGATCAAGTTCCTCATGGTCCTGTAAAATAAATTCATTCATCGAAGAATTTCTGGTAGGAGACACTTTTATGCTTAAGTTAATAAGGATTCGGATAAACTATAAAAAATTTAAAAAAAAATTAAAGAATGAGAAAGTATTTCAACTGGTTCATCTTAGATCTCCATTTACCGGTATTTATAGGTTTAGATCTTAATAGAATTTAATTAGAGGGGTCTCGGACAGTTAGTTTTGTCAGAAACTAACCCGTGCTCGAAATAACGGTAATTGATTATTTTGGTAAGATAATTACTTCATTTTTGGTTGTCTTTATTTTTTTTACACCGGGTCGGCCATCATGTGATGGTCAGTCTTCATAGACCGGTCAACCTGTACGTGCCGATCGATATTTATGTATCGATCAATATTCATATGTTAATCGATTTATATGAGTTGATCGGCTTTTATAAGTCGGTCAATCACTTACCGTTTCTTTAGCTTTGGGGCATAATCTAGTCTTTTACAAATTGGTCCATTCAATTTATCCCAACAGGAATGCATGGCTTTAAATCAATGCATTAATCAATTGGTTGGACATTGCTCAGCAATTTAATACCATATGTTCTCAGGTTCCACATGTGGTTGGGATCACATCATGAGGTGCCTTAGGAACGCATAAACATCGAGTTCCAAAGATTGGAATGGAGATTTAGAATTCTAGGCAAGGCAATAGCCACATGCATCCCAATGCATTATCAAGAAGATGGTAGAAATTCAAGATGATCGAGAGGATTATGCCTAAAAATGATGTAATGGATCTGGCCTAGATTGTCAATACCCATGGAGAAGCCTGATATACCCTAATATTCGGAAGGTAGCTTTTATCTATCTCAAACTTTCTGGTTATATTCTTGAATGATAAAATTCATATATAAAAAATAATAATATTTAATTATTTAAAAATGAATGTTTATTTAGAAACTAGGAAGAGGAACCTAATATGAGTTGTGTTAGAATAGATCGTACTACTATAAATAAAGGATGTGTACTTCATTTTTTTAATCAATAAAAAAAAGGAAAAGAAAATGGATTTGAGCTCTATTTTTAAAAATTCTCCTCTTTTTCTACCTTTCTT
The DNA here is from genome assembly GCA_021397845.1 of Areca catechu. Taxonomy (NCBI): domain Eukaryota; kingdom Viridiplantae; phylum Streptophyta; class Magnoliopsida; order Arecales; family Arecaceae; genus Areca; species Areca catechu. The sequence goes on from CM038045.1 coordinate 57,533,133, forward strand.
CCTCATATAGCTAAATATAAATATATGCTAAGATTTATGTTTTATTTAAGCCAATCAATAGAAAGCTTCCACTCTTATGAGCATGTTCTTCATTATTTATAATATGTAGTGATATGGCGAGAAGCTGACGTGTTGACGTGCATTCCCAGTCAAATGCCACATTATAAGATCCACCATGGTGGACTTCCCATCTCGGACTCCTTTGACCGGGCCGAGCTCTCCCGGATCAACGAGGCGGCCCATCAAAGCCGAGCTCCGTCCTTCGCCAGGTCGGCACCCGCGAGCTCGGGACACCTAGGCCGGAGCTGAGTGACTTCCTTTGCCAGATCGAGCCCTTCCGAGGCTGAGCCCCCTGGATCGGAGTCGAGCTCAGCCCTCCTTCGTTAGGTCGATCCCCTCCAAGGCCGAGCCCTTTGGGCTAGAGTCGCGTGTCGACCTCCTCCGCCGGATTGAGCCCCTCCGAGGCTGAGGCCCCTGGACTGGAGTCGAGGTCAGCCCTCCTCCGCTAGGTCGAGCCCCTCCGGGGCCGAGCCCTCCGGGCAAGAGTCGAGCCCTCCTCCACCGGGTCAAGCCTCTCCGAGGTCGAGCGCAGGTCCACCCCGAGAAGATGAGAGACGAGCCGACATCGACAGCATAATTATGAGATGAGAGGCGAGCCAACGTCGAGCCCTTCGGAGGTCGAGCCCCCCGAGTCAGAGCCGAGTCCCAGCTCTCCAGCCCGGCAGCCAACTTGGAGGTGCCCTGGAACACCCAAGGGGGCGGAGCCACCTCCCCAAGACAAACTCCAAGAAGACGAGAGGCGAGCCGACGTTGACAACAGCTATGGGCCATGACGATCTTGGTGGCAACAGATTGGCACGCCAGGAAGGGGGGCGGCACGAGCGAGAGATCCCAAAAGCCAGTTCCTTTGCAAGCGGTTCCATCCGGAGGATGGTGACGATGCAAGCGAGAGAAGCTTCCACCAATCGTGCAGGAGACTCTCTTTCTCGAGGAAACCCGCACGTCCTAGAAGTGGAACCACCCGCTCTACCTCAACCACCTCCAACGGAATCTCAGCTGGCCGCTCTCGCCCAGCAGATGCAAATCCTTGCTAGGTAGTGTGCCAGCTCCAGCACCAGCAACGATCCTTGGCTACCCATCAGCAGCTAGGGATCCCTACGGCCCACGCCGCAGCACCCCGTGACAGCCCGCGTTCCCCCCGGGGTAGTCATCAGACTCCGGTGAAAAGACAACGAGCCGGGTCTGTCGACAGGGAGAGCCACTCTCAAACTCTTGAGCGGGCAATGACCAAACCCCACCGAGGTTGAAAAGGCAAGTCCGCCCTTCATGAGCACCATGCATCCATGTCACCTTCTGCATCCCTCTCAGCAGAAGGTTCTATTGATGATGCCATCAGGCACATAGCAGAGAAGCGCCTGGAGGAGCACGAGCGCAAGCTGGCAAAGTTATCCCGTCAATTTACGAACATGCAGGGCTCCGCTGATGAGCCAACGGGCTATGATGCCCATCCCCCTTCTCCCAAGAAATCTAAGAGGAACCGATTCCCAGCCGGTTCTGGATGCCGCAGGTGGATCCCTACGATAGGACCACTGACCCCATAGACCTCCTGGAAAGCTACAAGGCCCTCATGAGGGTCCAGGGGGCCACTGACGCCCTTCTTTGCATCGCCTTCCTGGCAACCCTCCGGAAGGCAGCACGAGTCTGGTTCACCCGTCTCGAGCCTGAAAGCATTGGTTCTTTCGCTCAGCTGGAGCGGAAGTTCGTGGCCCATTTCGATGGCTATCGGAAGGTGCCACGAGAGGCAGACAACCTCTTCTCCATTTGGCAACAGGACCGCGAGCCCCTACGAGACTATGCGGCCCACTTCAAAGTTGCTGCTTTGGAGATTTATAACCTTGAAGAGCCAGTCGCCATGCTGGCACTAAAGCGAGGGCTCAGGACCTCCCGCCTGACCTACTCACTCAATAAGAAGTCCCCCAAGAGCTACTTTGAGCTCCTCCTCCGAGCTCAGAAGTACGTCTGTGCCGAGAAGGCGGACCGTACGAGAAGGGAGCTAGACGGGAGGCCATTGAAGAAGCAGGCGCTCATCGAGACGTCCAGGACGTGGAAGCCAGGGCCTCCGCCTCCGAACTTCTGCCATGGGCCGATATCGAGGTACGCTCCAGTCCCAGAGGAGACACTCACCCCCCTGCTCACCCCAAGGATGAAAATCCTGATGGAGATCGAAGGTGAGCCCTACTTGAAGCGCCCACCTCCAATAAGACCATCCTCTCGTCGTGACAAGACGAAGTATTGTCGCTACCACAGTGACCACGGCCATGACATCGAGGAATGCCGCAACCTCAAGAAGGAAATCGAAGAACTCATCAAGAGGGGCTACCTCGGGAGGTTCGTGGGAGGCAGACCTCAAGCAGAACCTCAAGCGCTCGCCGCTCTCCCATCGGTACCAGCAATCGACAATCGTCCTACCGAGAAGCCGGTAGGGATGATATGCTGGGGAGCCGAGCACATGCCCAAGAAGGCCTGGGGGGTAGGGCAGTCTGAACATGTACTCCCCTTTGTGAGGGAAGGGGGAGATTGGGGGGGAAATGTAAATAACGATGTCGTGGTCGTTGAAATGACAATCGCAAAGCATCTTGTAAAACGCATCATGGTTGATAGTGGAAGCTCCATAGATATGCTTTTTTTATAATGTCTTCTCCAGAATGAATTTGTCTCCTGCATAGCTTAGACCTGTGCACACACCCCTTGTCGGTTTCACAGGGGACTCATTGAGGGTTGAGGGAGAGATCACTCTCCCAGTCACTGCCGGTACCCCACCTTGACAGAGCACTGTCATGATGACCTTCATAGTAGTTAGATTACCTTCAGCCTATAATGTGATCCTCGACCGACCTGGGCTCAATCTGCTCGATGTCGTCATCTCCACGAGATGGTTGCTGGTGCAGTTCCCAACTCCCTACGGAGTCAACGAAATGAGAGATGCACCTCAACAATCTAGCACTATTTCCAAACTTTCTCGGGTACCAAAGATCCCGAGGAAGATCCCAGGGCGGACGAGCTCGACCAAAGGGTGCAAGACCCCAAGGGTGGCCTGACCGAGTGCCTACTGTCTTTTCTGCTTGGAGCCGATCAGGATAATATGGTACAGATTGGGGCCCAGCTACAAGAGGAGGAAAGAACCCACCTTTTGGAGTTCTTATGGGCGAACACTGACGTGTTTGCCTGGACAGCAGCCGACATGTTAGGTATTACCTCTGACATCATCACTCACAAGCTGAGCATTGACCCGAAGTGCAGGCCAGTTTGATAAAAGAAAAGGAGTTTCACCCCCGAGAGGCAGGCGGTAATCAACGAGGAGGTCGACAAACTCCTTGCCGCCGGCTTCATTCGGGAGGTGCAATACCCAAGCTGGCTAGCGGATGTGGTGATGGTAAAGAAGAATAACAGCAAATGGAGGATCTATGTGGACTACACTGACCTCAACAAGGCATGCCCAAATGATAGTTTTCCCTGCCAAAGATTGATCAACTGGTGGATGCCACCTCGGGTCACCGACTGCTCTCCTTTATGGATACATTCTCTGGATACAATCAGATCCAGATGCACCCAGAGGATGAGGAGCATACTGCCTTCATCACCGACCAAGGGACGTACTGTTACAAGATGATGCCCTTTGGTCTGAAGAATGCTGGGGCCACGTACCAGCGTCTGGTCAACAAGGTCTTCAAAGATCAGATTGGCCAAAACATGCAAGTGTACGTGGACGACATGCTTATCATGAGCAAACCGAGCTCGGACCACATCGCCGACCTCGCTGAAGCTTTCAACAACCTCCGAAAGCACCGAATGAAATTGAACCCAGCAAAGTGCACCTTCGGAGTGGCGGCAAGGAAGTTCCTTGGCTTCATGGTCACTCAGAGGGGCATTAAAGCAAACCCGAAGAAGATCCAGATGATCGTCGGCATGGAGCACTCGACATCCAAGAAGTAGGTCCAGCTCCTGACGGGGCATATTGCAATCCTGAGCCGGTTCATCTCGAGGTCGACCGATTGTTGCCTTCCCTTCTTCAAGGCACTGTGCAAGATGCACGACTTCACCTAGATGGAGGAGTGCAGGGCAGCCTTTGAAGAATTGAAGGAGTTCCTGGCTTCTCCCCCGCTGCTCTCCAGACTGGAGGAAGGGGAGGAGCTCATGCTCTACCTGGTGGTCACACCTGGAGCCGTCAGCTCGGTCATCATCCGTGTAGACAAGGGCGGATCTCAGAAGTCGGTATACTACACTAGCAAAATCCTCCGTGGCACGAAGATCAGATATACCTGCTCTGAAAAACTTATTTTTGCTCTAATATTGTCTACTAAGCGGCTCATGCCCTACTTCCAAGCGCATCCCATTGTGTTGATGATGGACCAGCCGCTGAGGACCATACTCAGCCACCTCGAAACATTCCAGTGGTTGGCAAAATGGTCCTTGATGCTGAGCGAGTTCGATATCGCATACCGATTGAGGTCGTCACAGAAAGTCCAGGTCCTAGCTGACTTTCTAGTCGAGTGCACGGGACTTGACGAGGAGCCGGAGCAGACTTCCACGGAGCATCAAGTTGAGCCCGGCATGGAGAAGGAACCTTGGGTCCTCTACGTGGACGGCATATCCAACTCCGACGAAAGCGGAGCAGGACTCATTCTCACCAACAGCGACAGGGTCGTGGCGGAGTGTGCCCTCTATTTCAAATTCACCGTGATAAATAACCAGGCGGAGTACGAGGCACTCCTCGCGGGCCTAAAGGTCTCACGCGAGCTAAGCATCCAGAACCTGAAGGTCTTCACCGACTCCCAACTGGTGGCCGGACAAGTTGCCGAAGAGTATGAAGCTAGAGATCCCTATATGATGAAGTACCTGGAGCGAGTTTGATCGTGCACGACAGGCTTCCGACGCTTCAACATCTTCCATATCCCCCGCAGGGAGAATGCTGGTGCGGATGCACTGTCGAGACTCATGACCTTGCCAGACTCATCACTGGGGCGTGCATACATTGAGCACCTCGAAAGTCCAAGCTATGAAGCTCTCGAGGAGGTGCACCAAGTCACCCCGAAGTCGAGCTGGATGGACAGGTATATTAGATACATGCTGATGGCACTTTGCCCGAGGACAGCACAGAGGCCGGTCTCATCAAAAAGAAAGCCTCCCGGTTTGTCCTAATGGATGGACAACTCTACCACCGATCCTACTCATACCTGCTCTTGAAGTGCCTGAGACTAGCAGAGGCAGCCTTCGTTCTCTAGGAGATACATGAAGGCCTATGCGGGAATCACGTGGGAGGAAGGACGTTGGCATACAAAGCTCTCTGCTAGGGATATTTTTGGGAGACCATGAGAGAGGAAGCCGCCGACTTCGTGAAGAGATGTGACAAATGCCAGTGCCATGCTCACATACAACGTCAGCCGACGGCACTGATCTCACCGCTCTTCGCCCCTTGGCCCTTCGCCCAATGGGGAATGGACTTCTTAGGGCCATTTTTTCCTGCACCGGGACAACAGAGGTTCTTGCTAGTTGCTATCGACTACTTCACCAAATGGATGGAAGCGGAGCCACTAGCATGGATCACGGAAGCAAAAGTATGCCAGTTTTTCTAGAAGTCAATAATATGTCGCTTCAGACTCCCCCGTTGCACCATCACCGACAACGGGCGGCAGTTTAATAATCAGGAGTTCGAAGGTTTCTTTGCCGAGCATGGCATCCAGCATTGTTTCACCTCCGTCGTTCAGTTCCAGTCAAACGGAGAAGCCGAAGTGACCAACCGAACCATCCTCCAGGGACTCAGGACAAGACTGGACCAGAACAAGGGCAGGTGGGTGGAAGAACTCCCAAGTATTCTCTGGGCCTACCACACGATGCCTAGGACGGCGACGGACGAGACACCCTTCAACCTTGTCTTCGGCACCGAGACTATAGTCCCAATCGAGCTCGGCTTGCCTCTGCTGCGGGTGCAGCAATATGATGAAGTACAGAACTCGACGCACCTTCTGCTCAACTTGGACCTCCTCGAGGAGAACAGAGACAAAGCTTGACTCCGGATGGCGGCATACCGGCAACGAGTTGCCCGATACTACAACGCCCGAGTAAGATCCAAGATCTTTCGAACTGGTGACCTGGTGCTCCACCGAGCTGAAGCATCTTAACCCCGGGAGTGCGGCAAGCTCTCGCCAAACTAGAAAGGTCCCTATAAGGTGGTCGAAGCTCTTCCGCATGGAGCCTATTACCTTGTGGATTTGGGCGGTGCCAGGTTCCCGCGAACATGGAATGACTGCAACCTGAGAAAGTATTATCAATAATGTAAGGATCATGCTTTAAAATAATAAAGACATTCTTTTGCATGGATCACCTTCCGCCTTGCAGGAATATCACCACCCGGCTTAAGGTCTGGCATGCCAAAACTCAGAGGCCAACTCTCCGACGCCAAAACACGGGGCTCAGCTCTCCGGCACCAATAGCGTAAGGTTCTTTCTCATCGATAATTAAGGTTCCCCTTGTGCAAACGTTTCTTGCCTTGCAAGAGAACTTCCACCATACCCTAGGTCCAGCACTTGAGCCCGGAGCCAAGCTCTCCGGCCACCAAGTCTTCGAGCCCAGTTCCAGGACATCCAAGCCCAGAGCCAAGCTCTCCGGTCACCAAGTCTTCAAGCCTAGCTCCAGGACATCCAAGCCCAGAGCCAAGCTCTCCGGCCACCAAGTTTTCGAGCCCAACTCCAGGACATCCAAGCCCGGAGCCAAGCTCTCCAGCCACCAATTCTTCGAGCCCAGCTCTAGGACATCTAAGCCCGGAGCCAAGCTCTCCGGCCACCAAGTCTTCGAGCCCAGCTCCAGGACACCAAAGCCCGGAGCTCAGATCTCCGGCCACCAAGTCTTCGAGCCCAGCTCCAGGACACCAAAGCCCAGAGCTCAGCTCTCCGGCCACCAAGTCTTCGAGCCCAGCTCCAGGATACTAAAGCCTGGGGCTCAGCTCTCCGGCTACCAAGTCTTCGAGCCCAGCTCCAGGACACCAAAGCTCGGAGCTCAGATCTCCAGCCACTAAGTCTTCGAGCCCAGCTCCAGGACACCCAAGCCTGGAGCTAAGCTCTCCAGCCACCAAGTCTTCGAGCCCAGCTCCAGGACACCAAAGCCTGGTGCTCAGATCTTCGGCCACCAAGTCTTCGAGCCCAGCTCCAGGACACCCAAGCCCAGAGCCAAGCTCTCCGCCCGCCAAGTCTTCGAGCCCAGCTCCAGGACATCAAAGCCTAGAACCAAGCTCTTCAGCCACCAAGTCTTCGAGCCCAGCTCCAAGACATCAAAGCCCGGAATCAAGCTTTCCGGCCACCAGGTCCCAGAGCCCAGCGTCGAGACCTCAAAGCCCGGAACCAAGCTTTCTGGCCACCAAGTCTTCAAGCTCAGCTCTGAGACATCAAAGCCCGGAACCAAGCTTTCTTGCTAACAGGTCCCAGAGCATAGTGCCGAGACCTCAAAGCCCGGAGCCAAGCTCTCCGGCCACAAAGTCTTCGAGCCCAGCTCTAAGACATCAAAGCCCGTAACCAAGCTTTTTGGCCAACAAGTCCCAGAGCCCAGCACCAAAACCTCAAAGCCCGGAGCCAAGCTCTCTGGCCACCAAGTCTTCGAGCCCAGCTCCAAGATATCAAAGCCCGGAACCAAGCTTTCCGGCCACCAGGTCTTAGAGCCCAGGGCCTAGACCTCAAAGCCCGGAGCCAAGCTCTCCAGCCACCAAGTCTTCGAGCCCAGCTCTAAGACATCAAAGCCCGGAGCCAAGCTCTCCGACCACCAAGTCTTCGAGCTCAGATCCAAGACATCAAAGCCCGGAACCAAGCTTTCCGGCCACTAAGTCTCATAGCCCAGCGTTGAGTCCTCAAAGCCCGGAGTTCAAACCTCCAGCCACTAAACCTCTGAGCCCAACTCGAGGCACAAAGATCCAGAGCTTAGATCTTCGGCCACTAAGTCTCTAAGCCCAGCTCCGAGATGCCGAAGCCCAAAGTTCAGCTCTATATCACTGGAGTCCAGGACATCCAGCAACAAGGCGGAGACCTCTCTTCTTATCCCATCGCATGTATATATGTGTAAAAAAAAAAAAGAAAGAAAAAGAAAAGAGAAAGGAAGGGAGAAGAGGAAGAGGTTGAGGCTAGAAGTGCCCAAGTCAAAATAGTTGAGAAAACTCATTCCATTGAAAAACGGTTGTTCATTTATAAATATTCTCGGGCCCCCGACATGCCGGGCGACCTTGGCCAATGCTGAAAAGGAGAAAATAGAAATCCACTCAGGCATCCTCGTCGATAGGGTTGTGCGGCGGTGAAGTCCCTTCCCCCGGGGTTCCAGACTGCTTAGCTCCGGCCTCAGCAACCAGCACCGGTGGGGAAAGTTTAGGGACGATGGCTAATCCCTCTACAACACCCGAATCCATGCCCGGAGCTCAAGGGAAGAGGAGCCAACTGCGGCTCTCGTCAGGGATGAACCCCTCGATTCGGTCGTGTAGGTACATAAAGTCCTTGAAGAAGGAGTTCGATGCCGTCTGATAAAACTCGACGATGAACTCCTCCGAGGCCTTGTACCTATCTACAGCCCCTTCAGCCTCCTTCGCCTCGACAGCTTGTTCCCTTGCCGCCTCCGCTGACCTGGCCGCCTTCGCTGCCTCCCTCTCGGCCATGGCTAGCTTTTTCTTCGCCGTGTCCAGCTCAAACTGGAGGGACCGCGCGATCCCCTTCTGCCGGACCACCTCGGCATTGAACGAGCTCAGCCTCTTCTCCGTGGCCACAAGCTCTTCGGCCTTGCCTTTCGACCGGCTTTGCTCCTGGTCGAGCTCCTTTTGGATCTCCTTTGAGCACCTCTCGGTGCTTGCGAGCCCCTTCTGGATCTCCTCATTCCTCATACGAAGCCCTCGGGAAGCATCGGACTTCTCCTTCAACTCGACCTTCAAGGCCTCGACCTTGGCTGCACGTTGCTGGTCGTTCTTCAACCAGTTCTAGCAGCAGTCCCTGATAAGGAGCATCTCAGCTCCGACCTGCACCGAACAAAATGTCAAAAGGATAAGGGAAAAGGAAAAAGAGCTCTAGAAGGTTAAACCCACTTACCTTGAAGAGTAAGAGGAAGATGCTGCTGATCGTGTCCCCCAGTACCTTCCCTGCCATCTCCCGTCGATCGTACGATTGGATGGAGAAATCCATCATGCATTCGGTTAGCTTTGGATCCCAAAGCAATGAGACATCGGGCCCCATTCTGAACGGGATTCGACGATAGTCTCTCTCCCTCTTGCCTGCCCCCGAGACGGAATCACCTGCTCTGCCGCCAGCAGAGGCCTCAGGAGCCGGTTGGGAGCTTGGCACCCCCTCCAGTGGCACCCCCGGTGCCGGATCCGCTCCTTCCCGATCCTCCTTCTCAACGACGACAAGCTCGGGAGGAGGGGGCGACATGATGGCGACGGCTGCAGTGGCGGCCCTGGCCCGGACAACCACCTCAGGCTCCGAGGCGGGGGCCGGCTCTCGTCATCTCGACCGCTCCATCACAGACCTAGCCGCCCTCTGCTCTGGCTCAAGTGTGGCAGCCGCTACTCCCCTCGCCTGTGTGGGAGCAGCCTCAGATTCTCTCCTCCTTGGCTTGATCTATTCCGTGGGGGCGACTGCCGATGTGCCCTCACCATGAGCCCTCTTCGGAGAGGGCTCCTATGCCAATCATGCCGGAGGCCTCTTCTGGGTGATCAAGAGTAGATCTTCCACAGAGAACCTCATACCTGCATGTAGAAGACATAATGTCAATACTGGCCGGGAGAAACATATTAAAAGAGACAAAAAGGACTCGAGCCGAACTCACCCAACTCCCCTGTTGGGTCGACCCCAGCCTCGACGAGATTCTGCTCTGATAATAGAACCTCAAGAGAAGGAATCTAAGCAGTTTGGAGTAGCTCGTAAACATTCTTGTCAGTTGCTTTGACTGCAGAATTTCTATTGAGGATTCGATCCGGGTTGCTCCACACCCAGTTAATCCCCTCGACTGTAGCAAAGAAGAATTTACTCTTCCATCCTTTGATGGAAGAGGGAAGTTCAAATTTGATCCCCTCGGACAAGAAAAGAGGGACCACCACCCATCTTCGGTGGGATGGTGCTTCAGAGTGAAGAAGGCTCTGAAGAGGGAAAAACGGGCAACGATCCAGTGGAAGTGGCAGAGCATGATGAAGTAGAAGATAGTCCTTATGGCATTGGGGACTAGCTGGGCAGGAACCAAGCGGTAGTTGCTCAACACAGACAAAAAGAATGGATGGAAGGGGAAACGGAGCCCTCCTGAGAAGGTCTCCTCATAGAAAGCGATTCGGCCCAGGCTACTGGAAGTAACCCGGTCCCCTGGTCGGGGGATTAAAAGCCAGATGGAGTATGGGATGCCATAGACATCCCGGAGGGCTCCCAGTTCCTCAGCAGAGATCATCGAAGCGATCCCGCCAGGACCTATTTACTGGACAGGCTCAGAGAGGGGTTCAATGGGTTCAGTTGGGGGAAGAGGACGAGAAGGACAAGAGGGGTTAAGACCGGGCTCCCTAATGACTATACCACTAGGGCGACGCCTCCCTCTAAGCTCGAAGTGCGCCCCATCTCCCTCCTCATTAGAAGAAGAAGATGATGGCGGTCTCGACCTAGAAGGCCCGGCTTCATCCTGATTGGTCGAAGGATGGAAACCTGACCCGAAATGGGACATAGCGAAGAAGATCAACGAAAGAAGAGGAAAACAGATGAAAGTCGGGAGGTGAACCTAGCCCTGAGAGGAAAGGTCCTACTCAACTAAGGCGAGGAGAAAGGAGACTAGAAGGAGAGACTAACCTGCGGGGAGCTCTGGAAGGCAAGAATGGCCGGATGGACGAAAAAAGAGCCTCGGTACAGTGGTGGGCAAGAAGGATTTGAAAGAAGACATATTTCGGGAAAGGTCACCTTTCCTTTCGAAGTGACCGGCGCCTGACCGTACCATTACAAACCCCCACCATCGGATCCGTGCCATGCATCATTCATCAACAGGATCGACGTCTGGATTCGACTGCGGTCGCTTCGGATTCTGCGCCCGTAATAACTGCTTCTTGGATGTGTCCACGTGGCTCCTCCGGGTAGGCTGAAGAAATTTCTTTCCCAAACGCTGCCGATCGCGACCATCATTGCACCGGATCCCCACCTTTCCATGTCGGTAGCGCATTTACTTCCTTTGCTCCGAGCATCCCATGCCAACGGGACTTGGAAGTGGGGGGCAAATGATACGGCGAGAAGTTGATGTGTTGACGTGAATTTCCAGTCAGATGCCATGTCATAAGATTCGCCATGGTGGACACCCCATCTCAGACTCCTTTGACCGGACCGAGCTGCCTCGGATCAACGAGGTGGCCCATTAAAGCCGAGCTTCATCCTCCACCAGGTCAGCACTCGCGAGCTCGGGACACCTAGGCTGGAGCCGAGTGACTTCTTTTGCCAGATCGAGCCCTTCCGAGACTGAGCCCCCTGGACCGGAGTCGAGCTCAGCCCTCCTCCGTCAGGTCGAGCCCTCTGGGCTGGAGTCGCGTGTTGACATCCTCCGTTGGGTTGAGCCCCTCCGAGGCTGAGACCCCTGGACCGGAGTCGAGGTTAGCCCTCCTCCTCCAGGTCGAGCCCCTCCGAGACTGAGCCCTCCGGGCAGGAGTCGAGCCCTCCTCCATCGGGTCGAGCCCCTTCGAGGTCGAGCCCCCTGAGCCGGAGTCAAGCCCAGCCTCCTCCACCAGGTCGAGCCCTTTGAAGGTCGAGCCCCCCGAGTCGGAGCCAAGTTCCAGCTCTCCAGCCTGGCAGCCAACTTGGACGGTGCCCCGGAACACCAAGGGGGTGGAGCCACCTCCCCAAGACACCGACGAGCGGCTCGAAGACCATCAAGAAACACCAGTCATATCACAATAATTGTCTGCGGCCACCACTTACACCAGGAGAGGAAGGAGCTCCCTGACCAAGGTGCCATGCTCTTTACCAACCGCTTGTGCCACCCGAAAGAGAAAGTCAACCAGGAGATTCGAATCCTGGGGCGGTGGCCCCCCAATCATTCACTGCCAGGCTTCCTAGAATGGAACGACCGGAAAGAATGTCAGAGTACACGATAGTTTCCCTTATCATGTATCGAGAAAGACGTCCCGTCCACGGCATGGAACACTGCTGCACGCGCCTGACAGCCTGGGGGAGATCCCAAGGTAGGCACTCAACGGTCACCTGAACTTAAAAGAACCTTCAACACCACTAGTGGGGAGGTAACGAACAAACATACGAAAATACTAGCTTAAGCAAAAAGCTCTCATCCACACGAGTAAGGGAGAAGAAGCCACAAAAGAGGGCCGACCCAGCACTGCTGTCATCTGTCCCAGTACACTCGTATCCCCACTCTCACACCACTCACTCCTAGTGTGGAGTCCATCAAGAGAGCTCAACCAGGAGGATTTGTTTCCCTGGATCGTCACTGACTTGACCGTCGGAGTGCCCTCGCCGGAATCCCCGGCCTGGGTGTTTAACCATGTTTTTTTTGCAGGCTCAGGAGCACAGGTCTATCCCGAGAAGACGAGAGGTGAGTCGACAGTAGCTACGGGCCACGACGATCTTGGCAGCAACATATAGGCTTTTGTTGTTTAATTTTATCTTTTTATTCTAACCTCGTTATCTCAATAATTAAAACACGAGATATCTTCCTTATTTTGATAGGTGGTTGACATCAAGACAGGCTAAGATCCTAATTGTTTTCAAATGTAGGAAGGTTATGAAAAAATTAAATATTTGAGATATCAATATTTATCATTGATTGAGATTTTAAGACATTGACTTTCATAAATCAATAGTTAATAAATGTCTTTTTTTGGTAAAAAATTAATAAATATCTTTGATATTGTAAAAGGTTGATATAAAAATCATGGCCAATGTAGCAAAATTGCATTCTCCATTATTTTTGGGATATATTGATTCATATATATATCATGTCATGCCCCCGATCCAAGATCATGAGCAAGAGGACGTGGCAACCACCGCATATTCATGGGAAACATGAGCAAGCAAGGCATCTCTTTACGATATCATAAATCAATAGTGGAATAAATAATTAATAAATTTAGTATAAAATTTAACTAATTGAAATCAATTTTAATCTTTTACAAAATTTAACAATACTAAAAAATCTTACATTAAACTTCAATAAAATTTCTAATTTAAAATAAGACTTCAAAATTTTACTTCTAATCACTCTCTCGAATCATATTTCTATACCATCTTAATTCTCAAGATTTGTAAAAATAGTAAAATATGAATGATGACTCATTATGTAATGAAGACTTTAACTAGACAATTGATATAATAATATAGGATGTGATAGTCAAAATATAGTTTATTATTAATCAATGCACAAACATAATCAAATTTATTTTCAAAACACAAATTCAATAATTCCAATATCTTTCAAGTATTCATATACATAATCAAAAATTTGATTCAATACCAATTATATTCAAAAATCTGATTCGATACCAATCATATTCAAAAATCTGATTCAAATTAAATTTCATTCAACTCATTAGTTTTTAACCATGACCACACTTACACCCTTTGGCAAGATTGAAAGACCATACTTATATCATATGGCCGGGCTGAAATACTACACTTATATCTTATAGCGGGTCAAAATACCATACTTATACCCTATAGCAGGACCACAAATAAAATCATGAGCTCAAAATACCAATGCGTAACTCCTAATTGGCAAGGTTTAAAATATAGTTAGGCTGAGAGTTCAAATCTAATTCATATCAAAATTCTTTTCACAAAATAATATATATTTCATAATCAAATCAAAATATACATACGATATCAAATTAATAAAGAATTATAATAATAGTCAAAAATATTATTTCAAAATTTTATTATAATTTTCATTCAAACACGATTTCATAGAATTCATAAATCATATATAAATCAAATTAATTCGATATTCAAACTATGTTATATAAATGAAAGATCTAGAGAAAATAAATCATCACTTACCTTGCATATTTCCAATTAATTCAAATAATTCTAATTTTTTTTTTTTCAAAATCTTCAATTGATCATATCACGGTATCTCATTACTAGATATCTTTTTGTTGAGGTAACTATATCCTTGACTTTTTCAATGATGGTTGAGCCCTAATTTCAGCAAATACAATGAGGAAATTCCAAGAGAAGAATGAGAGAATGAGAGATTTTTCTCTTTGTTCGAGCATCGGATTTTGACCGGAAGAGGAGGGAAATCGTCTTTTCTTTAAATAGAGTTGGAGGGGAGGAATTTTAGTTCTTCTCAGCTTGATTTCGAGAAAATTTTTCCACGAAGTTATTCATCGCTTCATTTGGAAGTCCAATAAAAAAGAAGACTCCTAAAGAGAAACTGCTTCTGGCTTTTTTGCTACTTTAAAATTTGTACAGAACCCTCTCTGGGATCAATTTTAATAGTTGGGCTAGTTAACAGACTAGGATATCATAAATCAGTTATGATGATAAGAATTATGATTTTAGACATTATATCCATGAATGCTTGATATTGAAAAGAATAAAAATGTTAGCCAATGCAGGCCATGAACAGAACCTTGCTCAGTCTATCAGGCCCCTTATTTTAAATTTTTTGGCTGAAATACCAACTAGACTTCTCTGAGCCGGTTCCTCTAGAAACAAATTTAAAATAGAGAGCACCTACATTGTTTGTTGGTTCCACTAATTGACATCTTGCTACTTTGAACTAAGGTGCAACAACATAAATGTTGCCCCCTTCTTGGGTATCCAATGATCCATCTCAATGACAAACTTCGAGAAGCATGGATATTAACTGGTCTAGAGTTCAGGGGGTTCAAGTATGCACTTCAGCATTATTAAGAACGTCTAAAACTTCTGAAAAAAAATGACAAGCTTCAAGAAGCATGGTGCCCTTCAAACTCTTGTATGTGAAATAGGGAATTCAAATCCAACCCATTTATAAAAAAACATGTGCATCCTATGATAAGATGGCAATGTGTTCAACTTCTTACAAGTCATGTGAAGGATGTAAGTTGTTGTTTCGACAGTTATGATCTCAACAAATATTATATATATATATCGCAAGATGAATAGATAACGGAGGCAATCACACAGCACAAACAAGCATAAACACAAGAACACAAAATTTATGTGGTTCAGAGGTAAACCTCCTACATCTACGAGGAGAGCATCGAATAAAATCACTATGTAGAGAAAAATACAATGGAGAACTGACCTTACACCATTCCGGTCGATCTCAGAGAAAATTCCAAGACTCCAAGTTTCTCTTTCTGCACTCTAGTCCACGACGAGCACCCTTCTCCGCACAGCATACATTACACAAAAAAGAAATAATTGCAGAACAAAGAAAGGGAAACCCCCATGCGAAAACAGAAACCGCGTGAGGGGGGCTTTCGTCACCGCACCGGATATGGAGAAAGAGAGAGGACCCCATTTTGACCGGGTCAAAACGTCCTCCCCCAATTTTCACGGTAACAATCTCCACCTTTGACATGGTCAACACTGGAAGACTCTCCACTGACTCTCCACCTATAGTTCTGATTTCCTTGGTCTTCAGCAACACCCCCTCTCCCTGGGGCCTTCACTTCTACTAGTTTGCACGAACATTGGCCAAGTCAAGATAATGATTGAACTTGGCTGCTGGCAATGGCTTGGTCAACATGTCTGCTACATTATCATCTGTTGATACTTTGATGAGCTTTATGTAGTTACCTGCCACGAACTCCCTGAGCTTGTGATACCGGACATCAATATGTTTTGTCCTTGCATGATATACTGGATCCTTTGCAAGACATATAGCACTCTGGCTATCACAATGCAACTGAACACTTTTCTGAGTGATCCCAAGCTCGTGCACTAGACCTTTTAACCACACTGCCTCTTTTGCTGCCTTAACTGCAGCTATGTATTCTGCCTCGGTAGTGGATAATGCTACAATATTCTGCAGTGTAGCTTTCTAACTGATTGGACCTCCACCTAGAAAAAGATGTACCCAGAAGTAGATCTTCTTCTGTCAAGATCACCTGCATAGTCAGAATCCACATACCCTTCAAGAACATCCATATCAAAGTCTCTCTGAAACAATAAACCAATGTCTGATGTATCCTTCAGGTATCTCAAAATCCACTTCACTGCATCCCAATGTTGTTTTCCTGGATTTGACATGTACCTACTGACTACACTCACTGCCTGAGACAGGTCAGGTCTTGTGCAGACCATGGCATACATCAAACATCCCACCGCACTTGCATACGGTACCTTGAGCATCTCTTGATGTTCTTTTTCTGTCTTTGGACATTACTGCAATGTTAACTTGAAGTGTTGTGCCATAGGAGTACTTACTGTCTTTGCATCTATCATGCTGAATTTTTCTAACACTCTTTCAATGTATTTCTTCTGGATCAGCCATAACTTGCCTTCTTTTCGATCACGCTAGATCTCCATGCCTAGGATCTTCTTAGCTTCACCTAGGTCTTTCATTTCAAACTCATAACTGAGCTTCTACTTCAGTTTGTTTATCTCCTGAGTTGACCTGCAAGTTATGAGCATATCATCTACATAGAGCATAAGCATTACAATGGAACCATCTACAAGAAACTGAAAGTAGACACAACTGTCATACTTGCTTTTTCTGTAGCCATGTGTCATTATAAAGGTATCAAACCTCTTGTACCATTGTCTTGGAGCTTACTTTAAGCCATATAAGGACCTCTTCAACTTGCACACCTTTTTCTCATTGTCAGGCTTCACAAAACCATCAGGCTGCAACATAAAGATTTCCTCTTCAAGATTGCCATGTAGAAATGCAGTCTTGACATCCATCTGCTCCAATTCTAAATCCCACATAGCCACCATCGCAAGTAAGACTCTAATTGAACAATGTTTCACCACTGGTGAAAAAACTTCATCAAAGTCTACTCCCTTTTTCTGAGCATAGCCTTTTACCACAAGTCTAGCCTTGTATTTGCACTGTTCCCGTTCTAATGATGCTTCCTTCTTTCGGTACACCCACTTGCAGCCAATTGCCTTTTTGCCTTTGGGAAGTGTCACTAAGTTCCAAGTCTTGTTCCTATGAAGAGATTCCATCTCCTCTTCCATAGCAACTAGCCACTTGGAGCTATCTTTACTTTCCATCGCCTCTTGGTAAGAACCTGGATTAGAAGATATCACAAGAAAAGCATAAGCTACTGTGTCCCTCAGCCTGAATGGAACTTGCACCTCTCTTCTAGTCCTTCCTTTTGCAATGGAATACTGCTCTGTCTCTCTGGATTGTACCTCCTCTGCATCCTCCTGACTAGAAGTGTCACTATAATCTTTGTTATCATTGGCTGCCTCCAACTCCACTTGAACTAAAGGACTTGGACTCTTCTCATCATCTTGGACTGCCTGTTGAGTTCTCTTCAACATAAAAGCTTCATCAAAGATTACACCACGCTTTAGCTCCACTTTCTGTGTAGTTGGATTCCACAACTTGTAACCCTTTACACCAACCTTCTTTTCCAGATAAATACACTCCACAGACTTGGCATCTAATTTGGTTCTCTCTTGCTCCTGTAAAAGAACATATACAGGACAACCAAATATGTAAATAATAGAATAATTTACTAGTTTACCTGTCCAAACCTCCTGTGATGTTTTGAGTTCAAGTGATGTTGAGGGAGACCGACCAATCGGGAATAATGTACCATCCGAACACAATGGCACGATAAGAAACGAGACGGTTGAGCATGCCACGGGGGATAACAACGTACGCAATGCAAGGGCCCTTGTGTCAATGACCGTAGAAATGGGTGATTTTAGAGTTGTTTAATCCCCTCCCATGCCCACATTCCTTGAAGAACCTTCACCCCTGAAAACTTCACTCCATGTTTTCCTTGCTTTTTTTTCCTTTTTTTTTTTCCATCATTGAAATCCACCTTAGGTTAACTATCACTAAAAATAAATAAATAAATAAATAAATAAAATTAGGTCCCCACTTACAAGCATATCGGGCAATATTCGACGAGCAAACCTTGGAAATTTATTAGTTATACTCTCCTACTTCATAATAGTCTATCTACTGGTCAAAATTAATCAACTATTTTTCTAGTCATTAGAATAGGCATCATGCAAATTATGAATTGATATAAAAGTTCTATGGAACTTCTTGCTCCTCATGTATTGATTTCTTCCCTTGGATTGATTGAGTCAGAAGTCTTGAAGCAAAGCATGCATGATTCTATCAGGAAATATATTCATTGTTGACCAAAGCCAGCATATATTTTCGCTATTAGCAATGTCATACTGAACTATTGGTAGACTGTCGCAGTTGTTACCTATTGTTACCGTGAAAATTGGGGGAGGACATTTTGACCCGATCAAAACGGGGTCCTCTCTCTCTCCATATCTGGTACGGTGACGGAAGCCCCCTCACGCAGTTTCTGTTTCCGCATGGGGGTCTCCCTTTCTTTGTTCCGCAATTATTTCTTTTTTGTGTAATGTATGCTGTGCAGAGAAGGGCGCTCGTCGTGGACTAGAGTGCAGAAAGAGAAACTGGAGTCTTGGAATTTTCTCTGAGATCGACCGTAATGGTGTAAGGTCGGTTCTTCATTGTATTCTTCTCTACATAGTGATTTTATTTGGTGCTCTTCCCGTGGATGCAGGAGGTTTACCTCTGAACCACATAAATTTTGTATTCTTGTGTTTATGCTTGTTTGTGCTGTGTGATTGCCTATGTTATCTATTTGTATTGCGATATATATATATAATATTTGTTGAGATCATAGCTGTCGAAATAATAAATTGGTATCAGAGCTCCTGGTTTAAGTAATTCTACATGGCTACACGGCTTGAAGTCCCAAAGTACGATGGGAAGATCGACTTTGGATTGTGGCAAAAGATGATCAAGACAGTCCTGGTGCAGACTGATCTTCACAAAGCACTTCTCGGAAAGGAGAAGTCAAGCAAGAAGGATGAAGATTGGGCAGAGCTAGATCTCAAGGCCATCAGCACTATCTAGTTATGTTTAGCTGATGAGGTGATGTACAATGTCGCAGATGCAGAGACTACTATAAACTTGTGGAAGAAACTTGAAGAACTCTACATGTCGAAGTCCCTTACCAACAAGTTGTTTGTAAAAAAGCAACTTTACATTCTGTGAATGTTTAAAGGGGGTAATTTATTAGAGCATATGAATGTGTTCAATAAGTTGATTTCTCAACTACGCAGTATGGACATGAAGGTGGATGAAGAGGATCAG
This sequence comes from Areca catechu, assembly GCA_021397845.1. Taxonomy (NCBI): domain Eukaryota; kingdom Viridiplantae; phylum Streptophyta; class Magnoliopsida; order Arecales; family Arecaceae; genus Areca; species Areca catechu. The sequence goes on from CM038045.1 coordinate 57,552,438, forward strand.
GCTCTTCTCTTACTGTCTTCATTGTCAAAGTCCTATGATCACCTGGTGACGACAATCCTCTATGACAAGGATACGTTGAAGATGGAAGAAGTCAAGATCACTATGTTATCAAATGAGACAAGGAGTAAGACCAGCCCCAGCATCAGTGAAGGTTTGCTAGTGAAGGGTAGTGATCAAGACAGGAGACGCTCTAAAGAGAGAGGCAAGAAGAAGTACAATTTCAGGTCCAAATCAAGGGGACGAAACAACAAGTGCCATATTTGCAAGGAAGAGGGTCATTGGAAAGGAAATTGCCCAAAGAAGAATAAACATAAGGGAAAGCAGCAAGAACTAGAAGAAACAGCGATGGCTTCAAAGTCTGAAGCGGAGGGAGATGTACTCCATGTCTCCTCAGGTATAGATTCTTTTGATTCATGGATTCTTGATTCTGCATGTTCCTATCATATGTGTCCGCACAGGGAGTGGTTTGACACCTACACAGCATGTAATGGTGGTCGTGTTCTCATGGGGAACAACTCTGAGTGCAGAACAGTGGGGATAGGAAACATCAAAATTAAGATGTTTGATGGTGCTGTGAGGATTTTGACAGAGGTCAGGCATGTGCCTGATTTGAGAAAGAGTTTGATCTCCCTGGGTACATTGGAGGCAAGTGGCTGTTCGTATACAAGAGCAAGTAGAATTCTGAAAGTAAAGAAAGGTATTTTAGTGGTCATGAAGGGAGAGCGAATTGGGTCCCTATACAAACTGGTAGGAAAAATAGTAACAGGTGATGCAGCAGTCTCTACTTCATCTGATAAGGATGGTACTCTGATGTGGCATGCTAGGCTTGGCCATATGAGTGAGAGGGGATTGCAGGAGTTGCACAAGAGGAGTCTACTCAAGGGAGTAAGGTCTTGCAAGATAGATTTTTGTGAGACATGTGTCCTTGGCAAACAATGCAGGGTCAAGTTTGTTACTTCCAGCAACAGAAACAAGCAGATTCTTGAATATGTGCACTCAGATGTGTGGGGGCCAGTCCCAGTGACATCACTTGGTGGATCCAGGTACTTTGTGACTTTTATTGATGACTTCTCAAGAAAGGTCTAGGTGTTTTTTCTGAAGTACAAGTCAGAAGTATTTGAGAAGTTCAGAAATTGAAAAGCAGCTATGGAGAAACAGACAGGTAAGAAGATCAAGTATCTCAGAACAGACAATGGTGGTAAGTTCACCTCTAAGGAGTTTGAGGAGTTTTGTGCAAAAGAAGGTATCACAAGACATTTCAGTATCTTAGGTACACCACAGCAAAATGGGGTAGCTGAAAGGATGAACAGAACACTCTTGGAGAGAGCTAGATGCATGAGGCTGTTTGCCAATCTCCCGAAGTAGTTCTAGACCAAGGCAATAAGCACTGCGTGCTACTTGGTGAATCGGTCTCCCTCAACATCACTTGAGCTCAAAACACCACAGGAGGTTTGGACAGGTAAACTAGTAAATTATTCTGACATTCACATATTTGGTTGTCCTGTATATGTTCTTTTACAGGAGCAAGAGAGAACCAAATTAGATGCCAAGTCTGTGAAGTGTATTTATCTGGGAAAGAAGGATGGTGTAAAGGGTTATAAGCTGTGAAATCCAACTACATAGAAAGTGGAGCTAAAGCGTGATGTAATCTTTGATGAAGCTTCTATGTTGAAGAGAACTCAACAGGCAGTCCAAGATGATGAGAAGAGTCCAAGTCCTTCAGTTCAAGTGGAGTTGGAGGCAGCCAATGATAACAGAGATCATAGTGACACTTCTAGTCAAGAGGATGCAGAGGATGTACAATCCAGAGAGACGGAGCAGTATTCCATTGCAAAAGGAAGGACTAGAAGAGAGGTGCAAGCTCCACTCAGGCTGAGGGACAGGGTAGCTTATGCTTTTCTTGTGATATCTTCTGATCAAAATATATGCTGGCTTTGGTCAACAATGAATATATTTCCTGATAGAATCATGCATGCTTTGCTTCAAGACTTCTGACTCAATCGATCCAAGGGAAGAAATCAATACATGAGGAGCAAGAAGTTCCATAGAATTTTTATATCAATCCATAATTTGCATGATGCCTATTCTAATGACTAGATGATAGTTGATTAATTACGACCAGTAGATAGACTATTATGAAGTAGGAGAGTATAACTAATAAATTTCCAAGGTTTGCTCGTGGAATATTCACCACAGTGAAACAGGGATATGCCGACGCTTTTTTTGACCTTTACTGATGCTTTTAAGCGTCACTAAAAAACTTTCCGATGCTTCTGGAAGCGTTGCAAAAGCATCGCCTATATAAGCGTGGGGATGCCACTTGCCGATACTTTTGAAAAGCGTCGCCATTTTCCGACGCTTTAAAGCGTTGCTAGGTCCAAACCTAGCGATGCTTTAAAGCGTCGCTAAACTTAACTCTAGCGACGCTTTAAAACATCGCTAGACATAAAACTAGCGACGCTTTAAAGTGTCGCCAGGTCCAAACCTAGCGATGCTTTAAAGCATCGCTAGAGTTAAGTCTAGCGATGCTTTAAAACGTTGGTAGAATTTTTTTTTTAAAAAAAATTAAACAGATAGCTGTACCTATTATATACATACAATACAACCTGTATACATCATCAAAATGAAATTTCTCAAACCTGTATCACATCCAATATACACAAACAAATAAAAACAAATATTCAAACTTGTGTCACATCCAACATACACAAACAAATAAAAATATTCAAACTTGTATCACATCCAACATACACAAACAAATAAAAACATTCAAACCTGTATCACACCCAACATACAGAAACACAAACACAAACCAATGATAAAGATTTTTATATATATATATATATTTATATATATATATATATATATTTATATATATATATATATATATATATATATATATATATATATATATATATATATAAGTGCCAATCCAAGTTCAAATAAACAAAAAAACATACAAAAATAATAAAAAAAATAGCTGTCATCACTGATCCGCGGGAGGCTGGTCGTCGTCAGGTCTGCGACTCGCAGATGTACCAGGAATCTACAAGATATACATCAAAAATTATGATACATACATTATATATTATAAAGAATTAGATACATACAAAATTAATAAATAATTACTTACCTGAGATGACATGAACATATGCAGCACAGATGTAACATGCTCTAGCTGAGATTTAATGGTCTGCATCTCTGCTCTGTTTGCATCACGTGTCTGTCGGAGCTCTGCTATCTCCTCCTGGAGCTGACGAACATGTAACTGATCATGACTCTCTCTAGTATCTCGAGTATATCTACTCACCTCAGATAACTGAGTAGGGGTAACTCCAATCCCATAACCCCTCACTCGTCCAGGATGCTCTGGTCCCATCAACTTCGAGAATACCTCGACCTCGATGCGACTGCTCTGAGTAGATGATGAACCCTCGCAAGCACGCTCGGAGATCATAGAGGTAGCCCTATTCTATATTTTATAAAAAAGATATATCACTACTTAATAAAAATAAAAATATAAATCATAATATAATATAATAAAAAAACATACATATATATCTCTGGACTCCTCCCGAACAAAACTGCCATCCTGGTGAATGTGAGTAATCCGATAGAACTCCACCTCACCAGGCTCCCTCCCCTACTGATCAGCCTATATAAAGAATAAATATTACAAAAAAATCCAAAATAACAAATCTTATATCCCCGTACCATGATACATGGCACATGAATGATACATGATGATACATGATGTTAAAACTATAAGTATACTAAAAGTATTATAAGATGAGAAACATACAAACTCATGCCTGAGCCGTGCATAACTCTTGGACCCCGCTGTATGAGGAACAGTCTGAGCTGCTCGTGCAGCTCTACTAATAGCAGAATATGTCTATAAAATAAAATTAAAACTATGTTATATATTGTATAAATACAATTATGATGAGTGAAAATTAATAAATTTTGAAGTGTTTGATGATGCTATACAACCTGTGCCCTCTTGGAGAACCAATAGTGCACCAGCTCCCTCCACTGATGAGGGTGAATATCAGGAGGACAGGTAGCTGCAACCTGCTCCTCTGTCCTACCCTCTCGCATGTAGTCTCCCTTCAACTTCGCTCTATATTCTTTCCACTTGTGGTTGAGAGACTTAAGCACAAAATCAGAAGTATCTGGAGGGAGAATGAACTTGCTCTACAATTTAAATAAATAATAAAATATATATTAAATGAAATAAGCAATTCAATTGTTAAAAACCTAAGATATAAAATAATATATCAATTTTTTTACCTGTACAACTCGAAGCATCTCTACTTTATAAGCAGGAAGCATGTCATTCCACTTCGAATAATTTAGGAGACATAGTTGACCCCGGCATGCTACTGTCCCCAGAAAGCTATTCAACAAGCTAGCAGCTTTCTTAATAGGTTGTCCTAGCTTGTTGCACTCTATCACTATCCTCTCGCCCTCAGGTAACTGCCACACATCACGGACTAGTGTGGGTCCTCGCTTATGCCTGAGTCTCCCGGATCCATCTACAAAAAAAAATACAGAATATTGTATATCAAAACTATTGCATATGTATGAATTGAAATGAGATAGAATAATTAAATTACGTACCCTGTATCTGTATGTCATCGACGATAGGCTCGTCATCAGGATGATCCATAGGAGGATCGTGATGTATGAACTCAGAGGGAATGGCGTCATCTTGAGGTGTAGAGGTAGTAGTATCGGCCTAATGTACAGAAATAGAGGGACTGGCATCAGACCAATGTGAAACTGATCGACTACCCTCGAGCTGCTGTGCTGAAGAAGTACCAACCTCGGTCTGGAAAAACTGAAACTGTACATCTGCTAATCGCTTCCTTTGAGGCATGGTGTACCTAACTTGTATTATTTAAAAATAAGTCAGTCAACATTATAATCAAATTATAACGGAAATCAATTGCAATTTAAAAGATAACATAATCATTAATGCAAAAATGTAAACCATCTTATAAACTACTTACTTGTCATAATCAACCAGTTGTACCTTCCTCGAAATCCAACCTAACCAAAATGGTTGTATCATTTATATGATTATCCGGCACAATATTATAAGGCATATACTGAGTGTAAGTATCATCATCATCTTCTTCCACCCTTTTTCTCATGTCATACAAGTCTCTGGGTTTTATCTTAATAACAATAGCCTATTCTTTATCTTTCGAGTCTTGTACATAAAAAACTTATCGAGCTTGAGATGAAAAGATAAATAGATCATCCTTCAATAACACACCCGTATGTATCGATCTTGAAAATTTGACAAGTATGAATCCGTTTGAGTCCTTTTTCAAACCTCTCGGTGTATTTATATCCATCCAATCGCATCGAAATAATAAAACTTTAAAATTTCCATAATAATCCAACTCCAAAATATCTTTAAGTATACTATAATAAGATTTTTCATCTACTTCTACCATAACACTACTGTTCTGAGTTTTTCTAAGTTTCTCGCGCTCCTTGGTATGAAATTTAAAGCCATTTATAATAAAACCATTATATTTGTTCACAATAAAATTTGGACATCTGGCAAGTGCTATTAGTTCTGCTGAACTATTTTTCTCCATCAGTACCATTACCTATAAAATATAATATCAATTATCGATCACTTATTCGATGTTAAATGTATATAAAATTATTACACGACTTATATATACTAACCTGATTGGCAAGCCATTTAGAGAATAACTCAACCAACCATTTTTGTTCAATCCTTGGATTAGGACGAGTGGAATGATTGGCTTGTCTTTGTACATCTAAAAATTCACTGCATGACAATCAAATATAAGTTTGACAACAACATGTCTAATATTTAGTATTATCCATGTATAGATAGACTAACTTGCGATAATCAGATATTATGTCACTATGTAGCAATACATAACGGTGTGCTTGTGACAAGGATTTATGGTCAAGAACAATACTTTCAGCTTTTCCTATAAATCTTTCGGATGATGCAAATTTGTATTGATCTGTATTCTCCATAGTATCACCATGACGTTGAGGTTGATTGAATACAGTCTCTACACCTTCGAGATATCTTGAACAAAATATTAAACACTCTTCAGCAATATATCCCTCTGCTATTGAGCCCTCAGGATGGGCTTTATTTCGTACATAATCCTTCAAACGTACAAGATACATTCAAAAAGTATGATATTTATCAATATTAATATCACATTAAATAATAAAAAAGATATATAAATTATAAAATTTAAGTTTTACAGCATTACCTCTCGATAGAGTACATCCATCTGTACTATACCCGGTCCACCAAGTTTAGCTTCCGAAGCTAGGTGAATGAGTAGATGAACCATAATTATAAAAAATCCAGGAGAAAAAATTTTTTCCATTTGACATAATGTAAGTACGACTTGAGACTGCAACTGATCAAGCTCCTGAGGATCAAGAACCTTAGAACATAATGCCTTGAAGAATGATGATAACTGAAAAATAACCGTAATAACTTGTTTCGGCATTGACGACCTTAAAGCCAGTGGAAGAATATCTTGCATTAATATATGTCCATCATGACTTTTAAGATTTAAAATTTTGCGCTCTTTCAGATTCACACATCGTGAAATATTTGAGGCATATCCATCAGGAACTTTGATATTCTTTAAAACTGTCAGGAAGAGATCTTTTTCTCGATTAGACATTGTATAACATGCATGAGGGATATAAGTTCTATCATTTGCAAGCACTTGTGGATGAAGTTCATGTCGGATGCCCATTTCTTTTAAATCAAGACGCGCCTTCATGTTATCTTTAGTCTTTCCATCAAGATTTAATATTGTTCCAATCAAATTATCACAAACATTCTTTTCTATATGCATAACATCAAGATTATGCTGGAGTATATTATGCTCCCAATAAGATAAGTTAAAGAATATGCTTCTTTTCTTCCATAATTGTTTAGTATGCTAATGGGTAGATGCTGTGATTATATCATCATCATTTTCAACTTCAAAGAAATTATCCGGATCCTCGAACACTGCCGTATCTAAGGTGCAAGTATTGACTTCCTCCGATACTTCTTCTTGTATCGAAGTCTCAACATCATCTCTTCCTCGCTTTTTAGAGAATTTTGTCATCTTGCCATAACTGTATCTCATACCAAGCATTTGTCTACGAATATCAGAACCAGAAGGTAGAATTGGAGCAGATCCCAACTCTATAGTACCATCAAATAAATCCTTCTGAAATCGAAATGGATGATTTGCCTCCAACCATCGACGATGTCCCATATAACAGAACTTTCCTCCATGTTTTAACCAAATTGAATGGGTTGACTCACCACAAGAAGGACATGCAACTCGTCCCTTAGTACTTCAGCCAGATAAATTAGTATATGCAGGAAAATCATTAACAGTCCATAATAGAGTTGCCCGCAGATTGAATGTTTGGCCATTCGAAGCATCAATTGCACTGATACCCTCCCATAGTTGTCTCAATTCATCTATTAAAGGTTGTAAGAAAACATCAATATCATTGCTTGGACCCTTATCACCTGGAATGACCATTGATAAAATAAGTGAAGACTGTTTCATGCATATCCATGGTGGCAAATTATAAGGAATCAGTACAACTGGCCGGTGCTATAGACAGAACTTAAGGTCTGAAATGGATTGAACCCATCACTGGCTAAACCCAGCCTGACATTACGAGCATCAGATGCAAAATCAGGATATCTGTCATCAAATGCTTTCCATGCTAAACTATCCGCTGGGTGTCTCAGCATTCCATTTTTTGTACGACTTTTATCATGCCATCTCATTGATGAAGCTGTCTTTGATGATGCATAGATCCTTTTCAATCTAGGTATAAGAGAAAATTATCATAATACCTTCGTCGGCTTTTGTTTAATTTGTGTTGCATCCAATTCATCTAATCTCTCACTCTCATTTTCTTTTTGCTTCGTCCATCGTGAACATTCACACACATGGCATGACTCTTGATCGGCATGTTCTCCCCGATATAATATACAATCATTTGGATAGCTATGAATCTTTTCGTATCCAAGATCCAATTCTTTTACTAGTTTTTTGGCTTCATAACAAGATGTTGGTAAACTAGTACCTTCAGGAAATGCATCCTTTAACAACTTGAACAGCATAATAAAACTCTTGCTAGATCATCCATTCAAGTATTTTAAATGAAACAAATGTACAAGAAAATTTTTTTTTGAAAAGTTCTTGCAACCGACATATAATTCTTGATCTGCATCTCTTATCAGCTTCTGATAACGATCTGTTCCAACATTAGTTGGGGTATCGACTCTCCATCATGTATAGATTCAGTAAATATAGGATCCTCAGGTAACCCAGCTGCTACTTGTCCTCCACTATAATCTCTAGGATGTTAAGCACCATATTCAAAAGCATCTCTGAGCAAACCCCTGATATCATCATCTCTTGCAAGATTTTTCTGTTGGTTACTGGATCCAAAATCAAGTATATGTTCCATGTTAGAGGTTTGGTTACATGTAGATTGTAACCTTGACTCTCCATGAAAAAATCACTCAGTATAACCTCTTAAAAAACTATTCCATACCAAATGTTCTTCAATAATATTTGGATATAGAGAACTGGAATTTACACATTTTTGGTATGGACATAAAATCTTTCCATTGATACTACTTCTCTCCATACCAAATTTAATGAAATTCTGTACTCCATTCAGATATTATTTGCTATTCCTCGATTTAGTTATCCAACTCTTATCAATTGTAAGATAAAACTAACTAAAATAAACAAATATTTATAAGAACAGAATAAATTTAAAATAAGTTTATTCAATAGATCAATTACAGTATTATTAAATGCACCATATCACCAACTAATAGGTAAAGAGGTCCTATCCCGTTCAAGAATTGCATTAATTATATAGGTCATTTATAGTAACCAAAGAATTCGCAATAGAAGTTCTAAAAAATTTCGACAGCATTTTTCCTTAGTTCTTCCCATACAAATAAATATGTATGAGGAGAACTAAAAGAAAATGCTATCCGAAATATATCTGGAACTCTATCCATACTGTTTGATTACTGTAAGCACCTATAAAATTATTTGCAATTCTCAAACTGTCCAAACTGGACATTCAATTGATCGCTGTACATATTTCTCCCATCCGTACAAAAATTAAATAATTGTACGGATCCTGTAGAATATGTACTTTAATCGATTAACGGGTCTATGTTTCAAAGCAATGCAAGTTTTTAAAAAAATATCTAAAAAATCATAATTGATCGTAACAAAGCTACAGATGGTATTGAAATCAAAGATTTGTAATAATGAAACTAACCTTAAAGCATAACTTGTTCAGTAAGATGCAGGTATATACCAAGAAATTTATAAATAAACATAAATAATCTACTAAGAAAAAGAATAATAAATAATAAAAAATAAGGAGGAGGCTCAGTTATATATTATTTAATCTATAACTAAATCAAAACGACTACAATCGGTTGCCTACAAAAGAAGGCCATCCAAGATTGTTGCCATTAGAAACAGTTGAATCAGTCAAACATACATCACATAATCATCATAGCCTCCATATACAAACCTTAAACTAATTTTAAAATTGATTACAGAGTTTCTTTAATCTCCAAACAGTCAAGCACCTGATAAGAAAAGACAACAAAACAGGTAAAGCATATTTTTCTTAGTGGTGTGCAATTACCAACTTTCTTTAAGAGTTTAGATGGCAAGCTTTGCTGTATTATATCAAGGCCATATCTAATTCATGTGAACCTTCGAAAGCAAAATCTATTGTATAAATCCACTAATCTACTTTCTTCCTTCTCTTTCTCTAAAAGTATTTTTGGATATGTGTTTCACCTGCCATATATACATAGCTAGCACCATTTTTTAAAAATTATTTAATACAAAATTTGTCGTATTATCTTAGGGAGATTATCTGATGCATAGCATTGATCAAAGAGAAATTGTATTACCAAAATCCGTTATTCTACCATTCTTTTTTCTGTTTCTTTAAAAGCGATAAATGATGATAGCAAACTTTGTTAAATAATTTCACTCAAGTCTTATTGTAACATATCAAAAAAGCCATTATCCAATGCATATCATCTATCGAAGATAAAATCCATTATCTAAATATACTAGTCTACCATTTTCCTTTTTTTCTCTTTTTCTAAGAGTGATTCTATATATCTCCTATCATATATAAATGGCTAGCACTAATGATTTTTATGAATATTTTAATACAAGCTTTGTCGTATTATATCTGGGCAATTATCTAATGTATAACATTTATCAAATGGAAAATCTATAATTTGAATCTACCATTCTTCCTTTATTTTTTTCTTTTTTCAGGAGTAACTCTAGAGATGCAAGTATATTGAACTTGATAAATATGTCGATACTTTAATTAACATAGTCAAGTTTTCAGCAATGACTTTACTTTATTATAATGAACCACTGACAAAATGATTATTATATGTTATAATGGCCATAATTGCTACATTTTTGGGATTTAAGTTTTTTTATATGAAATGATGACTTTATAATTATCAACTAGGGAGATAAAATCTTGAATATAACATCTTTGACTATATAAAACGAGCGATCGTTAAATCACAAGCATGCATTCTGGCATTCAGGGGAACCACAACTTAAAACAAATGAAATAAATAAATAAACCTTAGTTCTATTGAAATCCATGCAGCTCTGATGTAATACCCATACACAAAATTAAACTAAATGAATACCGGTACAAATTAATTAATCCCAAAGAAAAGCAGTATAAACAAATGGTAAAAGAGAGGGAGGGAGGGAAGAGAGAGTGAGAGCGAGCGAGAGAGAAAGCTAGAGAGAGAGAAAGAGGACTAAACAAAATAAACGACAGCTTGATTATGAGCAAATAACAAGAAAAGAAAAATACTTACAGATCGAGCTTCGGTGCAACACGACGGAGATGAAGGTGCCGGAGATCGAGCTTCGGCGGCGAGGGACCGAAAGTAACGCCGGAGATGAAGGAGCAGGGAGAGGGAGGAGGAAGAAAGTAGGGGTTCGGGTGGCGGCGGCTGAAGCAAATGAAAGCCTAAGGCTCGGGTGAGGGAAAATGAAAAACCTAGCGACGCTTTTTTCGCCAACGCTTCTAAGCGTCGGAAGATGCCGACGCTTTCTAAAAGCGTCGGCGGGTTTGCGGGCGGCGACGTTTATAAGTGTCGTTAAATTCTTCATGTCCGGCGATGCTTATAAGTATCGGAAGATGCCGACGCTTTGTAAAAGCGTCGACGGGTTTGCGGGCGGCGATGCTTATAAGCATCGTTAAATTCTTCAAGTCCGGCGACACTTAAAAGCGTTGGAAGATGCCAATACTTTCTAAAAGCGTCGGCGGGTATGCGGGAGCTCCCAACGCTTCAAAGAAGCATCGGGATAAAATCGTTGCTGATTCCCCTATTTCCTGTAATGGTTGGCTGATTTGCATGTAATTGGGGACCTGATTTTATTTATTTATTTATTTACTTGTTTATTTATTTTTAGTGATAGTTAACCTGAGGTGGATTTCAATGATGAAAAAAAAGAAAAAAAGAAAAAAAAAGCATGGAAAACACGGAGTGAAGTTTTCAGGGGTGAAGGTGCTTCGAGGAATGTGGGCATGGGAGGGGATTAAACAACTCTAAAATCACCCATTTCTACGGCCATTGACACAAGGGCCCTTGCATTGCGTACGTTGTTAACTTGTTATCCCCCGTGGCATGCTCAACCGTCTCGTCTCTTATCGTGCCATTGTCTTCGATGGTACATTATTCCCGATTGGTAAGTAAATAGGATGCATATTGTCTGCGGACCCGCTAGAAGTTGTCATGTCCCGGTGGACC